>ML777436.1:494573-525419 GCA_009831015.1 Picea engelmannii | reverse complement strand
GTGGTTCCATCATTCTACTTCTACTTCAGGGTGGCAGGACGGGGCAAGGACAGGTGGTTGTAGCCACCTTTCGGTTGTAGCCGGAGAACATTGGGGGTTGTAGCCTCCTTTTGGTTGTAGCCAGAGAATTGGGGAGTTGGAGCCTCCCTCAGGTTGTAGCCTGAGAAACTAGGGGGTTGGAGCCTCCTTCCAGTTGCAGTTGGAAAAAAAAGGAAGTTGGTGCTTCCAATGAATGTAATTCTTCAAAACATATAAGAAAAAACATTCTGTGGTTTTCTCTCGATTTGGGTTTCCACGTAAAGCACTGGTGTACTGTGTATGTGTGTGATTGTTTATTTGTTACTACTCATTATTGGATAATAATTCTACATTGATATAACATTTGAAGAAAAAGGATTATAATTATGCTATTGATGATTCACCCCCCCTCTCAGTAATCCAACATTCTTTACCTATGTTTAATTCAGATGCTAATCCCGAGAAACTAGATAATTGGATCCGACAGGTTGAAGTATATTGTCGTGTTTAGCATATTGACGAAGAGGAAGTTAAAGTGAAACTGGATTCTCTTCGGTTGGAAGGCATTGCTCTCGTATGGTGGGATAGCAAGCTATAGGATAGGAGTAAGTGTGGTAATCTTCTTTCCTCATGGTCGGGATTCAAAATAGAGATAATGAAGCAGTTCTATCCATTAGGGTATTTTCATAAATCAATGATGGAATGGAAAACTTTGAGACAGAGTAAAGGTCAGAACGTTCAAAGTTTCACAAAATAATTTAGGAAGAAAGCTCTAGCATTGAATATTCCTTTGGATTCATATGAAACTTTAATGAAGTATATTGGCGCACTTCACAGTTATATTCGTCATAACTTTCTCTTGTTTAACCCCACTAGTCTTGACGGAGTTTGTGTGCAAGCCACTCACCTTGAGAACATGGGGGAACATGTTCAAGAAGATCCCACGAAGAAACCTTCCAATTTCCCACACAAGACTTTCAAGAAGTTCAAAAGGAAGGACAAGAAGACCGCTACAGAAATGAGAGGAGGAAAACCATCTTGCACTCATTGCAAGAGGAGCAGTCGCGATGAAGAACATTGTTGGAAACGACATCCAGAAAAGGAACCGAAACATTTCGGTGGAAGGGAGAAGACAAAGACCGTTGCTACAGTGCAGCAAGATCTTGGTTTTGAATCAGGGGATGAAGGAAAGATCACAACAGTTGGACTACAAGGTAAAGATTCTCTTCATGCTAGTTCAAGTTCCAATGATGAATCTTATATTGATGAACGAAAGAGGAATGATTTATTTCATATATGGGTTGTATCTAAACATACTAAGATATATACATTATTTGATCTGGGTTCCCAAGTAAACTTAATATCTGAAGCACTTGTCAAGAGGATGGGTTTTGTAATGAAACCACATCCAAGGCCTTACCCTCTTGGTTGGGTATGTGATAAAGCAAAACTTAATGTCACCAAACAATGTAGGGTCAGATTTGCTATTGCTTCAAAGTTGATTGATGAAGTAGATTTGGATGTTGTACCGCTTGATATATGTGGCATAGTGTTGGGAAGTCTGTATCTTTATGATAGAAAAGCAATCTTCTTTCGTTGTGAGAAAAAATAACACCTTACAAAAGGGGGAGTGGAATATATTGTTAGAGCTCACATCATGAGGGTAAATACAACACTTGTTAGTGCAGGGCAAATGAAAAGACTCATAACCACTAATAAGAGATATGTACCCATGGTCGTTAAAGAGAAAGATGTCGGGACATCTGATGCTTTCCAAGGATGTGATCCATCTCATAAAAAGGAATTAATTGATATTGTTTCTAAGTATGATGATATTTTTCAGGAAACAGATGGATTACCTCCTAAGAGGGAAATCCGACATGAGATACATCTTCAGCAGGATTCTCCTCTTCCTAATGTGGGCATGTACAGGATGTCAGTTGTGGAGATGACGAGATCAAGAAGTAGGTACATGGCTTATTGGATCAAGGATTCATTAGGCCCAATTCATCTCCTTGTGGTTCTCCGATCGTGATGGTGCCAAATAAAGATGGCACATGGCGAATGTGTGTCGATTACCGGGCTTTAAATAAAATCACGGTGAAAAATATATACCCTCTTCCTCGTATAGATGATTTACTTGATCAGTTGAAGAATGTTGTTTATTTCACTAAGTTGGATTTGCGCAGTGGATATCATCAAATTAGGGTCACAGAATAGGATACATGGAAGACTGCCTTTAAAAACAAACAAGGATTGTGTGAGTGGTTAGTTATGTCATTTGGGCTTTGCAATGCTCCGACAACTTCATGCGTGTGATGAATGATGTATTCAGGCCTTTCCTGGATGACTTTTGATTGTATATTTAGACGACATTCTTGTTTTTTGTGGGACTTGGGATGAACATGTAAGGCATGTAAAACAGGTATTGGATACTTTGCAAAGGGAAAAGTTATATGTGAAAATGTCAAAATGTGAATTTGGCAAGACTGCACTTGTGTACTTAGGTCATATCGTGGGAGGAGGACAATTGAAGATTGATCCTTCCAAAATTGAAGTAATTGTGAAATGGCATGAGCCAAAGAGTGTGACCGAAGTCTGAAGCTTCTTGGGTGCAGTCCATTATTGGAGGAGATTCATTCCCAACTTCTCATTTATAGCAACTTCTTTGCATGCCTTAACCAGTGTGAAGAACACTTTTCAGTGGAAAGGAAAGCAACAAAAAGCTTTCAACATTTTGAAGGAGAAGATCAATACTGCACCAGTATTAGCACTATCGAATCTTCAACAGTCGTTCGAGATAGAGACAAATGCCAGCAGATACGCCATGGGTGATGTATTGATGCAATATAGTAAGCCTATCTATTACCACTTTGAGACTTTTAACCAAGCTGTTGTTAACTATCGTACATATGATAAAGAGTTGTATGCATTAGTTCAAAGTGTAAAGAAATGGAAGCACTACTTGTTAGGGAAGGAAACCATTATACATACAGATCACCAACCCTTACAATATCTCCAAGCACAAACCAAGATACAATAATCTCGACACTACAGATGGATGGGTTTTCTACAACAATTTCATTTGGTAATCAAGTATAAGAAGGGTACAAGTAACAAGGTATCCAATATGCTTTCTAGACCTCCTATTGTTGCTTCTATTATTTTGAAGAATACTTATTTATCTCATGTTAGCTATGTAGAACAATATGCCATCGATGAAGATTTTAAAGAAGTATATGAGAAGCTAACCCATGGTGCACAGGTAGAGAACTATTGTATGTAGGGAAAATTACTCTATCATCTTGGGAAGCTATGTATTCCTACAAGTGAACGAGTCCATGTGATACGAGAAGCTCACACTTCTCTTGTTTCTGGGCATTTTGGGGTAGGAAAAACTATTGCTCATTTGCAGAGGTTTTGTTATTGGCCTCAAATGAAAGCAATTGTAACTAAATATGTAAAGGGGTGTGTGATGTGTTCTACTTGTAAGCCCACTAATAGAAAATTGGGGCTATACTCACCACTTCTTGTTCCATCCCATCCATGGGAAAGCATTTCCATGGATTTTGTAGGGGGTTTACCAATGACCAAAGGAGGTCATGATTATTTGTATGTCGTAGTGGATAGGTTCAGCAAGATGTGTATCTTGATGCCATGTAAAAAGCATATCACTGTTGAGCAGACTGCTGATCTCTTTTTTCAGCATGTTTGGGTTCACTTTGGGTTACCCACGTCCATTGTCTCGAATCAAGATACTCGATTCCTTAGGGATTTTTGGACTAGCTTGTGGAGAATGATGGACACCAAATTGAAGAGGAGCACTGTTTTTCATCCACAGACCGACATACAGACGGAGGTGGTAAACAAAACAATGGTACTTTTTCTTTGAGGCTACTGCAACAAGCATCCTAAGTTATGGGATGAACAGACACCTTATGTACAACATGCTTATAATTGAGATTTACATTCATCCACTCAAAGTTCACCTTTTGAGACATGTTTTGGGTACCTACCAAAGGTTCCTTTGGACTTGATGTATGGGAAAGATGTCAATGTGAATGAAGAATGGATAGAGGACAGATCCTACAAGTTCATTGAGAAGACACATCAGATACACCAGGTAGTCAGGGAACAGTTGGAGAAGAGTCAAGCACAATATAAAGCTCGACATGACAATCATGGGGTTGATCATCAGTTCCAAGTTGGAGACCGGGTATGGCTTCATATCAGCAAGGAACGATTGAAGGGTGAAGGCAAGAAACTCAAGCCCATCTGATATCGACCCTTCACTATTTTGAAGAAAAGCAGCACTAATGCTTTTCGTTTAGATCTTCAACCTTAAATGCAGATTTACTATGTTGTGAATGTAGAGAACTTGAAACTTTTTTAGCCTCCCATGATCATGGATCAAGATGAGGAAGTTTCAATTCCTCAGTTGATGAGTTTGCACTTGAGTACTTGGATGAGTTACAGGAAGATATCATCCTGGACAAAAGGACGAGGACTTCACGCAGGGGTGATGTCGATTATCTTTGAGTAAGATTAAAGGGCACACATCCAAGTAAGCCAAAATGGATTGAGAAGGATAAGGTGACGGAACTCTTCCCTCACTTGCCAGTTGATTAATGAAAGATTTTGGTGGTCTGAAAAGCTCTCAATGGGAAGGAATGATCCAAAAAGGATCCAAAGAAGACTAAGAACAACTCAGAACACACAGAAGCAAGTCAAAACACTCAGAATGGCTTCAGCAGATAGCAAAAGGGAAAAAATTCAAAGTTCCCAAAACTCAGTGAAAAGAGAATAATCGCGAAGAGCACGTCACAATCTTTCTAACGGCTCATCAAACGAAGTTACAGATCAAAAGTTATATAGGTGGCCAGGCGCCAGCCCAAAGGGCTATGCGCTAGTCCCTAACCCGAATATACAGGTCACATGGTACAATGTAACGGGACCGTGCTCATATAATGCGCCCAGGTCACGGTTATAGCCCTTGAGTGAAAAGGCGGGCATTTCTAGAGATTAGCCCCAAATCTTTGGCACCCTTTGTTGATGGATATGTGCCCCGTGACTTTGTAGTGGAGCAACGTCATGCTGACGTCAGCGTTGACTTTTTTACTATTGACCTGTTTGACTTTTTGTTTGTTTGGGAAAACGGTCAGAGTGTGATAACTCTCGCATACATAGTCCGTTTGAGAAAGTAAATATATGGTCGGAATCATCACGACGAGCCGGTCATAATGGAATTGGTTTCATTCAATTCAAAGAACTTTCATTTTTTAGCCTTTTCTAGACCTGGGAAGCCTCCTAAATCCGATTTTGGATCATGCCTAGGGGCTTAATCCAAACTACCACCAAATATAGCATATTACCCTAATTTTAGAACATTCCACCAGTTTGTAACCGCTTGCTATATGTAGCGGAGCGCGCCACATTTGTTGTAACTATTTGCCAAAAAGGGGAGTCGATGGGATTCAATCCCGAGACCTCCACCTAACCACCACCTAACTTAGCCTCTACTAACCACTCCGCCAACCTCTTCATTATTGCATAATCGCTGGATTATATCATTTAAAGGGGGTTTGATCAATGCAAACACACAAGAGAATGAAGGAGGCAGACCGAGCACATTCGTACAGTACGGATTTGGGCGCAGTTTTCTAGATTTTGGCATGGATTTCGAGACAGTCCAGTCATTAATTGCAGGAGAAGTGGCATGCAAACCGAGGCAAGGGTGCCTCTTGGGCCAAAAAGTGTCTAACTCAGATTGAAGCATGGAGACAATCATTGTTAGGTAAAACGACGCCACGAACGCAGTGGTGGTGTTAGTTTTTTTATCTGAGCAAAGCTTTTGTAGCTTAACTCCAGAATGAGGTATACTTATGTATTTTGCCCAATTCTTTTGTGGAGTTAATAAAAAGACCTACCCATTTGAGAGCAGGACCCGGAGACGTATTCCACCAGGGACGAACTCCATTATCAAGTTCTTTGTGTACATATTGCATGATTATGTCTCTTTCCTTTTGAGCTTTTCCTTCTTTATGGTGTACTTTAGTTTATGCTCATTTTATGAAATTATTTAATAAGTCACCTAACAAAGAGATCCTGGATCATATAGGAAGGTTGCATACATATGTGGGTTGCAGTATAAACTGGTCACATACATGTTGGAAAATTGGTTTATGTCTACAAGCAGGGCCTTGTACTTGGGGATTGGATTCCTCACATCTCAATTGGTGTTGAGATATGCAAGTTGAGTCTTGTATTTAGAGTTGGTACTTTATTGCAGTTGTTTCTATTTTCAGTTCATGTCGATAAAACCTAGAGATTGTAGTCTCCTGTAACACATAATACAAAAAGCTTACACATATATCTGGTGTTCTTGTGTTCATTATGGTGATGGATTAATGTTCTCTATTATGCATGAATATTGTTGATATATGTAAGTAGTTAATCATGAATGAATGATAATGTTTGAAGTGGTTGTTAACTAAAGTCTTGCAAGAAGTATGAAAATAGCCCTACACTGATTCACCCCCCCCCCCCTCTCAGNCCCCCCCCCCCCCTCTCAGTGTGGTCAGTGTGTCCAACAAAGTATTGTGGAAATGATTGTTGGTGTGGATTAAATTGTTGTGTATAAGATTGATGTGCATAAGATGGTTGTGAATAACCATATTGCTAAAAATTAAGATTGTGGGTTTTCCAATTTTGTTGATAGGGTTGATTAAAACCTTGTTGGGACGGCTAGGGTTGCCATGGCATGGGAGCATTCCAATTAGTTTGTGAAGGATTTTGAGTAGTAAATTAAGAAATTTGTTGGGAGGAGTCTTGAAACATACATGCCCGTGGTTGCTAGGGTATCCTAGGTGAAATGTTGTAAAAAAATTATGACGCTTCTTTGTCTGCTTGATATTTTTTTTTTAATCCAAGCAGCGAAGGAAAATCCTCCCTTGCATATTTTTCTGCACAAATAAAAATAAATTGGATACTCTTTAGTGGACATTGATTCTTTGGATGCTTTTTTCTACAATCTGGACAAAAAATTGTTAAAGCTGCATTTTCTTCTTCTTGTATTTTCTTAGTGTTAAAAGCATCAAATTGTGAATATAATGTACCCATGAGTTCATTCTTGAAATTTTCTAGTAAATTACCAATTTCTACTTTAGTAATACTCCCTATTGTAGTTTATGTCACTTTGGAAAGAGTTTCCCCTTGACTTGTTCATGCTTTAGCTTTTCCTCGAGAATATTTCCTGCACATCTCACAAATCTACTAAAATGGTAAGGAAGAGATATCTCCAGAACCCATTAAATTCAACACATCTATATATTCATCTAGAAGTTTGTTGAGGAAAAGATATGAAATGATCTTACTCGAGCATTTTCAGATCTTACTTCGCTAAAGCAAGATAGACGGGAATATCACCTTATGTTTATAGCCATCAAAAATTGTTTCCCAATCCACAAGTATTGGTTACAAGGGCTTAGGATGATTTTTTTATAAATGAAAGATTGCTGAAAAATTCAATGTTTATGTAATTTTTTGAATATAACAGATGCATAAATGAATGTAGAGACAGAAGTAAAAATACCAAGTCAATAATCAACACAGATGAGACATAAATAAATCATTTATTTCATTCTAATTTATTGAAGAATCATTCTCTTTACAAAATTCCCCGAGGAAGTTTGGACAAAAGTCAAACTTAGATGTCCCCGATGAAAACCATACAAAAGGACTTCTGACAGAAAGTAAAAAACTGAACTTTAACAGCTGGATCAACTTGCCACAAATTGTTGCCCACTCGACTCTGCACAATATCCTTTATCACTCATGAAATTTAATTCACAAACAGACAAGTCTACACAGACTATCAAAGATAGATCAACACCTTTGAAAAGAAAGTGTCTAAATGATGTAATTCGGCCTTGAATCTTGCTATATACAATAGGACCCTACTATCATAAAAGAGAATTAAGCTTTCAATGAATTAAAGAATGAATGAAAATTGAATTATCTCAATAAAACTCAAGAGCAGACCTTAGTATGCTTTCTCCTTCTATTCCCCTCTTGTTCCTCCTTCTCATTTTTTCCTTTAAGCAATAAGAATTAGTTGAAGTAGTTAAACTACCTCTTTTAGTTAAGTTAACTAAAACTCAACTAACTTTTAGTTTAGGGGGGGGAATTAATAAAGTAATAATAAGGGTCTTTAATAAATAATAACTAGTAGGTGGGACCCCTTGTGACTCCCATTAGTTCCTTTAACAAGCATAAACACAACTAGTTAATCAATCAAACATATCACTCCTTGTGGCTCCCATCATCACTCTCATAATTTGACAATTTATATCAATATTTGAAACCATATCCAAAAATATAATATCCATATATCCAAAAAAATAGTGTGTTGTCCAAAAATTTCAGAAGTCAATTGTTCTCAACAATCAATAAATAAAACACTTATAACCATATTTGCCACTCTCAGAGGCAATTTTCCCCTTGTTGCTACTGTCTCCCTTTGATTTCTATGAATTTTCCTTAGGCTGTGTGGAACCTTTAGGCCTGATTTCGCTGATAACATGAGAACAATCATCTCTCAAATGCACAAGGGATGAAACGGATTTGGCAGAGTCAGTTGATTGAGAGGACAGGGCAACAACGACTTTCCCTTTATCAGGTGCATGGTGGGCTTCAATTTTTAACCTCTTGCTTGCATGGGAAGACTGTACTGGTGAGTGTGCAGGGGCAGCTTTGACAATTTGGTTAATAGGTGGAGGAGGAGCAGGTAGAGACAAATTGGGCCAACCATGATGATGGGAGGTTGTCGGGTGGACAATCTCTTGCCATCCGTGATTTCCAAGGACTTCACGTTGTAATGAGACATGATGGGGAACTAGGATACCAGGAACATGCGAGGCTTGGAAAGGATGCCTTTCTAGCCTAGGTTGTACCACTCCTTGTTCAATCCAATTAAAAAATTCAGCTTGGAATAGCTGGCTAAACTCTTGTGAGTCTCCATCAAAATGTATAGAAAACCTTGGCCTTCTAGGGCCTCTGTTCCAATTTCCTCTTCCCCTGTCCATGGCTACCTCTGCTGAAGAAACTCATTCCTGTATGCAATAATTATTAGTGACTAGTTTCTTCAACAAACCATACATGACATCTCTTTAAATATGAAACAAAGTTTGGCTCGGCAACACATCAGACTCATGCAATCCAATCCATAAAAATCGTTTAATAGTTGTCAATGAGCAGGGGGTGAATAAATCTTTTGGGATATATGAGGGATTGTATTGAGCGAAAAGTGGTAAAATGAAGGGGGGTAGATCATGATTATTGCTCAACAAATCATCAAACAATCAACTGTATTGTAATAACAAAACATATCACTGTAACTCATCCTTGTGTCATCCTTCAATTGTTATAATACAGAGTTCTCATCTAACTATAATTTAATTTTAAGAACAAGGAGTGAATAATGAATCTAGGAAGATAAGGGGACTTGTAATATGCGGAAAAGTGAGAGAATGGCAGGGAAATAACGAATATTGTTCATAAAACAATTGAAGTAATCAATAAACATAACTTTGTACTCAATACAAAACATACCAACACCAATTCAATAATTACTGTGTATCAAAATTGTTTACTGGTCCACATTCAAATTCTTCAAAACTTCTCAATTAACATGGTCTGCAATCATACTCATAATTGAAACGACTTGCAACAGTCTTGTTAAGAGAATGCTTGGTCTCTAATTTATTTCCTTTCCTTTTAAGAATCGAAAGAAAACACACAACATTGCTCCACCTCTATTCATAATACATCACTATAAAAATATCATATAATGTCCATCAATTGACAATCGGCCAAATAAAACATATGCATAGGTCCCTTTCCAAATTGAACAGGCTTCTAAAACATGCCTGAATTCATACACTCCTCGTCATATCAACCAATAAATTTTTGCAATGAAACCATAGTCAATATAAAACCTGAGCTTCATCACTATCGATGCAATTATTTACAACATGAACGATGATTCCATAATAGATACATAGTGAACATAACGAAATAAACACAGTTATCAATTCCATAACTTGATGTGATCTCGATCGGACCTAGTGAAACACACAGTAGTCTCCAACTTGCAATTAACACCATGTTGTAAGAACACAGTCGATCGTAGGTATAACGAGAAGAGACAACCCTTGAATGCATATTATCACTCATTCTCAATCACAACTTTTCAACCAATTTAATCAAATAAAGACGAGATAGGGACCCAACAACACATTCCATAACCACTCCACTTGACAACCAATATTTGACAACCAAAAAGATGCCCGACAGGAGTAAGAATAGTTCGGGATTTTTTTTTTTTAAATCAGGCTCTATCACAACAAATACAAAGAGGTAATCAAGTGTGCGATCAATCATCAATAGCACAGAGAACTGGAGTCCTCAGAATATATCGACCATAGGAAAAGACCCTTCAATACAAGCACCGTAGAAACCACAGAGTTCCTTATAACTCCTAGTCTGGGCAATGGCACAACAATTGGCCACAGAGGAAACAACAACAGATAGGGTAGAAAAACGATGCAAAGGAGAAGAAAATGTCCACTGGACAGTGACAGTTACCCAGAACACACAAAGGTATAACCTATGTCCATTTCTTAAGAGTCGAATCATTTGACAACAATGCCAGTGAGGACACATAACTTGAGGCACAACTTATATCATCCAACAACCATATAGCATATATATTGACATAATGGCCACCCTAAGATTGAATTCCAATATATATTTGATTCCAAGACCATGTGAATAATCCCACGACCACGACTCTGAAAAATACACAACAACCAAACGACAATCCGAACACGACTGGACAGGGTTACCCTCATAACTGTGAGGAAGCAACCGGAAAGAATACACAGAGCGAAACCCTCCTCTATTAAAACACAGAGTGATAATACCCATAGTCATTTAAAAATCCACAAAGACCCACCACGATTTTAACCAACAGAGAAACCAACGAAGGCACCACTCAACCAATTCTTTTATTTGCAATCCGAACAATTACACAGTCATTCCAGAGAGAGAAACCACACATTTACACACTCATATTCTTAGGAAAACAAAAAACCAAACATTATTGAGCCATTATTAGTTCATACATAGAGCGTAATTCATGGATGGGGTGAAAAAGAACCATACATGTAATTGATAGCTTAAAAGGGCAAGCTGGCCAAGCGTTTTCTTCCCAAGCCTGAATTTCGGAGCTTAACCACCAACAGATCAAAATGAAACAATAACCATACTAGGGTGACGGCCTGATGGGGGGAGTATGGAGTGAGGTGCATTTACTGCACGTCGCTTCTATCTCCTCTTCTATTCAATTCTAAAGTACAGTAAAAGAAACACTCACTAATGCATTAAAACCATGTGATCAATTTCCAAACTATTGAAACATGTGACCATATTCCTTGCCAAATGCGCCACCCAAAAATTCACTTAATCCTTGTCAAGTTTTCATACCATACCATATGCCATGCCATATAATATGCGCCCACAATAACTCAAATGCAAATCGCATAGCCACTAACCAACCATTTAATAATTAGGACTAACACTAACATGCTTTAAATTTTCAATTGCACATAACTTCTAACATAGCATAACATAGATCCTTTCTTTTAGGATTTTTTTCTATAAGTTTCTTCCCTTTGCTTTGGTTGTCCCATTACTAATATATTTCTTGTGTATGTGTAGCGAGGTAATAAATCATGGTGACATGATTAAACATAGCAAGCGTAAATGTATGCCAATCATAACATAAAAATAAAGCTTTGAATAACAGAACATCCCATAAAATGCATCATCCATTTGTCACTATGTTAAATTGAAACCAATACTGCATTGTCGAACATATAGGACCTCGTAAGAAGCATCGAAACAACAACAAATAATGTGTGATATGACTATCTTCGAGACTCCAGTCTACAAGGGGGTCCCACCTACTAGTATTATATATTATTAGCATAGTTTAAATAATAGGGCTTTAGCAATACTTTGTGGCGAAATTCCTAGTTGTGATTTTAATCGTCAACAAACTGGAAACTCCACAAGTAAATTTGTCTCCAACATATTAAGAACTCATAATGTATGGTTTCGTAGATCAAGTAACATCAGATCGAGAAGATATAAATCAGAATGATTATGCAACAGGGAGAAGTGAGCGGATTTAATGGAAAGATGACCGAGAATTTGGGAATAACTCATGGAAAGTGTTATGTATGAGGGGGTTTATCCCTGTATGCATAATCATTAAACCAGATTTTTCTCTTGACTTCAAGGACAAAAAAAATTCAGACTTGCTCTTTTGAATCTCAAAATGGATGAAGAAATGGAAAGCAGAAGCGGGAAGTAACCAATTATCTCATAAGACAACACTGAAAGAAGATAACAAATTCAATGATGCCTTCAGGGGGGACATCATAACAGTGGTGTAAGATTGATTGTTATTGACTAACAATACCTTGCAGGAGTGTCATTGTGGCATAACTGATCCAACATTTTATTCTTGACCAAAAATTGAAATAAAAAAGAACAAAAGCAAGAAATATCATAACAGAAATGAAACTGCAAAATTTAAAACAACAGAAATGGAATGACAGAAATGCAAATAGTAGAGATGAAAACTACTAAAATGAAAGCAGAATATAAAACTACTGTAAAAGCAGAATTGAAAAAGCAGTAATGAAAACTACTAAAATGAAAAACAGAACTGAACTACTAATATACAGAACAATCCAAACAACGTTAAACTCTTCAAGTTGGTTCCACATAATGTTTTAAGTGAGAACCGTTAGTGTTGTAGGAAAACAACCGCTCTTGTAAATCTTTTAGAATGTAAGAGTTTGTACCCAGGAAAAAAACGATCTTCAAAGGACCCAGCCATAATTTTTGAAACTTTGAGTGTCTTCCCCTACCAGCATGAGTTGAATCCCACAACAATACTTTCTCATTGACTTTAAATTTGATCGTCTTTACACTCTTGCTGAAATATTTCTTAACAATCTATTCTCTCTTTTTTATATTACCCAAGGCAAACATCCTTTGCTCCTCTAAAGCCAAGTGTGCATTCATCCTTTGTGAAACATCGGAAGAATTTAATTATTCGATCTGTAGGATTAACCTTAAGGAGGAAAGTTCCAGCTCAGTTGGCAGAATAGCTTCTTGACCATAAACAAGCTGGAAAGGAGTGCAACCAGTGCTCAACTTGGTGGTAGTTCAATCTACCCAAAGGGCGTAAGTGAGGAGAGTGTGCCATTGACAAGGCTTATCTTCGATGCGCCTTTTGACGATTCTCACCAGATTTTTGTTGGTAGACTCGGCTTGCCCATTTTCTTGGGAGCAATAAGTTGATGAGGTGAAATGTTTAACCCCCAACTTAGCTAAAAAATGGAACAACGTAGCAGAAATAAAAGCATGACCATTGTCAATAATAATTTCCAAAGGAAGACCAAATCTGAAAAAGATGTTATTTTCAAGGAAAGAAATCACCTAATCATCTGTCGAATGTTTAAGCGAGACAACTTCAACCCATTTTGTAAAATAGTATGTGGCTATCAAAATAAAGACTTACCTTGTTGAAGACGGAGGATTAATAGGAAAAATAAAATCCAAT
This sequence comes from Picea engelmannii, assembly GCA_009831015.1. Classification (NCBI taxonomy): domain Eukaryota; kingdom Viridiplantae; phylum Streptophyta; class Pinopsida; order Pinales; family Pinaceae; genus Picea; species Picea engelmannii. Next base: position 511,705 of record ML777436.1, on the reverse strand, counting down.
CCCCACTTCGATAAAGGAAATTCTCAGAGGACAAGTTGTAACGACATGGCTGAAAGACGTTCTTTCCCAACAAATTTCTGGCACTTGTCACAAGATCTCGAAAAAACATAAGAGTCACGAAATATTGAAGGCCAATAGTATCATTTTCTAATAATCTTAAAAGCAATGGTTTTAGCAGAAAAAATGACCTCCTACATGAATAACAAAATCTGAAGAACCATGAGTTTCTTGCAACATTTTTTGTGTTTTATCATTGTTTACACAACGAACCAACATACCATCAGTATATATTCTAAACAAGAAGTCTCCTATAATGACGTATCTAGCAGATTGAAGATGAAGGCTTCTTCTTTGGTGAGTGTCTAAGTTATCTGGACATCTTTGGTCTTGTAAATAGTAAACCAAATTCTTATACCAAGGATGTTCAGACACGGGAAGTATTTGGTTATCAATGTAGAATAGTGTTGATAGGGAACTATCGTGTTCATCAATTTCTTCGCTAGTTTCAACATGCTGAGCTAAGTGAAAGGCTAACTCACGTCCCTTGATGGTGGTAGAAGTCACGATAGTTAAATCATGCTCCTGGATCTTGGCAAGCCAATGTGCAATCTTCCCTAAAAGATAAGTCAGTGAGAGCGAAAACTTGACAGCAGGTAAAGGGACTTTTACCAATGTATGCTTACCTAAGATGAAGTGGTGAAATTTTTCGACAACTTTAACAAGAGAGAAAGCATGTTTTTCAATAAAAGAATATTTAAATTCATAATCAGACAATATTTGACTCATGTAAGCCACTGATTTTTCGTTACCTTGGTCATCACCTTGCATGAGGATAGCAAAAACTACTTCCTCTGTGGCATTGGTATATATCATAAATTCTTTCTCAAAGTCCGAGTTCGCCAAAATTGGTGCAGAGTTAATTGCTTTCTTGATCCCTACGAAAGCATTTTCGATATCATCTGTCCAAGAGAAGGAACAATCTTGCTTAAGAAGATTATGAATCGGTTTGACCATCACAACAAAATCAGGAACAAACCTACGGACGAAATTAATAACACCCATAAAAGCTTGAACCTCCTTCTTGGAAGTGGGAGCAAGCAGATTAAGGATAGCAACAATCCTTTCATGATCAATGCTTATTCCCGAATCAGAGAAGATGTGTCCAAGGAGCTTGCTCCTGGTAACGCCGAAAATAGACTTAGAAGTATTTAGAGAAAAGCCAAATTTTCTGCATTGCATGAGAACTCTTTTCAGATGACCAAAATGATTTCATCGTTTTTTAGAGTACACAGTTAAGTCATCAAGATAGATCTGAATGATCTTGCCGATCAAATCATCAAAAGCTATTTATATAGCTATTTGAAAGGTGGAACCTGCATTAGATAAGCCAAAAGTCATACATTGATAAGAAAAAGTGCCCCAATGAGTAATAAAGGTGGTTTTATATTTATTTGCCCTTTTTACCTTGATTTGATTGTAACCAGAGAAACTGTCAAGTAAGGACATCATCTGCAACCCTACAACTTGTTGAAAATCATTTCCATATTAGGGAGAGGAAAGTGATCTTTTATGCTAGCCCGATTTAATGCACGAAAATCTACAGATAATCTGATTTGACTAGTTGTTTTCCGAACGAGAACCAAATTAGAAACCTATTATGAATACTTAACCGGAAAGATAGTCCCAGCCTTCAAGGGTTTTTCCAACTCCTTTCGAATAGTTGCTTCCAGTGCAGGGTTGATAGGTCTTTGTTTTTGCCTAACTGGTTTTATGCCCTTCTTGATGGGAATGGCATGTTGTATAAGAGCAGGATCAAAACCATGAACATCCTCATAAGACCAAGAAAATAACATCTTGAAACTCACCAAGTATTTTGGCAAACTTCATTTTTTCTTCATCAGAACATTGGGCACCTATTTTAACATTCTTTGGAGACTCGGGTGTTCCAATGTTCAAGGAGATGGTGTCACCCACCTTCGTTTTCGACTCCTCTTCTTTATGTTTCTCTTTGTTGCCTACATCACTTGATTAAAATGAACTTTCTAGAGGAGTCAAGCCCTTAGGAATCTTGTTATATTCCATTGATATAATTTCCTTAGACTTATAATGTTCATTTTGAATGAAAGCACAAATGTTCTCATCGCTAGGGAAGACCTACCATGATTCTATATTGTAAGGGATATGTGGATGATATAGAGATTGAAAAGTACAATCAGGTTTGTGTGGCAGAAGTTGTCGATTAGGAGAGGCTGCAAAAACAGCTAACCGATCAACCATTGAGTTCAATTCCCTCTTAACATGAGTAATGCTGAAAGATAATAGGTTCAAGATAAGTTCCCAAACAGTTTGGGTGTATCATTTCATCAACTTGTTGCTAGGGAATATATCTTACGCACAAGGTTCACAACAACCTCAGAATCCCTAAAAACTGTAAGGTGACCACAACCCAGATTATAGACGTTTTCAATGCCTAATAGTAAAGCTTCAAATTCAATGACATTGTTTGTGCAAGCAAACTCCAACCTATAAGAAAAATTATGAATTTTCCCCACAGGAGAGTACAAGATAATACCAAATATGTTTCCTTCATTAGAGCATGAACCATCAACGGGCATATGCCACATACCCTCACCTAAGTCGATTTGTTCCAAGGGAGCGTTATCCTCCTCGACAAAGATGGAATATACCCCTAGGTGTTCTTCGATATAACTCACATTAGGTTGTGGAACACTTTCTATGTAAGGTGAAATCCTTCCCTCTCTAAGGACTATGATGTTTTTACCATTCCGAGGAACAGATAAGTGTGTCCCGTTGAATGAGAGGTATCCACCCGTCAAAGCTTGCCAGTCTCTTCCTAGGACGATTGAGTAGTTTCTTACTGGCATATCAATTACCTGAATATCAAGGGTCGTCCTTATTTCAGGGTGCGTGCACAAAACCAAGGTCACGTCCTTGATTTCAACTATGGTTGTTTGTTGTAGACTATTATAAGAGAGCATGCTTCTGGCGTTTTCATTTGTATAAGACAAGCCTAAATTTTCCATAATAATCTTCGACTTTGCACTTGGGCCCGAACCACCGACAATGAGGCAACAATGGACGATCTTATCCATAATCTTTACGGAAATATAAAAGGGGGATTTTTTATAGAGTGTCTAAAGTTATGTACACCTACTTTATTTACAGACGAATCCTCTTGTTTCGAGGAAAATCTCTCTATGGCTAGGGTAAACCACAACATATGGAAATGACTGCAAAAATTAACTCTAATCCCATGTATTTTATATAAACAAATATGCTAGAAAGACAAGATAAAAGGGCCTACCTCGTCCAGATGTTCAATGAAGTCCACATTTGAGCACTTGACCCAAAGCAATATACGTGCAACTCGTCCTCAAAAACCAAGCAAAGCAAGCATATGGTGATAATATATGATGTTAGCACATTCAATAGCATAATCCATTAATATACATAACAAATACGCCCATGGAACAATAATTCAAATATTTGCAAGATATCAATTGGATGGGAAAATATTATTTCTATTAATATATGATCAGCAGAACTAAAAAAGTTACAGACTTCCGTGTCGCCACGGTTCGGAACCGAGAAACTAAGTTCCTTCCAGCTGGGCCTCCACCAAAGGCAAGCTCATAAAAGAGAGACAATGAAGTTCTCAATCAATAAGGGAAGAGCTCGGGGGATAAACACTGTGTTCAGACTTAAAGGACCAAGGGATGCAAACTCAATATGAAGTAAATAATTTCTCCAGAGTAACTTTGCTCTCAAAGTTGAATTCTTTCTCCTTTTTTCCATAGCTCAGAATTGACTCATTTATAGACTTCACATGGAACTGAAGGGCCGAGTTGGAACGTTTCTAGTATATGGAAGGCCAAGGATCGTAGATCTCCTGTCGTGACATGGAAACCCGACACCATTTTTCATTTTTGGGCACAAATATCGATGTACGCGGGTTGTAGTGATGCAGCCTACGTATACGCATGCTTTATAGTAGGCAAGGTGCGTACATGTGGAAAAAAATGTATTTTTAGCTATGGGATTTGAAAAAAGGGATGAAAAGTCTGCATAGGGAAATGGAAAAAGGCCCTCTGTGCAAGATTGCATAGGGTGAGGAAAATCTTGCTATAACACCTCTTCGTAGAGGTTGGCTATAATGGAAGTTTTTCCTTCCATGAATTGTTTTAGATGCCTTTATTGTTCAGAGATGGCCAACTGATTTATAATATTTTATTTGGAAGAGGGGAGAGGGGAGGTAGTTCCTTGGCTGTCAAGAGCCTTAGGAACCTGAACAGTAGCAGCTAGTGAGGATGAGCTCGATCTAGAAGAATTGTGGGGAGGATCATATTTGCCTTTGGGAGCATAGGATTTGTTCCTAGTATTGATGATCATGACATCTTCTGGCTCTGCAAAGTCTAGGACAACGATGGTAGTTTCAGGTCTTTTACCAAAGATTTTATCTCTGGCACTCTTCTTTACCTCACATGTACTTTCCTCATGGTGTTCCTCACAAAAGTTACACCAACTACGAGGCATGATAGCTTTAGGCTGAAAATTATTTTCATTTGGATTTCTAAAGGGGGGTGCAGAAGAGGATGAAGCTCCAGGGGTAAGAGGGGAGACATTTCCCTTTCGCTCATACACTATCATATGATTATTCATGTCTTGTACAAGCTGTAAGAGGACATACATATATGTTTGTTTAACTAATTCTCCATGAGGAAGACTTGTTCTTTCAAGTTGTTCTTCACACTCTAAACATGTATGCATAGTGGAACCGAGGTTATCAATAGCCTTTTCCTCAAGCCTATGACGGTAGGGGGAAGGTAATGCATTATAATAATGCATGAAAGTGGCTTGGTTATGAGGTCAGATAAGTTCAGGGATTTTATTGTATAACTTGGTGAAACGCAAGTTGAAGGACTTGATGGTCTCACCATCCTTATAAGCGATGTTATTGTATTCTCGTAACTGCTCAGTTGGGATTTTCGATTGCCTAGAGGTGGATTTGAACCAATAGACTAACTCCTCCCAGGTAGATAAAATCTTAGGAGGGAGATCAAAGAAATTGGTCGCAGCCTTCCCTTTAAGGGAATTGACAAATAAGCGCATGCAACTATCGTTGTCATTGGCTCCTATGTTGTGACAGGCATTAGAAAATGCCACCAAGTGTTCATTTGTAGTCACAATGTTATTCCCTTAAAACCTAGGAATATGTTCTTTGAATTTAGGAAGTGGATGAGTAGCAGGTGTCAGGTTAAGATGAGAGGAAACATGCCACGGTGTGGTTGTAGCATATTCTTCAAATTGAAATATACCATACTTTTTAATGACTTTGGTGGGGTTTGTGGTAGATTGGACAGGGACTTGGTGACTATATAAGCTACCAATCACTGATGAAGCTGAAAATTGAGATGAAGAAGCACCTCCAGTGCCACCAGAGGCACCACTAGATGCCATCTTGTGGATACTAGGTAATGGAGAGAAAGACGAACTGGAAGAATCAGACAAGGTTCTCCTTAGATCACTTTGTTGGGTTGATAACACAACGTTCCTTCTTCCTATTTCAGCAATAGGATTAATTTCAGGTGATAAGCCTCTTCTTCTCCTTGAAACACGAGGGTCTAAGGACATGAAATAAAGATCAAAACTAAAGGAAAAATAAATATATGGCTAATTCCTATGTTGTCTATGCCTAGCTTCCCAAAGTTCTTGGGCGTTGATGTCTTATTCAATAGCTGTCCATGAACGATTAAGCTCAGCCCGGGTATTAACAGTGTCTAAAATGGTGTTAAACAAGTTTAAAGCAATATTGGTCTGATCTTGAAGATCGGGCTCAATATTAGGTTGTCCTGCAACATGTACAATCATTAAGAAATGAAACAGTCAAAGAATTGATATGAGAAAAATAGATATATTCGATGATAATCAAGCATAAAAATCAACCAGAGAGATATGGAAGATCTCCCCAATATGGTTGCCAAATAAATGTTGAGGAAAATATATGAAATGATCTTACTCAAGCATTTTTCGGATCTTACTTGGCTAAAGCAAGATAGATGGGAATATCACCCCATGTTTATAGCCATCAAAAATTGTTTCCTAATCCACAAGTATTGGTTACAAGGGCTTAGGCTGATTTTTTTATAAATGAAAGATTGCTGAAAAATTCAATGTTTATGCAATTTTCTGAATATAACAGATGCAAAAATGAATGTAGAGACAGAAGTAAAAATAGCAAGTCAATAATCAACACATATGAGACATAAAGCAATCGCTTATTTCATTCCAATTTATTGAAGAATCATTCTCTTTACAAAATTCCCTGAGGAAGTTTGGACCAAAGTCAAACTTAGATGTCCCCGATGAAAACTATACAAAAGGACTTATGACAGAAAGTAAAAAACTGAACTTTAAGAGCTGGATAAGCTTGCCAAAGATTGTTGCCCACTCGAATCTGCACAATATCCTTTATCACTCATGAAATTTAATTAACAAACAGACAAGTCTACACAGACTATCAAAGATAGATCAACACCTCTGAAAAGCAAGATTTTGAATGATGTATTCGGCCTTGAATCTTGTTGTCTACAATAGGACCCTGTTATCATAAAAGAGAATTAGGCTTTCAATGAATTAAATAATGAATGAAAACTAAATTATCTCAATAAAACTCAAGAGCATACCTTAGTATGCTTTCTCCTTCTATTCCCCTCTTGTTCCTCCTTCTCTTTTTGCCTTTAAGTAGTCAGAATTAGTTGAAGTAGTTAAACTACCTCTTTTAGTTAAGTTAACTAAAACTCAACTAACTTTTAGTTTAAGGGGGGAATTAATAAATTAATAATAAGGGTCTTTAATAAAGAATAACTAGCAGGTGGGGCCCCTTGTGACTCCCATTAGTTCCTTTAACAAGCATAAACACAACTAGTTAATCAATCAAACATATCCCTCCTTGTGGCTGCCATCATCACTCTCATAATTTGACAATTTATATCAATGATATTTGAAACCATATCCAAAAATATAATATCCACATATCCAAAAAAATAGTGTGTTGTCCAAAAATTTTAGAAGTCAATTGTTCTGAACAATCAATAAATAAAACACTTAAAAACCATATTTTCCACTCTAGGAGGCAATTTTCCCCTTGTTGTTGTTGTCTCCCTTTGATTTCTCTAAATTTTCCTTAGGCTGTGTGGAGCCTTTAGGCATGATTTCACTACTAACATGAGAGCAATCATCTCTCAAATTCATGCGGGATGAAACGTATTTGGTAGAGTCATTTGATGGAGAGGAGGAGACATCAATGGCTTTTCCTTTATCAGGTGCATGGTGGGATTCGGTTTTTAACCTCTTGCGTGTGTGGGAAGATTGTACTGGTGAGTGTGCAAGGGCAGCTTGGACAATTTGGTTAACATGTGGAGGAGGAGCGGGTAGAGACAAATTGGGCCAGCCACGATGTTGGGAGACTGTCAGGTGGACAATCTCTTGCCATCCGTCATTTTCAGGGGCTTCAGGCTATAATCAGACATGAGGGGGAACTGGGATACCAGGGAAATGTGAGGCTTGGAAAGGAGGCCTTTCTGGTCTATGTTGGACCACTCCTTGTCCACTCCAGTTAAAAAATCTAGCTTGGGATAGTTGGCTCAACTCTTGTGACTCTGCATGAAAATGTATAGAAAACCTTGGCCTTCTAGGGCCCCTGTTCCAATTTCCTCTTCCCCTGTTACCCTGGCCATGGCTACCTCTACTGAAGAAACTCATTCTTGTATGCAATAATTATTAGTGACTAGTTTCTTGAACAAACCATACATGACATCTCTTTAAATATGAAACAAAGTTTGGCTCAGCAACACATCAGACTCATGCAATCATATCCATAAAAATCGTTTAATACTTATCAATGAGTAGGGGGTGAATAAGGGTTATGGGATATATGAGGGTTTGTATTGATTGAAAAGTGGTAAAATGAAGGGGGATAGAACATGATTATTGCTCAACAAATCATCAAACAATCAATTATATTTTAATAACGAAACATATCACTGTAACTCATCCCTGTGTCATCCTTCAAGTGCTATAATATAGAGTTTTCATTTAACTATAGTTTAATTTTAAGAACATGTCATGAGTAGTGAATCTGGGAAGATGAGGGGACTTGTAATGTGCGGAAAAGTGGGAGAATGGCAGGGCAATAATGAATATTGTTCATTAAACAAATCAAGTAATCAATAAACATAACTCTGTACTCAATACAAAACATACCAACACCAATTCAATAATTATTGTGTATCAAAATTGTTCACTGTTCCACATTCAAATTCTTCAAAACTTCTCAATTAACACAGTCTGCAATCATACTCATAATCGAAACGACTTTCAACAGTCCTGTTAAGAGAATGCTTGGTCTCTAATTGCTTTCCTTTCCTTTTAAGAATCGAAAGAAAATACACAACAACATTGCTTCACCTCTATCGATAATACATCACTACAAAAATATCATATATTGTCCATCAATTCACAATCGGACAAATAAAACATATGCACAAGTTCCTTTCCAAATTGAACAAGCTTCTAAAACATGCCTGATTTCATACACTCCTCATCATATCAACCAATAAAATTTTGCAATGAAACAATAGTCAATATAAAACCTGAGCTTCATCATTGTCGATACAATTATTTACAACATGCACGATGCTTCCATAATAGATACACAGTGAACATAATGAAATAAACACATTTATCAATTCCATAACTTGCTATGATCCTGATCGGACGTAGTGAAACACACAGTAGTCTCCAACTTGCAATTAAAACCATGGTGTAAGAACACAGTCGATCGAAGGTATAACGAGAAGAGACAGCCCTTGACTGCATATTATCACTCATTCTCACTCACAACTTTTCAACCAATTTAATCAAATAAAGACGAGATAGGGACCCAACGACACATTCCATAACCACTCCACTTGACAACCAATCTTTGACAACCAAAAAGATGTCTGACAAGAGTAAGAACAGTTGGGGATTTCGGAGCTTAACCACCAGCAGATCAAAATGAAACAAGAACCATACTAGGGTGACAGACTGATGGGGGGAGTATGGAGTGATGTGCATTTACTGCATGTCACTTCCATCTCCTCCTCTATTCAATTACGAAGTACAAGACAACCAACACTCACTAATGCATTAAAACCATGTAATCAATTTCCAAACTATTGAAACCTGTGACCATATTCCTTGCCAAATGTGCCACCCAAACATGTAACAACAAATACAAAGAGGTAATTAAGAGTGCGCTCAATGATCAATAACACATAGAACTAGAGTCCTCATAACATATCAACCATAGGCAAAGACCCTTCGATACAAGCACCATAGAAACCACAGGGTTCCTTATAACTCTCGGTTTGGGCGATGGCGCAACAGTTAGCCACAGAGGAAACAATGACGGGTAGGGTAGAAAACTGATGTAGAGGAGAAGTGAATGTCCACTGGACAATGACAGTTACCCAAAACACACAGAGGTATAACCTCTATCCATTTCTTAAGAGCCGAATCATTTAACAATAATGCAAGTGAGGACGCATAACCCGAGGCACAACTTATATCACCCAACAACCATATAGCATATATATTGACATAATGGCCACCCTAAGACTTACTTCCGAGATATATTTGATGCGAATACCATGTGAATAAGCAAAACGACCATGACTTTGGAAAATACACAACAACCAAATGACAGTCCGAACACGATTGGATAGGGTTACCCTCATAACTGTGAGGAAGCAACCAGAAAGAATAAACAGAGCAAAACCCTCCACCATTAAAACACAAAGCGATAATACCCATATTCATTTAAAAATCCACAGAGACCCACCACGATTTTAACCAACGAAGACACCACTCAACCAATTCTTTTATTTGTAATCTGAACAATTACATAGTCATTCCAGAGAGAAAAACCACGCATTTACACAGTCATATTCTCAGGAAAACACAAACCCAAGCATTACTGAGCCATTGTTCGTTCATACACAGAGCGTAATTCATGGGTTGGGTGAAAAAGAACCATACATGTAACCGATAGCTTAAAAGGGAGAGTTGGTCGAGCGTTTTCTTCCCAAGCCTGGATTTCGGAGCTTAACCACCAACAGATCAAAATGAAACAAGAACCATACTAGGGTGACAGACTGATGGGGGGAGTATGGAGTGACGTGCATTTACTGCACATCGCTTCCATCTCCTCCTCTATTCAATTCCGAAGTACAAGACAACCAACACTCACTAATGCATTAAAACCATGTAATCAATTTCCAAACTATTGAAACTTGTGACCATATTCCTTGCCAAATGTGCCACCCAAACATTCACTTAATCCTCGTCAAGTTTTCATACCATACCATATGCCATTCCATATCATATGCGCCCACAATAACTCAAATGCAAATCGCATAGCCACCAACCAACCATTTAATAGTTAGGACTAACACTAACATGTTTTAAATTTTCAGTTGCACATAACTTCTAACATAGCATAACATAGATCCTTTCTTTTAGGATTTTTTTCTATAAGTTTCTTCCCTTTGCTTTGGTTGTGTCATTACTAATATATTTTTTGTGTATGTGTATCCAGGTAATAAATCATGGTGACATGATTAAACATAGCAAGCATAAATGTATGCTAATCATAACATAAAAATAAAGCTTTGAATATCAGAACATCCCATAAAATGCATCATCCACCTGTCACTATGTCAAATTGAAACCAAGACTACATTGTCGACCATATAGGACCCTGTAAGCAGCATCGAAACAACAACAAAAAATGTGTGATATGACTATCTTCGAGCCTCCAATCTACAAGGGGGTCCCACCTACTAGTATTATATATTATTAACATAGTTTAAATAATAGGGCTTTAGCAATACTTTGCGGCGAAATTCTTCGTTGCGATTTTAATCGTCAACAAAGTCCTTTTAAAAATATAGTACAGGTAAGATCAGGGTTTATAGTGCTCTGTTTTGACTTTTGTAGATTATACAAAAATCATTCCATCTAGTGTTCTAGACTCTCATCCTCTTGTTGAGAAATTCTAAATATGTCCTCTTTGGAATTGTGAGGTCTACAATATGTCTAATATTTCTTGAGGAAAATCTTCCTCATTGCCTCCCAATATGCAATGAAGTTTTCGCCTAAACCCATGAACCATTTTAGTGCAATTCCTTTTAAAGTTGCAGGAAACAAATGAAGTTTGCATGCATCATTTGTATAACCATAAGTTCTACACAAGATGTCAAATTCAAATAAGAAAGCATCAAGATCCTGAGAAGGTGAACCGTAAAAAAATTGAAGAATTGAGGGAGGAATATTTTTCATTTTTACCTCGTTACCAAGAGCTGGAGGTACATCTATAATAGGAAATCTAAAAATGACTTCACTTTCTTCTTCTCCATCTGCTTCACCTTCTACTCTTTGTCTTATGTCTTCCCTCATTGCATGTGCTCTTCCTCTTCTTCTTCTTTATTCTTAAGTTTCCCTTCTTCGCCTTTCTATTTCTTCTATTTCCCTTCTTTGTTCCACTGTATATGGTATTCCATCATCTCCTAATCTTATGCCATCCGGTGCTCTTCTTGGACCACCTCCTTCTGCATGTAATTTGGCATCTACCATTCCTTTTCCCCAAAATACCCAAAAAAAATTGTTCCAATCTTCTATCTCATCTTATGAATCTTCAAATTGTTCAACTTCTTATGTTTGTGTCTTCTTAGTTCTTGCTACAACAACATGTTTTCCTTTATCCTTTCTAACACATGGAACCAAGTTAGTAGTGGATAATCTTATGAGTTGTTTGGTGGGTAATGAGTGTGTTGGAATTAGTGGTTTTATGGGGGGTCTGTCTTTTTCGGTAACCTTTTGTTTTTATGATTTTTCTGAGAATTTTTGTTTTTCTAATTTAGATGAAGCATGTTCTTTCGTTTTAATAAACCTACCCTTGCTATCCCTAGGTCTAACTGCCTTATTCATGCAAACCACACATGACTACGACTTGCACGCACTCACTAAAGTGAATGTGCAGTTCCTTGCCTCTCGTCTTACTACATCCACTCCTAGTCCTAAATGTGTGAACACTCAAAAAGAAAAACAATAAAAGGAAATTGAAAATTTTGCAAAAACAATAGAAAAAATTTAACTTTCAAAATCAATTGTTTTAGTTCCTCCCCAACAATGACGCCAAAATATTGGGCTCACTTAGTGATCTAGGTTCCTCAACATTTAATTGTCAATCCAGGTAGGTAAACTTGTGAGATACAGGCATAATATGTGTAGAATTGACTCTGAACTTTCTCTAAAAACTTCTATTGAACTTGCCAAACTCACAAACAGAGGGTAAAATTATTCAATCAATTGGTTTAGGTTTAAGTACCAAATGGTAAAGATTTAGGTTGCAAATTGATCACTACTCTCATAAGTATGCCTCTTGCAGAACTCACTTCGTGAAGTTAACCTAACTTGTGATCACAATAAATTATTTTGGGTTTATGAGTTAAAGGTAAATGAATTAAACTTAAACAACAAGAAAAATGTTCATCACATGAAATTACAGTTTTAGCTACTTTTGAGAATGTTTCATGAAGTTGTTTGTATGGCATTGAAGACAAAAGATTGTTCAATTCAGGTTGAATACTTTGAATTTCTATATTTGAAACAACTGATGCATTAAACTCGAAGAGATTAAAGTCTATAAAATATGATGAAAAGGAAATTCTCACTTGGCTTGTGTATGAAAACATAATTATGAATCTACAAGAATTCAAACATACTTACATGAATTGTTGTTTTTAAATTACTGTGGTGAGAATTTTCTATGAGGTTTTCTAGATTATCCATAGTTGAAGTCATTTTTTCATCGGTGTTTCGAATCCTCAAACTGGATTCATCATCAGGACCAATCGTCGAAGGTGAGAGATGCAAACTTTATATATATGTATAAAAGATCCGGGACAATTTAAATTCTAAGAGTATTTTAAGACCTGTCGGCTGGATTAAAACCTAGTAGCAATATTTAAACCTCAAAGCTCTATTAGAAACTTAAAATAACCCTATGCCTACGATGAGAAATAGATGGGAGGAAAAGCAGGTTTAGTAGTTAATAGTGGAAAAATCAAAAAGTGAGAAATAAATTAAATTATTAATAATTAATATTAAGTTTTGATTAAAGAATAATATATTAATAAGTGATAAATAAAATATAATTAGTATTAATAGTAATAAATAAGCAATAGTCCCCCGGATGGGGTGGTAGTGCGTTCTACGCGGCGACTTGTGGGAGCGGGTAGTGGCCACCAGGACACGGAGGCACGTGAAGGGCTCGTGCCNCCCCCCGACGATTAATTAAACCTTCAATCTGATGCGAAGGGGCATTAATGCAGGCATTAACACATGCGTCCCTCCCGTTTGTCATTTTGGTATGGTTTGGATTGCAATGTTGGTTATTCGCCATCGTCGGTCTCCCGCAGAGCTCGCTCTGCAGTGGCAATGGTGTGACCCTGCTAGAACTTTCGGGCTCGAGCTCGGCCCTGTCTACTCCTTGACCCTTCGTCCCTGTCGTGTGCTCGGGACCGCCTCCGCTCGCAATATTGGTTGGACCATGACTCGTCCAAGGGGAAGACCGAGGAGGGGCTCGCCTTGGAAGCCTCGACGACCCTCAGTCTCCCCCTCCGACTCACCTTCCATTAGCTCTTCCCCCCATCTCCAGTCTGGGCACTTATCGGCATCTTCTCATGACCTGACGAGCAATTCAATTGCGGGGCAATGGTGCCCAGGACGCCTGGCTCTCCCCAGCGACACCTTCGCAGCCCTCCGATGAATCCTTCTGTCGCTGTGTCCGACTTCGATCCCCTGGGCTTTATGGGTGGCGTTGAGCACTCTCAACATACATCTCGTGGGGCTGGGCCTCTCCCCCGTGGCTCCTTCACCAATGCGCAGATTTGGGATAGTTTGGCGGCCCTCTACGACCTGGTATTTGGCATTCGCCAGGGAGTGGAGGACCTCAATTATCGCCTTCAAGAAACCGACGCCAAAGTGGACCTCTTCCTTCGGACTCTCACTTCTCTGCAGGAATCTCTCACCTCTAGCCCGACTGAGGTTGTTCCAATGGAGGAGCCGAACGCAGCGACAGCTGCAGAGACAGGTGTAGCGACGGATGCAGCAACAGGTGCAGCGACGGGTGCAACAACAGGTGCAGCACGCGAGAGCAAAGCCGAAGCCATTGTGGGCGACGTGGAGGGTGAAAAAATCTGGGCAGATCAGCCTACGTACGTGGAGGAGGAGCCCTGGCCAAGGGATCTCCAGGCCAAGTGGCCAAACTTCACTCCAGGTGTCTAGCTTGTTAGTCTTATCTGTCATATCTCAGATGGTCAGCAGTTTATCTGTCAACTTTTTTCTTTAGCATATGGAAGTCTTAGATGTAAACTTTTATGTTTCAGTTGGTAAACAATAGTTCTGTTAAGTTATGGGGTCGCTCGGGTTAACTGGACTGGTTTCCCCTCTGTTGGGGCAGTCCTGCACCCTCACCATGAACATCTTTGTATTTTTCTATGAAACTCAGCTTCTGGAAGGCACTTAATATATATTTTTCTTACTTAAAAATAAATAAATAAATAAGCAATAGAAAGTAATAAGTAATAATAAGTAATTAATAGGTAATAATAATTAATGAATTTTAAAGTTAAATTGATACATTAATTAGTAATAAATAAATGTAAGTAATACTAAGTAATATTGATTAAGTAATAATAATTAATAAGTATTAAAGTAATAATTAGTAAGTATTCAAGGTAATAGGTTTAAAAAGTTAACCTAAAGTGATAAGAAAAAATAAATAATGGATAAATTACAAATAAGTGTTAATAGTAATAGAAAGTAAAGTAAGTAAAGGTAAATAATAATAAATAATAGGTAACAATAAGTGAAAATAGTGAACTACTATAAAGTAATAATTAATAAGTATTAAATATATTTATTCAGCATAAGGTACTAAGTAATAGGTTAAATTAATATATTAATAAGTAAAAATAATAATATTAAGGCATAAGGTATTAAGTAATAAATTAATGTATTTATTAAGGCATAAGGTACTAAGTAATAGGTTAAATTAAATTATAAATAAGTAATAATTAATAACAATTGTGGATAATCCGAAAAATCTCATAGAAAATATTTATAGGAATTTAACAGTGATTGTGAATTTACACGAAAACACGGTGAACACGCATTTACAGGAAATTGCAGATAAAGACACACTCTAGAATCGACAATCACTAGAAATAACTTCAACACGAGTACAAGAAACAAAACACATACTAGGGGGTCCTTCTTGGGGTGTGTTGTTTAGAGAAACTCAAAACACAAAAAAGGTTAACACGGGAAATTACCAAGTCTGAGCCATTAATTAATCTTCAAGCATGGTTTCAAAAATTACAATATGTCTCTGGTGAAAATATGAACATTCCCAGTTATCCTATTCAGATCCCATGCGTCTTACTTTATAATATTCCTTTGAAAATCGAGTGATTTCCTACATCCAACTAACTTAAAAAATTGTGGATCAGATCTTCATTATAGCGCAAGGGAGAATATCCTCTTAATCGTCCTAAGCTGGACCCTTGAGTTCTGGCTGACTTTGACTGCTCCTTTATTTCTGGTGTTGAATCCCACATTATCTGAATAGTTTGCAGGTTTATTACTCGACTCATTTGTATTGGATGGAGGAACACGGCCCGGAGCAGACAAAATGGGCATTGTTGGGTATGTGTTATATTATTTGCATGTGTGCGTGTGGGCGCGTCAGATATGACAACTGCGATTTTTGCTATTTTTAGCTGTTTACTAAAAATAATCCCAGTTTTAGGGATTAGGGTTTAGGTATCTACGGAATACCTAAAAACATTGTATATATTGTATAGTGAATGGTGAAATTCGATATAATGAATATAAGAAAGGTTTTTCCCGGTTGAGGGTGAAATTTTGTTTTGCTTAAGAATCTATATGCATTGCTTTACTTCACAGGTTTAAAACTTACATGTGGTATCAGAGCTCGTTTTTGGCTTCAGAGGGANGCCTTTGTTGTTGAGGGTTTGGCTCGGTCTTGATAGATCAAGTTTATCTTGGGTCTGTGATAAACCTAGGTTTAGTGGGAGCTTTTGCAGTGGATATTCGAGTATAGAAAGAGGAATGGCGAGCTCATCTAGAATCGAGATAGAGAAGTTCAACGATAAAAACTTTGAGCTATGGAAGCTCAAGATGGAGGACCTTCTTGTAGACAAATAACAATGAATCGTTGTGGATCATGGTACACAGCCTACTGGTACACCGTCTACTAGCACACAGGATACTGGTACACAACCTACTAGTACACCAGCTACTGGTATGTCGAAGGAAGATTGGGAGAAGTTGGACAGAAGAGCAAGGGGTACTATTTGACTCTTCCTAGAAGATTCAGTGTTGTTGAATGTCTCAGGAGAATCTACAGCCAAGGAACTATGGGATAAGTTGGGGAATTGTATCAATCAAAGTCCCTAGTAAACAAGTTGTTTCTTCGAAAGAAGTTGTATCATCTTAGGATGGAAGATGGAGATTCTGTGACAGAACATCTAAATGCCTTTAATACTCTAGTAAGTCAACTTGGCTCTGTTAATATTACGATTCCAAAAGAAGATAAGTGTATTACTTTGTTATGTTCTTTGCCAGACTCTTGGGGTAATCTGGTTGTAGCAATAGGTAGTACCACTCAATCTACAATGAAGTATGAGGATGTAGTTGCATCCTAGTTATCTGAAGAGATGAGGCAAAAAAACATGGATGGAAACAGCACAGATGCTTTATTTGTAATAGGGCGTACCCAAAACAGGAACAACGGTAAGCCTTCGGGGTGGAGATCTAAATCTACAGGTAGATCCAAGTCTCCAGGAAAATCTTTGAGGAAATGTTGGAAGTGTGGTAAAACAGGGCATTATAAGAAAGATTGCAAGTCTAAGAAGGTTGAAAAACCAAATGGATCTGATAGTACCTCTTCCACAGAGGCGAAAACCTCCACTGAAGAAGGA
>ML777436.1:475147-488332 GCA_009831015.1 Picea engelmannii | reverse complement strand
CCTTCGAGCCTAGTGGCCCCTTCTTCCCATGAAATGAGGTACATGCCCTTCTTGGGTCAATACGCCCGAAAACCTAAATGATGGGGAAATGGAGGGGAATAAGTGATGGAAGGTGGCAAGTATGAGTGGGCATGGTACGATGACCCTTCAAGGAAACCCCTAGTAGCAACCCTTTCCCTTAAGGTGACCGCTAACTAGGAAACCAGGACACTCACCAAGGTGAAATAGGGAAAAAAGCATAATTTCCAAGCAAATTTTTCAAAATCAAGAGAGGATCCTTTGCAATGTGTTTAAATGCTTCAAATATTAAAATGACACTTACCACGATACCAGACTTGTCACCTCATGAAGCAAGACCTATTTTCCTCTATGGGCCAAGCTGGGTGTGGTGGGTGTTGTTGCCATCGATCAAATGGTGATGTGTGGTGTGATAGGGGCCCCTGCTTGCTCATCTGCCCCTCGATACTCCATGTCTGCAACCTGAGGCCCTCAAGACATCATCTCCTTAGTTATCCCTAAAAATGGGGGATAACAAGCCACATTCTACTTCATCTTGATATTCATTCCAATGATACAAATTTATAGTACATGAATGAAACCACCTCATGAACTAGATTTACTCTCATACTAACACCTCATCGAGAGATAGGTTAGGAGGAGGCAAAATAGGATCTAACACACACTTGAGATAAAAACTATTTCCCATAATTTTAAATACATAAAGTTGGAATAAGACTTCATGATTGTATAAGGAGTTAAAGGCTAACATGATTTCCATGCC
Source organism: Picea engelmannii (assembly GCA_009831015.1). Lineage (NCBI taxonomy): Eukaryota > Viridiplantae > Streptophyta > Pinopsida > Pinales > Pinaceae > Picea > Picea engelmannii. Next base: position 487,551 of record ML777436.1, on the reverse strand, counting down.
AGAGTAAAAACAAAGATAGAATGAAAGTACTCGACTGAAACCACTTAAGAAGAATACAATGCCATTGGGAGAAATCAGGCTAAACCTCAAAGCCAATGATAAACAATAATCCACCAAAGCAACATAATCCTTGAAATGTAGAGAATGCCTTCATTCATCATATCAAATTGAGCATTTCTCCTTGATATGTAGTGGCTAGGGTTGAACCTTAAGCATGAATGAAATTCTAAATCATTGATGCCATTTCTCATTGGTAATTATAGTTACATTTATAATTGTTAGTGTTCAAGGATGACAAGAAGGTGGGCTTGGACCCACTTATGTGTGTGTGGGGAGTGCAATGCAAACCTTACATGATTAACCACTACCTCTGGGTGTCTCCATTACAACCTCAAGGGTTGAATGCCCTCATGGGAATTGAGCATTTGTCACTAGTGAAAAAATCCTCATTCCTCGTCAATGGATCCAACCCTTTGAGCTTAATTTGAAGGACACGGGGGTGGGATTCGATCCACTTATGTGTGTATGGGTCACAATATCATGTAATGTAATCTCTCTCGTCTCAACCAATGGTTTGACCACTACCTCAAGGTGACCCCGTGGCTCTAGGAAAATCCCTCACAAGAATTAAATGTTGCCCACTCATGAAAACTCCTCATACTTCGCAAATGGATCCAACACCTTTGGATGTAAAATTATGGCCATAGCCATAACGATTAGTGTCTGGTCTTAATCATGACAAGAGGGTGGGATTTGATCCACTTATGTGTGGACATGGAGTGTAATGCAAGCCTCATATGTTTGACTTCTACCTCTAAGTGTCCCCATGGCAACCTTAGGGACTATATACCCCCGTGCGAATTGAACCTTGGTCACTAGTGAAAAACTCTTCATTCCTCCTAGGTGGATCTAACCCCTTTAGGTGTGAAATTGCTTGAATGTTAGTGTGGTAAGATTTCATAATTGTGTTTATGGATACATGTTTTTTTGCTCTCATGGCGTGGATTTGATTGAATGTTAGTGGGGTAAATTTTCGTAATTGCATTTATAATAATATAATAATAATCTATTTTTAAGGTCACAACCAAGCCAGACACCAAATTGGTGTATGAGACCCCCTCCGCCCAACGATTTGACTGGTAAAGTCTACAGAGGTATACATCCCCTACCCCCTTCTGGATTTGAACTTGTGACCTATGGGGAGGAAACACATGTTCTAAACCATTAGGCCCACTAAGGCTATATATACATGGTTTTGGTTCTCATGATTAGTATGTTGTAAAATATACTCCTACTAATCATCAATCTCGTCAATGTTTACATATTATAGAAATTACAATTATAAAAAAATAATAATAATGAAATAAACAATAATAAAAATAAAATTAATAAAAGTAATTAAATAATCAGTGATTATTACATTAATAAAAATAATTAATAATGGTCACATCATAATTTTGATGCTAATAGGATGCAATTTTGATGTTAACATGACACAATTTGATTGAATATGACACACTTTTGATGCAATACGACACAAATTTTGACATAGATGAAACATTGCTATGATGCGACATTTATGTATCATGATGTAAATATGATGCTAACAAGATGCAAAAGTTCTGAATTTTAATGCCATAACAACTAAAATATGGCGCTCACACAACGTAAAGTTTATGTAGTATGATGCAAATATGACTCTAACAACATGTAAAAGTTTTGGATTTCGATGCCATTACGATGCAAAAATGACACCCGTGCATACAATATCGACACAAAAAATGGTGTGGAACGATGCTAATGAGACTAAAAAATGCTTGTTTTGATGCAATAACAATGCAAAATTGACGCTAAAAGGTGTTTTTTTGGAATATGTGATGCAAAACGATGTAGAAGGAGTCTCTACAATAGACATTCCATTGTTATGACAACACAAAAAAAAGGCACACATAAAAAAATACAACATTGAAAAGGGATGCAATGACACAAACTTGACACAAAACACAAGACCTCCTATTGCATCATGTTTAACGTCATCCAAACTTAATTTTTTCCCAAAAAATACATTTCATGACTTCGCTAAATATGATGCCATATCAATATGTTGTAGTAGTGATATGGGCACACTTGCAAAATAATATTTTTAATTCACCCCTCACAATATAAAACCAATAACTAGACTCAATCTCATATTTGTTCAGTAAAAGCCCTCAAGGGGCAGCTCAATTGGCAAGTGTCGTGATATGAAGTATTATGTTCGATGAGGTTCTGAGTTCAAATCCCCTTGTTTACTTGTGCCTGTGGAAGGGGTATACGTATGACACCTGGAGGTTATAGTGGTAGCACTCGAAATTGACCCTATGTCACGCGAGTACAAGACCGACCTAGTTGCCAATTCTACCAATCATTAAAAAAAAAGGTTCAGTAAAAACCTTAGATTCCAATTCCCCAAAACAATATTTCCATTTTTTATTGTCGTAATTGTTTTTGGTTTAGAAAAAAACACCTTGGATTCCAATTCCCCAAAACCTTCAATATTCATCCCAATTTGCTCGAAATATATTTCCAATATCTTATCCACTCTCTGCTCTTCCCCCCAATATAACATTCTAATAAAAAATTACACTAATTTAAACTTAATATAATCATTCAAGACATGTTTGGGGTCTACTTTGTGAGTGAATTAGTAACTTGTGTATCTTGGAGAAATTACTATTTTTGACACACTAGTTCAGTGGGAGTTAAATGACTAGTTATGTTTTAGACTTTCTATTTAGACCATCACTATTATGCATGCATGCATTCCTAAGGAAAGCCAATTGCTTGATTTCTTTTCTTAATTATGGAATGTTCTGCCCTATATATGAGTGTATTCCACTCATTCATTGCATCATATTGATCATCATCTGTATCAATCATTCATTCATTGATCAACTCATTTGAGTAGTGTGAATATATTTTCTCATTCTTCCATATTGAATCTCTCATCCTTTCTTGATAAGATTTATTTGTATTTGATTTAGCTAGATATCCTATGTAGGTTTCGATGAAACATTGACATGGTATCGGAGCTAAGTTGCTTGGAGCAAGCCAGACAAGCCAGAGAATAAGGAAAATCGAAGTTTCGACGAGCAAAATCCGTGGTCGTACCGTTCTGTAGTAATTTCTCCCAAAATATTAACTTTTTGAGGAAACGACTCGTGGGAGAAGTAAATCGACCCATTCTGCAAGTGGGTTTTAAAATGTTTGGAAAAATTCCTCACCGTTTGCTCAAAAAGGAAGTCGAAAGATCGCCTCTTGAAACTGACACAGTGGGAGATAATCATTGTAATGGAGGAAAAAGACCCGGTTATATTGACCCTTCAGAGTCTGAATCTAAAACTTTTCAAAGAAGTTAGCAAACTTTGAGGTGAACAAGAGAGATCTAATATTTTTCTTCAAAACATGTGTACCTATTGATACTTGGACCACCTGCATTAATGGGATTGTTTCTTCTCATTGAGCATTTTTTGGTTGATTTAAAAGATAAAGAAGATATTATTACTTGTTTGCAGAAATATCTACAACAATCTCTTGCTTCTAATGTCGTTATTGCATTGTTGAGTACTATTGAGCTTCCTTCACCAACTTTTGAGTTGCACACTCGTGGTTTTGGGTCAAAATTGATGCATAAGATGGGATACATTGGTGGTGGCCTTGGTAAGAATGGACAGGGGATTGTACATCCAATTCAACATGTGATGAGACCAGTAAAAGTCAGACTTGGTTTTGTTGGGACTTCATTGCCAGTTGCAAGTTGTCTTGATATTTCATCCATTACGACTCAATTTGTTCAATTACAAGAGTCCATCACACAAGTTGAGTCTTCTATTGTTGAGTTTCAACAACCACCACCTACATCTCTTATTGATACAACTTTGGAGCTTTCACAACCAGATTCGACACCAACTTCAGCATTATAGTTTCCATTATCAGACTCTTCAACACCATCATCAGAGTTTTTGGCAGCAACAGACTCTTCAACAACAACTACATGGTCTACATCCTCCACATATTGACATCCTCGACATCATGATTGGTGACAACGTTGCCTTCCTTTCAGGTATCCTCAACCTTTTGTCAATTCCGCTTCTTTCAACTCATTGATGAAGAGGTGTATACGACAACATCTTGGCAAGGTACCAACTCCAAGGATTGTTTCTTGTTGGATTGATGATTGGTCATGGCAACATTTTAGCAATTGTTTGAGGACATCTTACATATGTGTTTCATCCACGATACATGGGAAGCATTCTCATTGCTCTTGACTTGACTGATTGTGTTGCCTTTACAGTTCCATTCACTATTATTTTGATGACTTTTATGGTGTTTGCTTCTATGTTTTGGAAGCACTCTGACTAGCTCGACCATCTTGGCGTCAGCTAACGCCTTAATGTTTGGAGAGATCTGATTGTTATCAACTAGTATCAACTACAACATTTCAGCTTCAACACACTCATTGAAGCAAATTATGATCTGTCATCATCAGATCATGCTTCATTGACTTGTCATTTTTTCTTGGTTTTGGACACTGTCTACTTGCCACTGTCTCATATGTTATTTTCTTCTTCTGATGCATTGTATTTTGAGGGGGGGTTTGTTCCCACGTGGTTTTCCCTCTTTCCTCATTTTTATTCAGTGTTCATTAATTGCATTGTACATGAGTACCTAATATGTCCTAGTAGTTGGGACTCATTTTTACTCCATAGTGATGTTCAGGGGGGGTGTTAGAGAAATTACTATTTTCGACACACTAGTTCAGTGGGAGTTAACTGAGTAGTTCTATTTTAGACTTTCTATTTAGACCATCACTATTATGCATGCATGCATTCCTAAGGAAAGCTAATTGCTTGATTGCTTTTCTTAATTATGGAATGTTCTGCCCTATATATGAGTGTATTACATTCATTCATTGTATCATGTTGATCATCATTTGTATCAAGCATTCATTCATTGATAAGCTCATTGGAGTAGTGTGCATATATTTTCTCATTCTTCCATATTGAATTTCTCGTCCTTTCTTGATAAGCTTTATTTGTATTTGCTTTAGCAAGATCTCCTGTCCAGGTTTTGATGAAACATTGACAGTGTATCTCTAAAATTTCTTTGCCAATAAGTTCGAAATTTTGGGCTATAACCTCTTGGCATGCCTTCTCTCCAATGCTATATGTCTCCCTAGATTTTGTTTTGCTAATCAAAATTTAGAGTCACTATATCAAAACTTGATGATTTCAAATCTTTTCAAGTGAGCGAACTTATTTGGACTGCCACTCTGAAACCTTTTTACCTTGACATCTAAAATGGCCCAATCTAACTTATTTTCAGTGGCACGTGTCTCACTTAGCTCACTTAGCTTGGACCTCATAATTGCTAGATACAATAGTTTTAGTTTAAGCCTAGTTTTAGGACTAGATGAGAAATCTATATTGTGTGGTCTATATAGGGATGCAAATTCTAAAAACGCATTGTATTTTGTTGTTTTGTTTGCCAAGCCTAAAATTTTCGTGCAATTCCAATGTTCTAAACAAATTTGTGCCTAAAATGGTACAGTGACATGTTTGAAAGTGTGGATTTGATGATCATTTGCTAAAATGTCAAATATTATTATAAATCCAATACTCAAATTATCATAGTAAGATAGATAAACCAATGCACACCAAGTGTGGAGTCAGTTATTATTGCTAGGCTAATAATATAGACGAGTTACACAACAACTTCTTATAGATTGTGAGAACCTCCTCCAAATAAATTAAGTATATCCATATAACCAAATCATATGTTTGTGTCTATAATAATGAATGTATTGACCTCTCTATATATACATATTATTCCTCATTGCACATTTGGGGATCCTTTAGGCTAACCCCTGCATGGAAAATTATGCCCTTTAGGCCAACCCTTGCATGGACAATTATGCCCTTTAGGCCAACCCCTGCATGGACAATTATAACATATAGTGATTTCACCTAACACTTGCATTGACCTCCCTGCTCACGATCAAAGAAAAATGCATTATGCTTGGAGAGAATTGTTCTATCTAACCTTTTCATTACCTTCTATGAAGTTACCATGTAAACCAAAGCTCAAAATAATCAAGCCTTCAAAATTTGATAAGGTCATCGAGACCAAGCCTAGCCTTAATGTTGTTCTTTCTCTTTGAGAAATTCTAGCAAGGATCGACCCTTCTTTGTTGTTTTGGGTTTGTATCATGTTAAAGTATCCATGTGCTAACTAACTAGCTTTAAACATTTCATATGCTAGCCAATTCAAGAAGGTGTTGACCTGAAAGACTATGTTATGGTCTTTAAGTCAACCTCACGAGGATAAATCCCCCTGCATTTTTAGAGAGGTGGTACTCCTCTATTTCAAATAACATACAAGAACATAAAAAAGCCCAAGAAAGGACCAAGCTTGGTTCTTGAAATAAATATTTGCATGCAAAGAATACCTGAGAAGAGACCATGTATCTTGTAGAAATAAAATCTTTACATTATGTTACAAGGATTGTAAACCAAAGAGTATGCACTAATATAGGACAACATTTCCATCACAACACTCATCAAAGTAGAACACAATATTCAACAAAGGGAAAAGAAAGTATGGACCACATATAAGAGAGAACTCTAAATGATCATTTCATTAAATCTAATAAAGATTTTGATAGACACGCATATGAAATCCCATGCTTAGAAATAAAGACTTGAGAAATCAACAATGTTATTTCCCAAACTAGTTCTTTGGGAACCTAAAACAAATAATAGATGTCTTAATAGAATAAGTAGTAATAAATTTCATTTGTCCTTCAAAGAGGACTGGGATGGGGCTCCTGCGGACCATAAAATGAAAGAAAGACTTAAAAGACAAAAGAAAACAGTCCAGGGTCATCCTTGAGTTTTGTTGAGGAAAGGGTATGAAGAACCTCACTCAAACATTTTCAAATCTTGCTAGACTAAGGAAAGATAGTTGGGAATGTTACCTGGAGTTTATAGCCCTAAAATCAAAACAATCACTTGATCCACAAGTAATATATGCAAGGGACCAAGGCTGATTTCATTTATTATATGTAACTGTGCAAAAATAAGAAATTGGAAATATACATAAGTGTGTTCATTGATAAAGAGACAAGGATAAAAAAGAGCATGAAAAAATGTCATTAAAGATACACATGTGAGACAAAAATCAACGATCTAATTCTTTATATTAATTTCATTATGAGATACAAAGAAAAAATTCTCTTTACAAACCCCTGCAAGGGCGGGGACCAAAGTCAAATTTAGAAGTCTTTGATGGGCACCATACAAAAAGACTCAGACTGTTGGATTACTAAGAGGGGGGGTGAATCAATAATAGCATAATTATAATCCTTTTTCTCCAAATAATCCAAGTGTTCTATCAATGTAGAATTATTATCCAGTAATGAGCAATAAGAAATGAACAATCACACACATACACAGTACACCAGTGTTTTACGTGGAAACCCAAATCGGGAGAAAACCACAGAATGTTTTATCTTATATGGCTTGAAGAATTACATTCATTAGAAGCACCAACTTCCTTTGTTTTCCAGCTGCAACTGGAAGGAGGCTCCAACCCCCTAGTTTCTCAGGCTACAACATGAGGGAAGCTCCAACTCCCTAATTCTCTAGCTAAAACCAGAAGGAGGCTACAACCCCCTATGTTCTCCAGCTACAACCGGAAGGTGGCTACAACTACCTATCCTTGCCCCATCCAACCGCCCTGAAGTAGAAGTAAAGTGATGGAACCACTGTCACACTATCACTGTGAGATATACCGCTGTAAACATGTACCAATAAATCTGAACCATGCATCAAGCATGCATCAACCTGTACCTCAACCTGTATTAAATCTGTACCATAAACAAGTGCATCAACCATGCACCAACCTGTACCAAACAATCTGTAATCAACCTGTACCATAAACAAGTGCAACCAACCATGTACCAATTATGTACCAATCATGTGTCAAGTACTCATCAACTATGACTCATCAATATGTACCAACATCATCAACTATACACCTCATGTATGTGCCAACTCATCAACTACTTGTCTCAGCCATGTACCCAACTTGTACCTCAACCAAAAGCCGTCATCAATTTCATCATCCAAATATGATTTGTAACTATGTAATAGACCTGGTGTATATGTTCACATACCTGCAAACCTTCCTTAAATTTAATAACAAGATACTAGCATTTTCATCAAACGTTTCTTTAGTCTCACAAGACTAGTTTTGTATTAGTCAACAACCCTAACTTGAAATAATCATAACTTTGTACCTGTAATGAATAAAAATCTGAAACTGATATACAATGTTCTTCAATGTGTTTAATGCAATTCCTCCAGGTGTCACTACTTGTAACCTTTCAGAAAAGGAGTTATGGAAAAAATGGCACACCTTGTTGAATTTTGTCTTATTCTAGAGAGTGACCTCGTAGAGCGTGCCTCGCACGAAATATTTGTTGAATTGATCTGAAACTGTTACACAACATACTACAGACTTTACTATAACCCACACATCTAGTCTCACTGAATTTGGATCTGTTCTTAAGAAGTTATGACGTTTTTACCCGAAACACTTGTTTTTGACTAGTTTCAGGACTGGCCACAAACCCTATTTTCCATGGAGTGTAACTCTAAAAATACAACGACCCACAAGATGAATTTTTTACCACAAATACTTGGATATGTTTCCTCAATGGCATAGAAATTTCACGGTCTGAATCATTCTAGAAAAAAATGTATTTCGAAAATGGTGAGATGACCTGAAAAAAAACATACCTTAGAAAGCATCATCAAAAGAATTTATCCTTCCTTGAATTCTGGCCTTCTTTTCTTCACTTTCCTCATAAATTAGGCTTAGATATCCTTTGGTTACCTTAGACACCTATAGGTATTCAATATGCTCAAGTGTGTCTTAAATGAGATAGCCTTGCCTCTTATTTATACTCTCCAAGTAGCTTCCTTAAAAACATATTTTAGGTCACTTTGCCCGCTTTCCTTATTTTAGGGTTAACCCACTTCTAATTTCTCCATTAAATTTATTATTGAATTAATTTTTTTTGTATTCACTTTGAATTATTGTACACTCATCACTTCACTTTTTTATTTACCTTTGAAAATCTCTTAAACCACTTTGACTACTTTGACTTTTGGGGGCTTCTAGATGACATATGAAGGTCCTCCAACTTCGTAAGGCCATAACTCTCAATCCGCGAGGAGTTATGTGACGTTCCACATACCACCAGAAATGGAATGACATGTACTATCCATATAGAGTATTATTACCTGAAAACATATCAAAACTCATACCGTTATCCATCAAACAAACTTGGGTCCATTACCCAAACTTGGGTTCTCCAACTTCTCGTGGCCATAACTCTCTAACCATGAGGAGTTATGTGATGTTCCACATACCACCGGAAATGGAATGATAAAAAATATCCATCTAGGATAGTTTCACTGACAAATTCACTGGCGTTCATCTCATTATTCCACAAATAAGCATGGGTTCTCTAACCATACTTTTAGGATAACTTAATCCGCAAAGCGTCTTCCCGTGAGGGATTTCACCATAAGGGGACCACTTTGGAGTTCATCCATTTCTACTTATTATCAACCATGACAAGAAAATAACGAGTCATGTTTACATCAAACAATCTTGGGTCCATTACCCAACCTTTGTGCTACGGGGCTTTCTTCAAGGGTTGACATCAATGACAACCAACCTTAATCAACAATCTCCCCCTTTGGCATTGATGGAAACACTCTAATGCAATACTGAAATCATATCACTCATGCTCCCCCTGGAACCATACCTCTGTCCTATGCCTCTGTCCTCTACATCTGATAAATCTCTCCCCCTTTGTCATCAATGGCCAAGGTATCTTTCCATCTGGGGTTTCTCCCCCTGACTGAACTGTCCTCTTATGGTGCTTCCTCGTGTAAATCTAATACATATAAGATAAGCATTCAAAAAGAATTCATTTTGGAGTAGAAATAACTCCAAGTCTCTGCCGAAGATATTCAAAGGATTCCCGTGGAAGTGGTTTTGTGAAGATGTATGCCACTTGTTCTTTTGTGCCCACATACTCAACTTTGATGTTCTTTTTTGCAACATGCTCCCGTAGAAAGTGATACTTTATTGGAATGTGCTTCGTCTTGGAGTGCATCACCGGGTTCTTCGAGATATTGATGGCGCTTGTATTATCACGATAGATTGGAATGGGTTCATCATACTCAACTTGTATATCTGTCAGAGTTTGTTTCATCCAAAGAACATGTGTACAACATGATGTTGTTGCAATATACTCTGCCTCGGCTATAGATAAAGATATTGATGATTGTTTCTTGCTTAGCCATGATACCAAACACTCACCCAAGTAGAACGTTGCTCCATTGGTGCTTCGTCGGTCATCAATACAACCTGCCCAATCTACATCTGTGTAGGCAATAAGTGATAGATCCTTTCATTTTCGATACCATAATCCAAACTCTTTTGTTCCTTTGAGATATCTGAAAATCCTCTTCACTACTAACACATGTGAATCCTTTGGTGCTGCTTGAAATCGTGCCACTTGTCCAACTGCTTGCATTACATTTGGTCTAGATGTTGTTACATATAGTAGGCTGCCAATCATTGACCTATATTGCCTCTGATCTGTAGACTTCAAATCATCATCTTTGCTCAACTTGCAATTGGTTTGCATGGGAGTGATAACTAGTTTGCAATCTTCCATTCCGAACCTCTTTAACATTTCTATGATATACTTGGTTTGAGAAATAAAGATTCCTTGGTTGCTTTGACGTATCTGAAGTCCCAAAAAGAAGGATAGTTCTCCAAGTAATGACATTTCAAATTCATTTTGCATATCTTTTGCAAATTTCCTGTCATCGTCACTACCAAAAATAATATCATCAACATAAACTTCAATTAATAAAATATTATCTTCACTTACCTTGAAGTAGAGGTTGTTGTTTGCACTTCCCTTTATGAACCCTGCCTGCCGCAGATACTTATCCAGTCTAGAGTACCATGCTCTAGGAGCCTGTTTTAGACCATACAAGGCCTTCTTTAATTTACACACATAATCTGCATTCTCTGACAACTGAAATTCTTCTAGTTGTTCAATGTAGACTTCTTCTTCAAGTTCCCCATTCAGAAAAGATGATTTTACGTCCATCTGATATACTTTTACATTTTTGGAGCATGCATAGGCTAAAAGCAACAGGATTGCTTCCATTCTGGCAACCGGGGCAAATGTCTCTTCAAAGTCGATTCCTTCAATCTGTGCATATCCTTTACATACCAATCTAGCTTTGTTCATTGTAACTTTTCAGTCTCCATTTAATTTATTCCTGAAAACCAATTTTGTGTCGATCACATTCTTATTCTTTGGTCTTGGAACCAGTTCCCAAGTGTCATTTTTCTCTATTTGATCCAATTCATCATTCATGGCCTTATTACAAAATCCATCCTTGTTGGCTTCTTCAAAACAATTTGTTTCAATTGTAGATAAGAGTGCTAGGTGTGTTTGTTCTGGTGAACGGATTTTTCTTCTAGTCTCAACTCCTGCATCTTTGTTTCCAATAATCTTATCTGAAGGATGATTCTTCTGTACTCGTTTGCTAGGTGTCTTTGGAGATACTTGTTGAACTTGCTCTTTTGTTTATGTCGGATTCTCTTCCTCTTCCTCTTCTACTTCATCTTTTGCTTCTTCTTCCTTGAAAAGTTGTTCCAATGATTTGTTTTCTTCTTCCTTTGATTCTGGTATGTCTGTTTCATCAATTGTTACGTTGATGTTTTCCACAACTTTGTTCAATCTTAGATTGTAACACTTGTATGCTTTCCTTGTACTTGAGTAACCAACAAGTACTCCTTTTTCCATACGAGAGTCAAACTTTCCCATTCTTCCATCTTCTCTTTTGATGTAACATTTGCTTCCAAAAACTCTTAAGTGCTTCACATTTGCTGGTCTTCCTTTCCATAGCTCGTAGGGAGTTTTATCGGTGTTGTTTCTGAGCATTACTTTGTTTTGAATGTGAACTGTTGTATGCACTGCCTGTGTCCAAAATATATCTGTCAATTTGGAATCCATTAGCATTATTCAAGCCATTTCCTGTAATGTCCTGTTCTTTCTTTCAACAACTCCATTCTGTTGAGGTGTCCTAGCAACGAAGAATTGCCTTTTTATTCCATGAATGTTGCAATAGTCCATAAATTCCTTTGAAGTGAACTCTCCTCCATTATCAGATCTCAAGCATTTGATTCTTGAATCCATCTCATTTTCAACCATTTCCTTGTAGATCTTGAAGTTTTCAAAAGCTTCTGACTTGTTCTTGAGA
>ML777436.1:439319-452882 GCA_009831015.1 Picea engelmannii | reverse complement strand
GGTATGTCCACTATCCATTTCTCTTAGTCCATTCAATAATCTAGATCTAGGGAAAGAGTAGTATTCTGTCTTGTTTTGTTCTAGATCCAGGTGGATCTAGGGAGATTGGTCTGTGTCCGCACTCACGAATTTATCCTGAAACACTAACCTTTCTTTTCACTTGTATGGTTTGAGCTAAACGTTGTGCCATTTGGGAAAAATATGTGAACCCGAGTATGTAAATTTTTGAAATCAAATCATTTATCCTCCAAATGACAGATTTTCCATAGAGGTCTATTTGCTTACTAACATTCAATGATGCAACATTTGCTAGGAACTGGTAACAAAAAAGTTCATGACCTCTTCATTGCCTTACCTCTCCAAGGAGCTAAAAGCATCAAAGAGATCCCAAATTGAACACTGGGCTCAGAGAACCAAACATTTAAATTGCACATTTGGGGCTTGCTTTAAATATCCTCAACCTTTACTATTAGTGGAAGATTAAAGAGCAAGGGTAGAGACCTATGGTTTCCCCCTCACGAGGAAGAGTTTTAGGCATGGCTAATAGATTATTTCTCGGTATTGAGGTTGCATGCTTGCTTAGAGTTGGCCCAAAGACATTAAAACCTTTGGTAGGTTGGATTTGGAAGTTGGGCTGCTTTGTTACCTTTTTTTTTTACCACCTAGACCTATCCTTTATTAGTAGTTGTAGGGGAGGCCTTATGTACCTTCCAACGAATAATAGGTTAAACTCGGGGTCTAGAAGATTCATGTTTGGTCATTAACAAGAAATCTTAGATTTTGTGAAGTAGGTGTTCAAGATGTTTATGTGCCTCATAGGTTCTATCAATACCTTTCACCATGTTTGAATGTAAATAAATTCTTTTAGGTCTTTAGACAAATCAATTCCAAGGCATACCCTTTTTTGTGGTAAAGAGTCAAAGAACCATAGCATCTCATGGCATATAAATTTCCCTATGGGATCTAAAATATGCTCAAGGAAGTTACAAAACTATAGAGGCAAGCTTGGGAATTCCACCTAGATGGGGCAACATAGTTGAATGGCTTGATGTTGGGTGCCAATACTAACAATGTATTTTTGCAAATCTAAGGACTACATGGGACAATAACAACACAATGAGACTCTTCTTTAAGTGAAGCTAAAAAATGTCCTTGATCATGCTATGGGCATCTGTTAAGAGGCATGTGTGATGTTCCTATACTTCCTTTACCCATTTCTTTATGATCAACTTAGTTATAATCTTGTCCACAATGTTCTCAAGCAGTGTGCATTATTTAAAATTTTCACAAATACCAAAATATTCATTAATATAAACGTGAATGAGAGTTTCATTAGTTGGAATCTCATCACCTCACGATACACCTTAGGAACAAATCCAATGGAAACTTTCAATGACAACATCATCATGGACAATCCTCCTTGTGCATTTAGACCATTATAATTTCCAATAACATAAGCTTTGAGTATTAGGGTGGGAATTCTGAGCTCCCTTAAGCCTTATGAAGGTCACTCGCCCATTGAGGCCAATTAATGGTATTAATACTATTAATTGTGCTTGTATGTGGACTAGTCAATAAAGACTACCAATACATAATCCAAATCAAATATTTATAGTCAAAACCTTAGCCTCCGAGCTCATTTGCAAAAGCCTCCTCTTATTGATCATGCTTTACATATTTTTCCTTTACATCCCTATCAAAATTGACTTTCATCCTACCTTACTAATCCCACTTTCCTTAAGTTGCCTTTTAAAATCCATGAAAATTTATGTTCATTCGACTCCCCTTAATGACCATGTAATGTACCGAGAGAGGAAAATATGGGGTACCAAGGGTGGTATCCAAGGGGATAATGAATGTAATATAGCGATAATCATGGAATAGGCCCACTTGGTAGTTGACGAGTAATAAATAGGCTCACCAAATAGTTAAGAGGAAATATATAATAATAAGGGGTAGTTAGCATAGATCACTAGCAATACTCATGAGAAAGTATAAATACACAGAAGTATAATTGTATTGGATAGGTTGGATGTTGGTTGTATTGTTTTGTAGCAAACATGGCTTGTGGAGTGATTTCTTCCACAAAGAGTATCCAATTGTGTAATATCCCCAATAGAGATTTGCTAGGATATTAAAGGTTGGCTTGTTCAATTTATGTGTTTTTAATTGTGTAATTTTGTCAAACAATTTCAACACATGAATTCATAGTCTTGTAAAGTGTATGACAACTTTCTACAAACAACTTGTATGCAATTTAACACCAATCATGATCGAACACATTGCACGTAATATATGAGAGACAACCTCGACATTTTTATTATGGATAAAGCTGGAACACAACAAAATATCTAATGGTTGCTACATCAACTGCCTTACATCATAAAAACACTACATGACTCAATAAAACCCGGTGTAATGTTAATGTCTCATAAAAAGATGGTGCTGAACTGCTGCCTGGGCTATCCAAGCCTCAAACCCCCGTTGGAGACGATGTCGAGCTGCTCCAACACCGATGACAATGATTTGGCCACCCGTGCCCAAGTATCTCAGCAACTTCAGTTTGCATAGGTCCTCGTGGGACGAGGTTGGGGGACAAGTGGGGCCTCATGGGACCCTCATGTTCAACCAACGAGGATGTCTTCTATCACACTTTCCCGAAACCCTCCTGGTACTTTCAAAATATGAGATTGACCTCCTCCGGTAAGTTTTACAAATCTCCTGCGCAAATCGATATACCTCTAATTGAAAACAAACCCCAAATCGAAACTCCAATAGAAATTCTGGATGGATCCCCCTCTTGTTTAGCTAGGGTGGATGTTGCACCACTGAAACTAAACCAACAGTGGAGGGATTTTTCCAAAACCCGAACAAAAACCTTGGCTCAAAGAACACTCCAAAACAAGAGATCAAATCATAATGCCAAAGGGAAGGGTTACCCCTCTATTTATTATTTCTTCGAGCCTTCTAGATATTTCCCTTTTTGACCAAATCAAACCCTTACCTTATTTTCCCTCCAATTTTCACTTAAACATTAAAAATCGCTTTTTAATGTTTTATTTTTATTTAATGTCACTTTAGAATTTGTTGTCTTTTGACACAGTGACACTAAATAAATCCCCGTGACTCCCCTTTTTGTGTTGACTATAGGCTACAAGAGTTGTATAGGCTACTAAGTCATCCTTCGTCATGATCAATTGGAAGGGGACATTACATAAGGTGTTACCCTACCTTAAGGGTTCTTCTCTCTATATTCTTGTGATGTTTATGGTGTGAATGCATTTGATATTTTCTAAAGTTTAAAGGTTTATTTATGAAGTCAAGGGTTATATACTTTGTTATATCTATCAAGGTTCACTACAAGTGGTATAAGAACTTTTTCTTGGGTATGAAGTAGAAGATTTTTTTTCTTTTTGCAAATTTTTCAAGGGAAAAAAGAAGATGACAACATTCAGATTGATTTCTGTTTTTTTTTGTGCAGAGTTTGAAGAAACATACTATGGATCTAAGTTCCTCTTGAAAAAATGCCCAATTGAAAAAAAAATCATCAAAATATGAGTATGGGAAGTGAAGTTATAGTTGATTTAAAATCAATTGTTTTAGGTTTTTCTGGTGATAGCCACACGATTTGTAGATCATATATATCTTTTGATAGTGCACGTAGATTTCAATCAAACCAATGCTAGTAGAYGTAGAGTGGTTGTGGCATTTCAAAATTGTTGTCATAATATCTAATAAGAGAAGTATTGCATAAGTTATGATCATTTTAAATTAGTCACCTCAAACCCTAGTTGCACAAAGGAACTTCATTAAAAAACAAGTGGCTTTCTCTAAAACCTAACTTCTATTTTTGGGTTTCTACAGGGAAGATGTATTTTACAGGTYAATCTGATGGACATAGTATTGAAGAATATATAAAATGGATGAAGTCAAAATATCCAACAACTTGGAAAGAGAATATGTATACAAATCTAAGAGACGAAGCAATTACACATCGTAGACCATTTGACTTGTTGAAAATATACAAAATTTCAGATAAAGAATATGAAAAAGCATTTTTAGATGGGTGGTYTCATGCTAGGAAAAAGGGTAAAGAGAGCACCAAGGGTCTATTTTCATGTAACAACTTCCTCTTAGAGGTTCATGAATGTATTTAACCGAAAAAWCATTATTATTTATATAAATCCTACTAGCAAACATAAATTCATCAATGTTAATTTGGTTAAACGATTGCAAGTTCTCACACAACATATTCAAAGCACACAAGTTGATGATGAGAATGTTTAAATTTTTACGGATTTGAAGATTACCATGGATAGATATGTGTTACATTTAGATTTTCATGCTATAGATATGGATGATGTGGATATTGTTTTGGGATATCCTTTGATGGACTTAGTGGGTACAATTGATATTAATGTGCGAAATAAGTTTTTGAAGCTTTGGTACAACAAAAAGAAAATTACATTGCAGAATATTTCTCTTAATAAGCAAGAGCGATCCAAGGGAGCACTTGAAGAAGTCCCTGTAGGGAAATTAATCACATTACCTATTAACACATTTGAGAAAGAGTTTGAGGTTGAATTAGAAGAAGAGCCTATAGAAGCATACAAAGAAAATCCCAAGTAGGGCATAAGAAAGAAGAAAAAGTACATGATCTAAATGACTCAAAAGAATCACACGTTGAAGAGTAAAAAAAAGAAAAATTGATAGCCAAGGTTGCTATATATCGCCACCCACACCACTTGGAGAAACAATAGTTGTCAAGGATACAACATGAGTGTCAACAAACTTACTATGGATCAACATGGAACTAGAAAGACAACTCGTATGGTGGCATATAAAGGACAAAAAACAATGCATGGAGATATTAGAGTAGCACAATAAAGATATGGATCCAAAGGAGAAACTAGAATCAAGATCGAGGAGGAAAGACCATAGTTGGACTCCATGTCCACATTTCACTAGGATGGATCGATGCTCGTGCATGATACTAATGGACTACATTGCTGAGTAGATCATATTATATGGCTTCTCTCATGTTTCGGGGACGAAACATGCAAAAGGGGATGAAATGTAATGTACCTAGGGAGTATAACATGGGGTACTTAGGGTGGTACCCAAGAGGATATTTAACGTAATGTGGTCATAATCATGGAATGGGCCCACTTTGTGGTTGATGGGTAATAAATAGGCCCATTAGGCAGTTAAGAGTAAATAATATAATAATAAAGGGTAATTGGCATAGACTCCTAGGAATGTTCATGAAAAAGTACAAATACTCATGAGTATCATTGTATTATGATATGCTAGATGTATTGTTTTATAGCAAACATGATTTGTGGAGTGATTTCTTTCACAAGGAGTATTTGATGGTGTTACCATACCTCGAAGATTATTCTCTATATTCTTATGTTCTTCGTGGAGTGAATATTTTGATATCTTTAAAGTTAAATAGTTAATTTCTCAAGTTAAGAGTTATATTCTCTCTTATATACCCATCAAGATTCATTTTATACCATCCTTTAATGGATTATGAGCTTTAAACAATCAAATAAATAAAATTCTTTAAAATTTACACAAATCAATTTTACATTTGATTTTGCTAGAAGATTTTATTATTATTATTATTTTTTATTTTTAAATTTAAACATTTGTTTCTCTTTTCAATTAAATTGTTAATACTACAATTTTCAAATTATATGAGATTTTAGTGAGATAAGAAACAATCACAAGATACAGTTCAAGCCCAAGATCCAATCGAGACAACTAAGTTCAACCAAATGAAATTCAGTGAAATCAAGACAATTGATACAAATAAATGTGTCACAGTGCACTTGGAGTGGAGTGCATTGATTGTTAAGATTTTGTATTTTTGCATCGAAAACATTGGAAGAGACACGTAATACATCGAAAATGCAGCAAGAGCATGTCGACTTGTCGATCTTATCTCCTTGAATAAAATTTTTGTCCCCACACAATATTTCACGATACAAATACAAAAAAGACAAATTTGTTTTTATATTTTATGTTCAAAGCATCCTTTTTCAGGGTACGAATAAAGAGAAACATATTTGTTTTTATATTTTTAGACTTAAAACATCCACTTTGGTATATGTGCATGTACATTCATTTAAAAAATTAAATGCTATGTAATAAATATTTATCTTAACTCTATTGAAAGTGTTTAATCAATTTGGAAAACTATTAAATGCACACAACCAAAAAACTCTCAAATTGAAAGCCACTAGCATTTTAGAAAAATGGAAATTTATTTATAATTTTAATTTTAATTTTTTTCTTTGATATTTGCTAGTGTGTGACTAGTATGTTCCAAGAAATTGTAACACAAGAATATCTAAGATATCAAAATCACGTGAGGATTTACCTGGCCTAAATATAATATAACTAAAATTTTTAGGTATCTCCTCCCAATTAATTTGGAACCTTGATCACTTTACAAAACGAAATTCAATCCCATTAATGAAATTTGATTTATTTATTTTAATTTTAATAGAATTAATATTTAGATTTTCCTCTTTCTAACATTGCAAATCATGAAAAAATTAAAATCAACCTTATCACTAATCATTTTCTAACATTGCAAATCATGAAAAAATTAAAATCAACCTTATCACTAATCATTAGGAGGAAGTCAGCCGATAGAACTCATCGATGTATTCCTGTGCGCTATAGTCCTGACGTCTGAGTGAGGAGATAAAACCCAAAACCTCTTACATCAAATTTAAAGCAATCCTACTTCAGCTAAGAGCTCGGAGAAGCGTGTTATAAGTGCAAGACGGCATAGGCTTTTTAGGTTGATCTGTCCGCTATAGGGATTTGCAGAGGTGGCATAGGATTGTCTTCTGGGGAGAGAGAAATGGCCATGGTAGCTTTTGTTGGGAAGAAGGTGGGTGGCATCGGCGTTGCGTTTAGAAGAGGATGCCAATGCCGAGAGATTCAGAGCTTCAGTTTACCGGAGCTTCCATACGAATATAGCGCATTGGAACCGGTTATTAGCGGTGAGATCATGAGCCTGCACCACCAAAAGCACCACCAGGCGTATGTCACTAATTATAACAAGGCTTTGGAGCAGCTGGAAGAGGCTTCTGCTAAGCGAAACGCTGAAGCTATTGTGTCTCTCCAAAGTGCCATCAAATTCAACGGAGGAGGTAAGTCTAGGGCCTTTGTAAGCGAATCATTCTCTATTAGGTGTTTGCATTTCTAGGTTATTAAGGGTTGCTGCCAAATCATTGATGCATTTTCGAGGCCAAATGCTCGGCGTCGTTGTTGCAACTTGCCGTTTAGATTAAAAAGAGGTTTTTCTTCAGGATCATATAAATATAAATAGAGCATGCAGCAGCCGTAGAATAGTTATCTCTCTGTTATCTATTGTACAAAGACGACCAACAGTAGGACTTTGGCATGTGAAGAAGACATTGGACATGCTAGGAGTTGAACCCAGGACTTGCCCCCGGCTGGCGGGCTGCTATACCACTGAGATAACCGTGTCTCTCATACCATGTGAAAACATTGGACAGGCTAGGAATCGAACCGGGATCTGCACCGTGCTGGTGGGCTGCTTTACCAGCCAGTTGCATGCCTAACAACAAATTAAATTTATTTTCCTAGCTTCTATTTGCTGAATCATTATGATTTAGTAAATAGATCCATCTGAACTCCAGATCTATGAACTGTCGAGAGGGATCAAATCCCTTGAGGTGTAAATTTTTTGATCATTTAATATGGATCTAGGTTGGTTGTAGTCTCACTCAACTCAACTCTGTAGAACTCAAAACTCACAACTTATGGAGATATAGATATGTAAAAATGCAATTTTGATTATTGAACTTATGGAGATATGAATATGTAAAAAAAACAAATTTGGTTATTGTAAACATATTTGTATTTGCATTATAACAACAATTCTATGTAAATATTATATCTATAGTTTCCATTTATGTGTAAACATGGGACCTCTCTTTTAATCTCTCTATGTAGCAGTTTGTATATTATGTGTACATATCAATTTTTTCTCCTTCATATATATAGAGATATTTTTATTTTTATATGTATCTGTATTTGGCTAACATATAGTATTACTATTATTATTTGTTACAAGTGTTATATTTATTTTAAGTCGACATATGACAATGTAAGCATTACTCAAATGACAACATCTCTACCATAATGGGCTGTGGAAGTGCCTTTCTACCATAATGGGCTGTGGAAGTGCCTTTCAATGCAACAAGTTGCCTTCCGCAATATTTTTCTTGAAGTAATCCCCAATCTACGTTAGTCAAAAGGAGAGATTTACAAATATCTAAAGTCTATGCATTGTTATTTTTCCATAAAAAAGCACAATACCCTGAATTGGTAGAACTGGAAGGCAAACAAAACTACAGATGCTCCTCAACAAACGAAGGGTACTGGTAAAGGTAACCTGGTTCATGGGAAATGCTTCTAAGTAGTTTACTAGTATATTATAACGACTAAATGAGAGATTGAGTGACTTGGAGATACTTTGTGAATCTCACTTTAGATATTTGTTAATATCTCCTTTTGACTAAAGTAGATTGAGGTTTACCTCAAGAAAAAATCGCAGGAGGCAGCTTGTTATGTAACTTCTAACTACCAAAGACGGGATAGAAGTTCACCATATCAAACCTAATATGTCCACACAAATAACGACTCGTGCATCTTGCCACCAAGAAAAGCACAACCATAATAAATATTTCAGGTCATTTTGAATTTGTTTTCCTAATGTTCTGATTTTATCCAAATATCAAGTGATTTGGAGGATGATTTTTAGCTGCAATGAATAACTTAGTTGAAAAAGAAAGGACAAGTGACTAATAGTTTTAGAAATTGAATCAAAATATTAGAAGACGCGGACAATTAAGCTTCATTAATTTCCCAACCATATTGGCCCTTTCAAAGGGAAATTTGTGTTAGACATGAATAAGACATCGTCAAATTTATTATTGTATTAAATAAGAGAAGGACATTGACAATTAAGCCTCATCAACCTCCTATTGTACATACAAAAATTGGGGCCCTTGAGAATTTGGTGTCATGTACAACTAGGACATCTTTAAAGTTTAAAGTTATTATTGTATTGGATGGGGTTGTATGATGCATACATCCCCTTTGGACTTCTAAGTTAACATATAGATATTTTTGTCAGCATAGGCACACTAATTGGGAATTGGTTAGTATGAAAATTGGCTAGTAGGTTTGCACTTTTGGTTTGTAGAAGATTGCACATTTTCTTGTATTTGGTAGTCTAAATAAACATATCGGGTTTTGCCGACTCGTAAATAGGTTGTGCCTAATATTTTGTACATTTTTCTAAACGAAGCTTCGCCTTTAAATAAAATAAACTCACCAGATATAATTTATTCACTTGTAATATTCATTCATGGATTTCCTTTTTCCACAGAAAAATTCATTCATGGATTTTTACTAATTTACCTAGACATTTGAACATTTGAAAACTTCTCCATTAGATTAAGAATTGATTGAATATCTCCTTTGACTCTACACTTGTTTACTTCATATAGTATTGTTGGAACAATTCCTCATTTTTTGTCTTATACTTGTTTATTTCCCATGGGGGAATTTTGGATCTTTCATCTTTCCTTCTAAGTGTTAACTCAATTCAGTTTCTTTTTTGGCATATGCTCATGACAGTTTTCTTTAGCATGTTTAGATCTTGCACTAGTAACATTTGAACTCCACAAGATAGAGGAAGGGATCAACCATGACGTTCATGTTGTTCTTGCTTTAGATTTTTGGACTCTTTATTTTTTGCAATTCTCATTATCACTTGCTAGTATTTCTCCAGGTCACATTCATCATTTTTGCAAATGATTACATTCAGTCAACTCGAGTTATTTTTTGGCTATTCACAGATTTATACATTTGAATCACGATATGATGCAGGAGCATCTGCTCATCTTAGAAGTTTTCAAAGTTTGATCAACCATGGGGTCATGACACTAGCCCAACAAGGGGTGGATTGTAAACTTCTTGTAAACATTTGAGTTTTTCTCATAGTTGGTCAACATAGTTTTAGAAGGTTCTAAATTGTGATAGGTGTCAGTCAAGTATGAGTTATTTAGTCTAAATGGTGAAGTGTCAATTGAAGTAGTGACTCATTGTAACAACCTCTCAAATGCTGGCAGTATTCGATGGAGATAAGAATATCTCAGTCATGAGTCATTAGGAAGATAAGGCTGAAGATTTATTTTTAGAAATCAGTTGCAAGTATTTAGGATTTTGATTGCAGAAGTCTAGGAGTTAGTTAACGAGCAAGAAAACTTGTATTTTCAGCATAAATTTGTAAGCCCACAGGCAGATAAAAAAAAGAAAAGGAGCCCAAGAGTGGGTGAGAGTTCAGAGAAGACAGCCAATTATTGTTAGATTGGCCACAAGAGAGTTTTAAGTAGATGTATGTACAGAGTATGTTAATGAACTAAAGTTTCATTTTGTGATTGTCTCTGTGTTAAATTGTGTATCTTCAATCTGAATGTATGAAATTCGGAATCATGATGGATAGTAGGAAATCTGTCAAGTAAGATGAGTAAATCCCGAGTTAAGGATTTGAGACAAATTGGGGAAGATTTTTATACATATAATGTCTGTATGTGAGACAAGCAAAAAGGGGATCTCTGGGTATGACAGAGTCGGAATCAGATTTAGCTTGAGAATTTGAGGAGGGTATGATGTACATGTAATCAATTCGAGGAAGCAACAAGGTTGATCCAGAAGTGATCAAAATGATTAATGAGATTGCTGCAAGACCATTCCTTTTATACAAAAAGGGAAATCGCTTTCAATGTGCACAAGAATAAGACTTGGTTGATTTAAGATTTATTGAAGAGGCAGCGTTTAAGAACCATCGTGAATTCAATGTTGAATGAAAAGAGAGGAGAAATCACCTGAAAAATCTAGTCGACTGGAGTTTGAGAAGTCTATTAGAAATCACTCTCTGCATTGGGCGGATTTGTTCTTTGCGTTGAGGAGCTTCAACCTATGAAAGAGGACGACCCTGTCACTGGATGTTGGTGTCTATCAAGTTGCAAAAGAAAGTAGAAGAATCTGAAATCGCTGTTTGGAACTGCGTTGGAATTCCAGCAATTGATTATTGACCAAGGCATGGTCAAGTTAATGAAATCTGGGGGTTCCTTTTGTGGAATCGATGCTTGGAAGTTGCCTTGAAAGCAAACAAATTTATTGTGTAGAAATCGATGGTCAAGCGTGGATTGGGTGGAATAACCCTGCCGATTGAGAAGCGAGATTGAGAAGGCAAGTTCCTATGAACTTCAAAAGACGAGTTAGAGAAGGAGCGCTGTTGAAATTGCCAAGAGAATGGAACATCGTGAAAATTGCCAACGGAATCACAAAATAAAACACATTGAAAGGTATGTGACTATGCAAACCTAGTTTTGAGTATCAAATTGTGAAGACGCTGTAGAGCAGGATAGATTTCTTTAGAAGTGAAATGGGTCGTGAATGCATAATGAAACACATCAACAGTAGATTGCGCCCAGATGTGTTGATTCAACGTTGAGTTGAGTTATTGGGTTGTGTATGGGCAATTAAATCAATTGCTGAATGCATGTAGAAGATAAGTATGGCTTACGCCATGACTAGATCGTGAGGGGGTATTTTTGATCAGGATTTGATCAGTGCTTAGTTTGGAAAACAATTGATAGGTGCACTAGAGTGGAGGAACCGGTATTGAGTGGAGCGCCCAGCTTATTGGGTTTAGCACCGAGTTTCCAATTCAGAAATTGAAATTGCCATATAGAGTTTTCCTAGTCTGTGATGAAGGCATTAGCAATGCACTCAGGGGTAAGATAATGCACCCTGCCTGAATCATAAGATCTCCACAGTGAATCGAAACTTGCAATTATGACTTGAGGGATCAAGATATGATGAGAGTGGCGCCGCAGAATCATGATGATTTTGAACCAGGCATATACCAGATATTGAAGATTCAAGAAGAGCTATTAAAGAGCCCTTGAATAACCTGCAGAGACGATCCTTGGACAGCCTTATGACAAGCATATTTTATTCTGATGAAGTGGGATCTGAAAGACATTCAACAGAAATCATAGTCATTTTAAGAGACAGAGGTCCTTGGGCAGTCCCTTTGAGGACTTATAGAGCAGCTACAGAGTTATTAAATCTGTGACTTATTGTGCAGGCCTGGAAGGTGTGCATCACGATAAGTGTTGGGAACCTAAGTACAACATTTTTATTATGCAAGTAAAAGCTACATACATGAGTTATTTTGTATTCAGAATTATGTAATAATGTGTTTGTCCTAGGTCTTCATGGGCTGATATTTTAGTAAAAGGGCGACCCATGGATTAAGGGCCAAAAGTGTATTTATTGATTAACCAGGATTATTCATCATAAATTAGGGCCTAATTATCTATCAATGGTAATTTCAAACTCAGGTTAGCTTCTCTATATTTTTGTATGAGTATACTTTGTAATAAACTTCTACCTAAGAATGGAATCTAGTTTTATCTCTTGATAGATATCTATTGGGGAAGTCTTTTTTCATCCATTTGGATTCGCAGGTGCATTCCAATATTGGGCCCAACCTATAGGTCAATGTGCTCATGGTGAATTGTTTCTCATCTATTTCAGCTTATGGAGAACATCTTTTTCTTGTCTATTTATGTTATTTTGGGCTCTATTCGTAGTCTTTTTAGTGATCATATCATATTGGAGTTGTCTCATTGTTGCAATCTAGAATAGAATAGAATATAATTTTTATTAAGCATCCTTGTGACTAAATCAATCTATGGGATAGAATGTTACATTTATGTGGTGTAAACCTTTGCAGAAGTAAATGTAAAGTGAAAGTGCAAGAATGCAAAAAAGAAACAAAGATGAAACACATAAGGGTGGGTGGATGTCTATAGTTTGAGCCTTGCCATAGAACTACTTATTTAGAGATGCTACAAGTGGTATTAGAGTGCCAAGTTTTTAATAGTTTGGTATTTATATTTTATAGACTAGCTCTGTTGATATTATGGTAGCAGTTGCGGGAGGTATTTACCTCCACATGTAAACCTGACAAGGATAGAATACTTCGGGAAGCAAGAAGAAACCGTAATGAATTGGCTAATAACCCTAGAAGACTTGTCGGCTCAAGAAGATAATTTATATTAGGTTATTAGCCTCCAAGAGAAGAAGTCGGCCATAAATAATAATATATATTGAACAGACAGATACCCAGAATGAGAAGTCGGTCCAGGCAGTTAGCCATAATTAGTATAAATACAGGAGGCCAGTTCTCATTCTGGCAGACAGTGTCAGAATTGCAGTGCCTAGTCTTGTGTGCATTGCAGTGCCCAGTCTTGTGCGCAGGTTTGAGGAGAGCTACCATTGCAGCTACTGCAGCTAGCAGATCACGTTTGGCTTGGACTATCTCTTGGCTAGGGTTTGGACTATCTGATCAGCTCTTGTTGGTGCGCTATCCTTGGGGAAAGGTGCGCTACCCTTTGTTTGGCTATCTAGCCTAGGGTTTGCTTCCAGAAT
>ML777436.1:416702-435962 GCA_009831015.1 Picea engelmannii | reverse complement strand
TATGACAGTAGATGTATACTACTGTGGTGGATGTGTTCCACTGTTCGTGACTATACGTTGCTGATCAAGTACTTGTGTGTTACTTGGTGTGGTAGTGTACCACTGGATTGTAGTTATGTACTACTATGGATAGACACAGTTGTCTTCTATTTTGTTCTGATTGCCTTGAAGACTATCAACAGTTTATTGGGAATAATTATCAACTAGATGAATGATGAACATATATTTTCCAGACAGAAAATGGTTCAGAACATTTACTCTTCTAAATTAGAAGAATGGCTCTTGTATCACTCTGTGGAGTGAGCATCATGTCTGATTACTCAGATAGAGTATGGTTTCGAGAGATGATGCAGCTGATGATGATGATGGTGCTCATGATCTAGTCTATATAACTATGTTGATGCTACTAGGTGAATGGTATGTTTTGTGCTCAAGACCATTACCTGTAATACCTCCCTAGCTAGGAGGGAGTGTTGATATTATGGTAGCTGCGGGAGGTATTTACCTCCACATGTAAACCTGACAAGGATAGAATACTCCGGGAAGTAAGAAGAAACCGTAATGAGTTGGCTAATAACCCTAGAAGACTTGTCGGCTCAAGAAGATAATTTATATTAGGTTATTAGCCTCCAAGAGAAGAAGTCAGCCAGAAATAATAATATATACTGAACAGACAGATACCCAGAATGAGAAGTCGGCCCAGGCAGTTAGCCATAATTAGTATAAATACAGGAGGCCAGTTCTCATTCTGGAAGGCAGTCTCAGAATTGCAGTGCCCAGTCTTGTGCGCCGGTTTGAGGAGAGCTGCCATTGCAGCTACTGCAGCTAGCAGATCACGTTTGGCTTGGACTATCTCTTGGCTAGGGTTTGGACTATCTGATCAACTCTTGTTGGTGCGCTATCCTTGGAGAAAGGTGAGCTACCCTTTGTTTGGTTATCTAGCCTAGGGTTTGCTTCCGGAATGATTCTCTGTCAAGGTTAAGGTGCTCGGAGGGTGGCTTCGGCCTATGGTTGGGTGACAAGGGTATTGTTAATGGTAAAATGAGCACATCCACTTATATTCTAACAAGCTCTGCTTTTTGCTTTTCTAGGAGTGGCCTTTGCACTCCTACTATGTATTGTCACTTATGTATTGCGCAGTCCCTTTGACCTACTTTTGGTCATTTGTTGGACATTAATAAACTTATATTATCTAGGGGAAAACAAGGTTGTGTGTTGTAGAGGGCATAACTTTCTCTTGGAGGATTGAGTTTAGGTGTTTCTTGTGCCATCAAAAATACATTCAGAGAGTTTTCTAAAGAGTGGATAGAGTAGCAGTGATGAGTAGGTTGCTTTTTTCCAATTTTGGCTCAAAACTCTTGTTTTCATTTTGAAGGTAGGATTTGCTTCAAATTACTAGGAAACTAGATTTTTTTGGAGATGTAGTTTGTAAATTTCTTAATACCAGCAAAACTAAGCTAGTAGATTAGATCTAATCACTATACTAGAATTTTTTACTTCTTTAATGCAGTGGAAACTAGAAAAGCAAATAACACATTATGCATTTAATTTATGCTTCTCAAATCAGTTCTTCATTTAATTGTCAGAACTTACAAGAGCTCCCTTAACAGGGAAAATGGCTCTAAGAATTTTACAACAAAATCAACAAAATTTGAAAGACAAAAATCATCGGAAACCAAACCTCAACTTCGCTGTACAACGTGCAACAATATGACCTGCTCCTATATGGACTCGCACGTGTGTGCTGTCCTTCTCATACGTGCGGCCTGGAAACAAATCTGTTGCTGTCTTGGAACTCGTGCGGCCCTGTTGCACTCGTACAACCCACACATGTGGCCCTCTCAAGCTACTCATGTTCCACACGTGCAACCCTTTCAAGCTGACTGCTGTACGGTCCTCCTTGCTGGTAATTGCTATTGCCTTCTTGTTGATGTCTTCCTACTGTAACCTTCTCGCCAAGCTGAAAAATCAAACTCTGATCTTCCTCAATGACTCACGTGACTTGTGAATGAATGATCTCTATGTATGTTTGTCCTTTGCCCTTTGTTGTCTTTTATAACTTTGACTTGAGCCAAGTCCCTAATCTCAACGATCAAGATCTAATTGTGAGTTCAATGGCTCTCCTTTAATTAATTCATTAAGTGACTCAACTTAAGTCCCTTTATTAATTAAAAGTCACTTTATAAAAAGAGGTTCACTTTATCAATTAATTAATAAAGTGAACTCTAGAAAAAACATAGGATATATTTCATGACGATTTCCACAAGAAGAGACACTTGCGGAAATACTTGTCTGAGCTACAAACTTTAACACTCTCTTTTAGCGATGAAGGTATTCTCCACTACTCTAAGCTTGTCTCTGAAGCAGACGAACTTGCCCTTCACCAAGGGCTTGGTGAAAATGTCTGCCAACTGCTCATCTGTAGAAATATATTGGAGCTTGACTGCTCCCTTCAACACCCTGTCTTTAATGAAGTTGTATCTTGTAACATACCTAGCCCCCAACGGGGTCACGTCACTTGCTAAAATGACTCAATAAAATTTCTAACACCAATTTACAATTTGGAAATAATACACAACATGACATTCAAGGTCATTCAACTGTCCATACTCATTAAAAACGTAAATATAATTACTCTTACTGTGCACAACATCAACTATATACATATAACAACATTCAACCACATAAACAGAGATTTAAATGCATCATTCTACTCACAACAAACAATAATAACCAAATATATTTCAGAGTAAATTGCACAATAGCTAGAACAACATTATACATGCGTAAACACAACAAATAACAACACTTATCTTATAAATTGTGCAACCCGTTGTAGAGGACGAACGTTTCTCCCAACTGTAGCCTTGTTGCTCCAATTCTCAACATCAAGACACCCCTGAGTTGGGTCTATGAATCCACAAGAGACGGTGGTCCCCAAGGCTGGCTAATGTTCCCCTCTCAACAATCAATTCTCATAGCTAATTCCAGTCCGCCAGGTCTCTTTCCCCTCAACCTACACAACCCAAGGGATGGAATCCCGTGTCATTGCTCACAGTCCCTCAGGCCTTTATACAACTGCAACACGAATTCGCCCAACAACAAAATACGTGTTTCCTTGGACGAATTTCGAGCAACACGTCACTCCCAGGCACAGAACCTCTTTCTCCACGAGATTATAGCTCCAAATAGCAACCAAACATGCCCAAAATAACTGCCTTAAGCTTCAACATCCAGAACTTCATTGCTAGCCAGAAAACTCCATGTAAAAACTGCTCTCTATGCAAAAACGTGAATGCATAATTTTGGTCTCTCCCCCATACGAATTTCCTCCCTTTCTCTTGCTTGCTTGACTTGCACTCTTCCCCAAGCTGATTGTACTCAGCTCCCATGCTCTCAATAACTATGGGATGTGACTGTCACAACGACCCTCTTACATGAGTTCAATGATTAGGCTCTAAAACACTCAACAACTAATGGAAGGTTCATGGTAAGGATAATTTTGAAAGAAATAAGAAACGGGTTTTGGTTTAATAGAGATTGGTAACTCTCCCCCTTGGACCCTTACCCTCTCGTGGATTCTTAGCCCCCAAATCTTTTGTCCGTGCCCATCTGTAGCTGGCGATTCATTTTATTCATTATATTCAATTTACATCATTTACATATTACATCTTACATCACTTTGGATTTCGGCCATATACTGCATCTACAATATACATCACTAGTTTGGGGTTTGAAAATGGGGATGTTACATTCCCCTCCCCCTACAAACTGCACTGTCCTCAGTGCACATAACCATACAGTTTACACATTGACTTATATAAAAACATTACATCATAATACTTGATAATTTCGCAACTTGATGACTCACGCAACAATTCCAACTAACAACTCTCTTTTCCCCTCAACCCACACATTGGTTGGACAACAAATCTTGGAATTGTGGCTCCAGGAACTCCAGTTGCCAAAATGGAGTCTTCATTCGCTTACGTACAAATGTACATTCAATTTTCTTCAAAATTTGTGGCTATGCTTCCTGCATGGCTTCCTTTTGCTCCCATGTAGCGTCTTTAGGACCGTAACAGGTCCATTGAACCTTTACCAAGCCGATGGCTTTGTTCCTGAGCACTTTGACTTTTCGGTCCAGGATGCGCACTGGTTCCACCTAGAAATCCCCTTCGTGTTCCACCTGGAGCACATTCCAATCAATCATGTGATTAGGATCATGTACATACTTTTTCAATAAAGACACATGGAACACATTATGAATTCTCATAGATGCAGGTAATGTTAGCATGTATGCAACTAGTTCTATCTTTTCTAAGACCTCAAAAGGCCCACAATATGTCACTGCCAACTTTGGGAAACTTTCCAATTTCAATGAGCTTCTCTTGGCTTCAACTTTTAAAAACACACGCTCTCCCACTTTGAATTTTCTATGTGTTCTCTTTTTATCAGAATAGCTCTTCTATCGATCTTGTGCAACCTCTAAATTCTGCCTGATTTTGACCATCTGTTCTTCCATTTCCTTTAACAACTCTTGTCCAATCACAACCCTGTCTGCTGGGTTATCCCAACTTACAGGTGTATTGCATTTTCTGCGTTACAATGCTTCAAACGAGCTCATCTTCAATGATTCTTGATACCCATTATTGTAGGCAAACTCAATTAAATGGATATAGTCCTCCCATCTAGAAGGCTTGTCCATTACATACATTCTCAACATATCCTCAATTCTCTCTGTCTACCCATTTGACTTTGGGTGATATGCTGCACTGAAATTCAAATTTGTCCCAAATCCCTTAAACAACCCCTTTCAAAAATTGGAAGTGAACTTGGGATCTCTATCCGACACTATTGCCTTAGGCACACCATGTAGCCTAGCAATTTCTCTCATGTAAATTTTTGCAATATTGGCTGCCTTATGTGTTACTTTTACCGGAATGAAATGTGCAGCCTCTGTAAGCCTGTCCACCACTACCATGATGGAATCATGTTGCCTTGTTGTCCTGGGCAATTTGGTAATGAAATTGATAGTAACAACTTCCCATTTCCATTTAGGAATGGGCAATGGCTGCAACAATCCCGCTGGATGCCTATGCTCAACCTTTACCTTCTGACACTCCATGCATTTGGCCAAATAATTTGTGACATCTTTCTTCATTCTAGGCCAAAAATATTGGTCTCTTACAACTGTAATAGTTTTCTGATATCCTGTGTGTCCTATGTATGGCACATTATGCATCTCCTTTAAAACTAAATTTCTCAATTCCTGAGAATTGAGAACATAAACTCTGTTCCGAAATAAGAGGATTCCATCCTCTTCCAACTTGTAATCCTTATATTTCTGTTGTATATCATTCTGTTGTAAGCTTTCTTTAACTTGCACATAATGTTGATCTGCTTTACAACCTCTAGTATTCTATCTTTTAAATTTGTCTTGTACATACTAATAGCTGTAGCATGCATTTTATGCACCCTTTTGCTGAGTGCATCAACCACCTTGTTCTCTTTTCCCTTTATGTGCTTGATATCAAAGTTATATTCACTAAGTAAGAAATTCCAGTCACCTAGTTTGTTGTGCTTGATATCAAAGTTATATTCGCCAAGAAATTCCAGTCACCTAGTTTGTCTAGCATTTAGTGTTGGCTGTTCAAACAAATATTTCAGACCACTATGGTCTGTCCTTAATTCAAATTTTCTGCCCATAAGGTAATGCCTCCACATTCTTAAGGCATGTACTATGGCTGCCAACTCTAAGTCATTTGTATCAGAATTTATTTCATGCTCCTTCAATTTTCTAGACTCATAGCAAATTACATGCCCATTTTGCATAAGGACTCCACCATGCCCTTGCATGCATCTGTGCACACAACAAAATCCTTATCTGGATCTGCAACCTTTAAAATAGGGGCACTGGTTAGCAAATCCTTTAAATATTGGAAATTGTTTTCACACTTAGCACTCCATTTAAACGTCACTCATTTCTTTTGCAAAGATGTTATTGGTTTTGCAATTTTGGAGAATCCTGCAATGAATCTCCTGTAGTAACCAACTAGACCCATAAATGATCTAACCTCTGAAATGTTTGTTGGCGTGGGCCAAGTCTTGATTGCTTCAATCTTTTCTGGATCCACTTCTGTGCCCTCTTTTGAAACAATGTGACCCAAATAATGTATCTCCTTTTGGTAAAAAGTGCATTTACTCAATTTGGCATACAATTGGTGCTCTCTCAACACTTGTAGCACCATCCTCAAATGTTTCTCATGCTCCTTCTTTGTCTTGGAATAGATGAGAATATCATCCAAGAATACAATGACAAACTTGTCTAGGAAATTTCTGAACACCCCATTCATCAGACACATAAATGTAGCCGGTGCATTTGTCAACCCAAAAGGCACCACTACAAACTCATAGTGTCCATACCTTGTCCGAAAGGCTCTTTTGTTAGTATCCTCTTCTTTGATTCTCACTTGATGATAGCTCGATCCAAGTCAATCTTGGAGAATATCTTTGCTCCCTTCAACTGATCAAAAAGATCATCAATCCTTGGCAAAGGATATTTATTCTTGACTGTAACTTTGTTCAGTTGTCTGAAGTCAATACATAACCTCAACGTTCCATCTTTCTTCTTGACAAAAAGAACCAGGGCACCCCAAGGAGAAACACTTGGGCATATGTACCCTTTCTTTAACAACTCTTCTAGCTGCATTTGTAACTCTTTTAGCTTCGATGTGCTCATTCTATAGGGAGTCTTGGATTCTAGGGCAGCTCCAGGCATTAAGTCAATAAAAAAATTTATATCCCTCTTTGGTGGCAATCTTGGCAATTCCTCAAACACATCTTTAAACTCCCTCAAGACTGGATAATATTCAAGACTTGGCTCTTTATCCTTCATTGGCTCTTCCATATGGGTTGCATATATCTGACACCCTTTTCTAAAACTTCTTTTCAGCTGTAATGCTGAAATTTCTTGGACAAATATAGGCCTTGGAATACCTTACACTGTCCTTGGATTCCCTTCCTTATCAAGACATGTGAAAACCTTGTTATAACAATTTAAAACAACACTATGCATTTCTAGCCTATCCATATTCAAGCAGTCATAAGACCCAAGCGGTATGATGTTCAAATCTGCTTTAGTGTTAGTTGCATTCATGTTTATAGGGCATTCTTTAACAAGCTCGTTATTTTTTCTCCGGGTTCCAGTAGCTAGCTGAACTAACCAAGAATTTTCATGCTTACATTTCTTCGATTTAAATCTTTCAACTAGCTTTGGATCTATATAGCTATGACTAGCTCCAAAATCAATTAAAATAGCTATGGGATGATTATCAATCTTACCTTCCACCTCAATCACATGGGATTGATAGTCTACTTGTCTATTGTCCAAGGCTGCATAGATCCTTGGCATGCTTTTTCCCACGTCCTGTACTGTCTCCTCTTGCTTGATTCTATGCAAAGTCTTTATCTTATCTCCTCGATGAGGGCAATCTTTATCCATGTGATCTCCTTCACATCCCCAACACTTTATGGGATGCTGTCTTGGCCTCTTTCCGAAGGATTCTATCATTTTCTGATCACCTTGAGATGGTTGCCCTTATTGATATGCTTGAGATCTATTCCTTATGAAAGGTGGCTTGAATCCTTTCTTCCTTTGATCCATCTTGCCTTTCTTCTTGTCATCCCAAGCCTTTTGAAAAGTTGCCCTTCCCCTATTCTTCTCATACAAATACTTGGCCTTTCTTATGGCTTCTTCTAAATTCTTGGGTTCATCAAACTGAATTTTATTCTTGTAGAAGGATGACAATCCACTCAAGAACCTTTGAATTTTGACCTTCTCATCCCAGTTGAAGGTCACATACTTGAGAAGTTCCAGGAACTTTCTGTCATATTCATCCGTGGTCATGTTCCAAAGTTTGAGCTCAAAGAACTCTTGCATCTTCTTGTCATAATATTGCTCTGACAAGTACTGCTGCTGAAAATATTTCTTGAACTGCTTCCAAGAAATTCTTTTCTCATCATGGTGCTTAACCTGCTTCATCCGATTCCACCACATAGATGCCTTTCCTCGAAGGTGGTAGGCTGCAATTCTCGCTTCTGCATTTGACGAGTAGTTATGCAACTGGAAATATTTTCTCATTCCCAACAACTATGTCTCTGCATCTTCACCGTTCTTGTTTTCTCCATCAAATGACAGTGGCTTGATTTTCCTTAGCTCCCCTTGCAAGTTATCTGACCCATGTCTCCTTCTTTGATGCCTGACGAGAGATATACTTGGGCTGCTTGCCGACCTTGAATGTGCATATGTTTTTCTGGTCGAGTGCCTTGGGGAATGTTGATGTTGATGCTTGCTAATACTCCTTGATCGCTTAGATCTTCCATGATCATACCTCCTATCATGAGACCTAGACACTTCCACTTGCCTGGCACTAGCTTCCGACCTTGTGCCCTAATCTTTGTTGACTTGCTTCTACAACATGTTCAGGCTTTGGAGTATCTCCTCTTGAGCTTTCATGATCCTTTCATTATCGGCTCTATAGTTCTCCACTTCTCTTTGCAAGCTTCTCATAGTTACATGTTCCTGCCTGTCTCTTCTCCCATTAGACTCGGTCTCAACATTACCCATGTTGAGTTTGATTTCTTCTTCATGGCTGTAAGACCCTTGTGCATCATCCATATCCCTAGTTCTCATATAGGAACTAAGGTATGTAACTTTAATTTTGCAAGAATGTGCATGCAATAATTGAAGTTAGAATTAAGCATATTGCAAAATATTTATTAATTAGATTACAGGTTATTGTTCATTTTAAATTATGAAGAATATTAATGCACTATTCCAGAATATGATTCCTTAAATGCATTCTTCTCTGAAACAACTCTCCAACGGATGTACCCATGCTTCATTCCGAGTTTTGAGCGAAAAATTACAACATTTATAAGTTGCAATTTCCACTTTTTTACTGCTTCATAAATGTCTTTTATTACTTTATGAGAAATTTTAGTGCCCAATTCAAAATTTTGGGTGGATATATGTCTTCTATATTTTAAGACCTTTCTAGCGACTATTTGCTTGCTCAAAC
This sequence comes from Picea engelmannii, assembly GCA_009831015.1. NCBI lineage: Eukaryota > Viridiplantae > Streptophyta > Pinopsida > Pinales > Pinaceae > Picea > Picea engelmannii. Next base: position 426,879 of record ML777436.1, on the reverse strand, counting down.
AAGAGTTTCGAGTTGAAAGTTATGGTCCGGAGAAGTTTAGGTTGTTATACCCAATTTATCGCTGTATGCTACATGTGTCTTTTTTCACTCCCAACACATTTTTACATACCCAGATCCCAAATCTAACTCCATGACTGCCTTCTATGGTTTATAAACTTTCCATAGATTACTTCTGTGCCTCAAACAAACTTTTGAGCATGGAGTTATGCTTTTTGGAAGTAAATTTGTGCCAAAATTTTACCCTTACTGTTTTGGCTGTAACTTTTTCATACGACCTCTGTTTTGCGAACAGTGTAGCTCATTGGATAGCTCTCTCCAAGTTTTTTTATTTGAGCTGTAGAGATAGAGTGTACCTTGGTACACTCTATTCTTGTGGGTTTTGATTGGCTAAAAATGTCGTTTAGGCCCTAAAAAATGTCTTGCAAGTTAATGTCCTTAAAAAACCACAAAATTTCGCATAAAATTGACTGTTTTACTATGTTAATAGTCCTTAAATTTGAGTTGTTGATCTCAAAATTGGGTGAGATTAGAGCTGTTGATCCGACTCGATCGATCGATCTTCGATTGACACTTTACTTTGGGTGCGTGTGACACTTTCCCCAAATTGCCGACCCGACCATCGACCATCGACCCAACTCCCTAATGATCAATTTGCACACCCTCTAAACCAGTTGACCCAACCGTTGGTTGTCGGTCGTTTCTCTTGGAAACCATTCGCAACACATCGCTAAACCGACCGACCCATTGGCCGTCGGTCATCCCTGTTGACTGTCGAAAACACTTCCTCAATTCGGCCAACCCGATCGTCGACCATCGGCCACTTCTGGGATGACGTGGCAATTGCTAATGTGGCATGACACGTGGATGTTGATGTGCCATGACACGTCATCCTGAGGTGTCAACTTAGCTGACATGGCACGACATGTGGATGTTGATGTGGTATGACATGTGGATGCTGATGTAGAAAGACACATCGTCACCCTCTTTTCTTCATCGACCATTTCTCTTAGATGACCCAAACACCTCGTCAACAGTACACGCCTGACCATTGGCCCATCGGTCGTCGACGACTTCTCTTGCTTGATTCGAAATACTTTGTCGAATCGGCTGAGGCCCAACCATTGACGATTTCCGTTGGTGACTGAAAAACACTTCGCCGAATCCGATCGACGCCCAACCATCAGCCCATCAACGATTTTCCTTGGCCAACTTCAACACTTAGAAAAATTTCGACCAAGACTTCAATTGATCTGGAGTGTCCGTCTTCCAATCAAAATGATCTGAACCGTTGGTTCGCCAAACTTCACCTAACTTTATCGACGAACCTCAATGGTCGATTTGATCCATTTCACAAACTCGTGAAATGAATCTCGGTCGTTGATCGGCCCCAACCTCCCAACAACCGAAAATGAATTTGGATCATTAAATCTTTGACTTTACCAATTTGCGAAAATGACTCCTAGTAGTCAATCGGTTTCATTTTCCAAACGACCGAAAACAAATCTCAGTGGTTGATCGGTCTCATTTCCACAACGGTCGAAAGTCAATCTTGATCGTCGATCTACTTCACCTTTCAAACATCCGAAACCTTACAAATTTTTAAATTTATTAAAGTGAATCTCGGTCATTGATCTCGAGATCAAACACGATCTCAGTCGTCGATTCACTGAACTCTGTAAAACACTACAATGACCATTAAAACTCAAATTTCGACCTTGCAGATCTATTCCATTAAACCATTCTTTGCTGGCTGTGAGGCAAATCCGACTTGAATTTGCTCACGAATTTGGGGATTTCACTCTAATTTTTCTCTATTTTCCCTCAATTCGTTACAAACAAATTTGTAACAATGAATTTTACCCAAATTCGTACTGGTTATTGGCCCATACGGGTCCAGTTTTGAACCAGTAGCTCTAATACCACTCTGTAACGTACGCAGTTCCCAACTGGGTCACGTCACTTGCTAAAACGACTTAATAAAATTTCTGATACCAATTTAAAATGCAGAAATAATACACAACATGACATTCAAGTTCATTCAACTATCCATACTTATTAAAAACGTAAATATAATTACTCTTACTATCCACAACAACAACTATATACATACAACAACGTTCAACCACATAAACAGGGATTTAAATGCATCATTCTGCTCACAACAAATAATAATAACCAAATATATTTCAGAGTAAATTTCACAACAACTATTGTAACATTATATATGCATAAACACAACAAATAACAACACTTATCTTATAAATTGTGCAACTCATTGCAGAGGATGGACGTTCCTCCCAACCGTAGCCTCGTTGTTCCAGTTCTCAACAACAAGACACCTTCGAGCTGGGGCTATGAATCCATAAGAGACGGTTGTCCCTAAGGCTGACTATTGTTCCCCTTCTCAACAGTCAATTCACACAGCTAATTCCTGTCCACCAACTCTCTTTCCCCTCAACCTGCATAACGCAAGGGATGGAATCCCCCTTCACTGCTCAAAGTCCCTCAACCCTTTCCACTCCCCTCTAGGGATTCCAACATAGGTTGGACAAGAAATCTACTTGCTGGGACCTCAGAAATTCTATAGCCGCAACATGAATTCGTCCAATAGCAAAAGACGTGTTTCCTTGGACGAATTTGGAGCAACACATCACTCCCAGGCATGCAGGCTCTTTCTCCGCGAGATTACAACTCCAAATAGCAGCCAAACATACCCACAACAAACGCCTTCAAGCTTCAATGCTCATAACTCCATTGCTAGCCATAAAACTCCATGTAAAAACTTCTCTCTATGCAAAAACGTGAATGCATAATTCTGGTCTCTCCCCCATACGAATTTCCTCCCTTTCTCTTGCTTGCTTGACTTGCACTCTTCCCCAAGGTGATTGTACTCAACCCCCATGTTCTGAATAACTATGGGATGTAACTCTCACACCCACCCTCTTACATGAATTCAATGATTGGGCTCTAGATCACTCAACAACTAATGTAAGGTTCATGGTAAGGATAATTTTGAAAGAAATAAGAAATGGGTTTTGGTTTAATAGACATGGGTAACTCTTGGACCCCTACCCTCTCTTGTAGATTCTTAGCCTCCAAATCTCCGTCCGTGTCCATTTGTAGCTGACGATGCATTTTATTCATTATATTCAATTTACATCATTTACATATTACATCACTTTGGCTCCTCATATACTACATATACAATATACATCGCTAGTTTGGGGTTTGAAAATGGGGATGTTACATTCCCCGCCCCCTACAAACTGCATTGCCCTCAGTGCACATAACCATAAAATTTACACATTGACTTGTATAAAACCATTACATCAGAATACTTGATAATTCCACAACTTGATGACTCACGCAACAATTCCAACTAGCAACTCTCTTTTCCCCTCAACCCACACATTGGTTGGACAAGAAATTTCAACGAGCTTCTCTTGGCTTTAACTTTTAAAAACACATGCTCTCCCACTTTGAATTCTCTATGTGTTATATTTTTATTAGCATAGCTCTTTTGCCGATCTTGTGCAACCTTTAAGTTCTGCCTGAATTTTACCATATGTTCTTCCATTTTCTTTAACAAGTCTGGCCCAATCACAACCCTGTCTGTTGGGTTATCCCAACTTACTGGTGTATTGCATTTTCTGCCATACAATGCTTCGAACGAGCTCATTTTCAATGATTCTTGATACGCTTTATTGTAGGAAAACTCAACTAACCCACCTAGAAGGCTTGTCCATTACATACATTCTCAACATATCCTCAATTATCCGATTAATTCTCTCTGTCTTCCCATCTGACTCTAGGTGATATGTTGTACTGAAATTCAAATTTGTCCCAAATCCCTTAAACAACCCCTTCCAAAAATTGGAAGTGAACTTGGGATCTTGATCCTACACTATTGCCTTAGGCACACCATGTAGCCTAACAATTTCTCTCATGTAAATTTCTGCAATATTCGCTGTCTTATGAGGTACTTTTACTAGAATGAAATGTGCAGACTTTGTAAGCTTGTCCACCACTACCATGATGGAATCATGTTGCCTTGCTGTCCTGGGCAATTTGGTAATGAAATCGATAATAACAACTTCCCATTTCCATTTAGGAATGGGCAATGGCTGCAACAATCCCGCTAGATGCCTGTGCTCAGTCTTTACCTTTTGACACTACATGCATCTTGTCAAATAATCAGTTACATCTTTCTTCATGCCAGGCCAAAAATATTGGCCTCTTACAACTGTAATAGTTTTCTAATATCCTGGGTGTCCAAGGTATGGCACATTATGCATCTCTTTTAGAACTAAATTTCTCAATTCCTAAGAATTGGGAACATAAACTCTGTTCTGAAATAAGAGGATTCCATCCTCTTCCAGCTTGTAATCCTTATATTTCTGTTGTATATCATTCTGCTGTAAGCATTCTTTAACTTGTACATAACGCTGATGTGTTGTTACGACCTCTAGAATTCTATGTTTTAAATCTGTCTTGTACACACTAATGGTTGTAGCATGCATTTTATGCACCCTTCTGCTGAGTGCATCAACGACCTTGTTCTCTTTTCCCTTTATGTGCTTGATATCAAAGTTATATTCGCTAAGAAATTCTACCCACCTAGTTTGTCTAGCATTTAATGTTGGCTGTTCAAACAAATATTTTAGACCACTATGGTGTGTCCTTAATTCAAATTTTTTGCCCATAAGGTAATGCCTCCACATTCTTAAGGCATGTACTATGGCTGCCAACTCTAAGCTTTGAGGCGGAGGTAGGAGGGGTCAATATGGGGTAATGCATGTTGAAGCTGGCGGTGGAGGACCTTGCATTCTTTGTCGTACCATCAGTTCATAGGAAGGATTTGTATTTTGGGTAGGTGGAAGTGGACTGGTTGGAGTGAGGGTAGGATTTGAGGGCTGCATCCCAAATGGATGAGAGGTATTCATACTTGGTAGAGGCAAAATCAATTAAGGTGAATTGGGTCTCAGATGGGAGCATCTGTCGAAGATGGGTAGAAAATGTGTCTTGGTCCCCCTTGTCAAAGCAGAAGATAGTGCGGGGTGGGCCCTAGGGGGATGTGGGGGGAGGGTGGGTGTCAGCTTAGATAGAAGGTGAGAATAGCATGGTCTGCGAAGGGGATGGGGGAAACAAAGAAGTGGTGAATAAAGGGGAGTAAGTTATGGCTAGAAAGGATGTAATCTACAACACTCACACCCCCTCCATGGGGCCAACATGTGAAGAAGCGAGAGTCTGGGAAACTTGGGAGCCCGTTCAGAATCAACAACTCTCGAGATTCCCCTAAGTGTAAAAGGTGTCGAGCATAAGCTGTGAGAGGCCCCAATTCATCGTCAGACATCTGGTGAAGCCCCACTGATTCTGGATCAATCTCCTATATTTAGAACATGTTATTTGACCGGTCGTGAAGAGGAATCTTGAGGGCTCTTGTGCGGGAGTTGAGGTCACCCAGGAGAATCACCTCCCCAATCGTCGTGTACTGGGTGATATCGACATATAAGTCAATAAAGGGGTCCTAGTTAGGCCCATTATGAATGTCATGTGAAGAAGTTGCTAGAGGAAAATAACAGACTGCAATGTAGATGTCCCTTGGGAGAGGGGAAACACCACGGACCCAAACCTACAAAAATCTAGCAAAATCATCTGAAGGAAGCAACTCCATCGGAGCCTCGGACACCCCCCCAAACTCCTTGTCTCTTGTCGGCATGCTTAAAACTGATGGTATCATGTAATGTCCAGGAGAGGCCGAACAAGGCTCTCTTGCGTCTCGGTAATGAATAGGATGTCTGATGACCCAAGAGCATCATACAGTAGACCTGGCGATGACTAGAAAGACCCATTGTCGTTCCAACAATTGATGGATATGCATGCGCCTTGTCGTCTCTCCCAACGAGCCCGTCATTTGGAAGCCCCCGTTCGAGGTACCTATCCAGGTGGAAAAGAGTCTCTGATGATTACTCTAAGGTTCCTAATGACTACCCATTTCCTTGCCTGGTGTGCAGTTGTAACCTGCTCCCCGAAGCATTTGAGCTCCACAACCTGTGATTTGGTGAGATATTCGTCGAGGAAGATCTCACTGGGAAGTGAAAATAACTTTCGCTTGGCTCTGAGAGCCCAAAGTTTATCATATGCGGACCTGGATCAGAGAAAGAGAGTGGAATCAGATCCAATCCACACTCGATCAAGGGTAAGATCCTGAAGATCCAGAGTATCCTTAAGGAATGAGGTTCCAATCACTATGGGGTCTGCAGATGGAAGAGGTAGAGGAAGCCCTCTCACTTTGAGATTTAGTTCCTATGCTCGTCTAATCTGTTCCATCATGAGTTTAGCTTGTACTACCTCCTCTACTGTTGCTAGATGGGGTGGAGGGGATTTCTCCCTGCCTCTAACGACTTATGCCCTCGAATTGATGTTTGTTTCTATTTTATTTTTGAAGGCAACCTGCTGAGACCTGATCTCCTCTTGCTTGTTTTTAAGGTCAATAATCTCTGCATGGATGGAGTTGCTAGGGGGGTCTTGCTCCTTCATGTCATTGAACCACTTTCTCCATGATAGGTTCTTCTCTTCAATTTTTGTGACCTTGTTTGTGAGGACCCCAACCTATGTCAGTAATGCCAGGTTTGACGATTCTAGGCGCTCTAGTCTCATAATTAGATCTTGAATGATACCGTTATTGTAACCCGCTCCATAATCCTGTGTATCTTCTTTAAGATCGGTTGCAGTTGAATCTGCCAGATACTTTGTATAGGGGCCGTTATAATTAGTTGAAGTGCAGAGTGGCCCAGAGGCATTGGATCCCTGTACTCAAACTGTAGCCACGAAATCCTGTGACCACAGTTTCTGCTGCTCCAAATTGCTTGCGACCACAATCCCAGAGGCCACGAAAAATTTGCCACCATGATCTCCCAACTGTGACTTTGAGAACCATGCCCACAAATTAAACTTTGGCCACGAGATTCGATGTCCTCTGCTCTAGTGGACGCTCAGACCTAGTCGCCCTTTGCTCAACGAAACTGGTTGCTCAGAAATTAGATGCCAAGGGACCCACGAAAAGGCTACTCGATGGAATGGAATCCACAAACAGGTCGACGCCCTACCTGCGAAGTCTGTCCCGACTGCACGCGACCACGATCCAGCTCCACAACGCGCCTGAGGGGTCCATATGATGCTCTTAGGTTACTCCCAAAGGCCATCTTTGGGCGCAACTCACCAGGGGGTTTAACCTAAGTGACCTAGATAAATTTCCTGTAGATGTGATCTCTAATGATCTTGTTCAACACTTGTCTGGTCGGTAGGAGATGGCTAGGTGGATCCAAGGAATACAAAAATGGAGGGAGGCAATCAATCTGAATGCCCATGGATCCCAAAAGGTTTGAAACCCTTGCAAACCAACCTCGAGCCCGACCGAATGGGCTAGAGAGACCAATGGTCTCTGAAGAGCAGTAAGCCAAGTATGAGGTACATTATTTGGGATTTATATTGATGAGCTAGAGGCCTTTCTCCACGAGCATATCCAGGACAGCGACGAGTGTCTCCTCCATCATGTTCTGATATCCATCTTGCTTTTCGCTGATGATGTGGTCCTCCTAGCCTCATCTCTAGTAGGATTACAGACACAGTTGGATGCCCTAGCTCTCTTCTGCGACCTTCATCAGTTGACGACCAACTTGGGTAAAATCAAGGTTATGATTTTCAATGGGTCGAAGAAGTCAATAGACCTTCATTTCTTCTTCAGAGGGGAGGATATCGAGATCACTGATGCCTACACATACTTGGGAGTACTTGGCTTACCGCTCTTCAGAGACCATTGCTCTCTCTAACTGATTCTGTCGGGCTCAAGGTTGGTTTGTAGGGTTTTCAGATCTTTTGGGGTATGTGGGCATTCAAATTGATTGCCTCACTTCGTTTCAGTATTCTTTGGATGCACCCAACCATCTCTTATCGACCAGATAGGTGTTGAACAATATCATTAGAGATGACATCTACAGGCAGTTTATCCGGGTCACTTGGGTTAACTCCCCTAGCGAGTTATGCCCAAAGAATCAATCTTCCTTAGGTTGTTCACCATCGCAGTGGCCATCGGTCTACTCTCCTCCATCCTGAATCTCTTAAGGATCTCAAAAGTGTACTTCCCCTGTCCAAGGAATATCTTGTCTGGTCGTTGCCAAACCTCAAGTCCCCGAAAGTAATGCATTGGCCCGATATCCTTCATCTCGAATTTTGACGCTAAGTCGAACTTGCACCCTGCGATCAGTCTCTCTGTACTTATCAGAATGAGATCATCAACATACAAAACCAAGAAGAGGACCTCAGATCCAACCAACAAGAAGTATAGGTTGGGATCTACCTCACTCTTAGTGAAGCCCATGCCCTGCAAATAGTTGTCAATATTGGATTACCAGGCTTTGGGTGCCTGTTTGAGTCCATACAGGGCTTTCTTCAGCCTGCACACTGTCTCCTTGTCATGAACCTCAAACCCCTGTGGCTGCTTGATGTAGACTTCTTTCTCAATGACTCTGTTGAGGAAGGCTGTCTTTACATCCATCTAATGGATGCTTTACCCCAACTCAGAAGCAATAGATAATACTGCTTGGATAGAGGCATTTCTGGCTACAGGAGCAAAAGTCTTCTCGTAGTCTACTCCCTCTTTTTGAGAGAACCCACGAGCCACAAATTAGGCCTTGTACTTCTCCACACTGCCATCCGTTGCATGCTTTACCTTGTAAATCTACCTGGAAGTCACCATTGACTTGCCCTCTGGCCTCGACACAATCTCCCAGACATCATTCCTCATGATGGAGTTGTTCTCGTTCGCCATGGCATCTCTCCACATTTGCTAACTGGATGCTTCCTCAAAGCTGGAGGGCTCTGAGTCTATGATGCTAGTCATAAAAGCCATGTATGTCGGAAACTTCTGAGGATGCCTGCTCTCCTGGAATGTGGTCCTGGGAGGCTCAACATGCTCCCGAGCATCTTGCAAGGTTTGCTCAAACCACCTTGGCCTCCTAACTGAAGTAGAAGGGGTTGACTGCTCCTCCACCTCCTCTGGAGTCTCTCTCCCTACACTGGAAGTCTTTGCTCTCAACTCATGCTTTGGGTCCACCTCTTGTGGCCCCTTTGCAACTGTTGGTAGGTCCCGACATTTGCTAGATGCCAAGTTTTCTTCAAACTTGACATCTCGGCTCACCACTGTCCTCCATTGCTCTGTAAGGAAGACTTTGGAAGCCTTCTAATCCTCGTTGTATCCCACCAAGATGCCCCTCTCCCCTAAGGGTTGTGTTATCCCCGATTTCTAGGGATAACTAGGAGATCATGTCTCGAGGCCCACAGGTCCTAGACATGGAGTATCGAGAGCAGGATTGACCTAAGCATGGCCCTGGAGGGCCCATCTTTCTTCTTCTTCATCGGACTTGTCCTGTCAGCAACAACAACATCCATCACCTTCGGCTTGGACTTGTATCAGAGAAGACTCTTGCTCCATGAGGTATTTGGTCCAGGTATCATGGTATGTGTCATATTTGATCATTATAACTTTCAGATATATGCATCAGATTCCTTTCATTTTTGACAACTGCTTGGATCTTACACTAACCCACTTGACCATGGTTGGGGGGATTGACAGGGTACCCTAGCAAGCTTGTACCCATAGGTTTTGGTTAGCCACCAGGGGGGATTTTGAAGAGCCATCGTCCACTCCCATCATATTATCATTTTTACATTTTATCTCCCACTCATCTATCCCATTCCCCTAGTCCGGACATTAGGATGACTTGCTTGTGGGGTTACACCTTATCTTGTGGGAAGAAGGGGCTAAAGGCCCAAGAGGTAAAAGCAACTGGTAAGAGATAAAAGCCATAAAAAATAAAACCTAGAGATGCCTCGCCCACAGATCCTCGAGAAGGCAATAAAAAACCTCTCCATAAGAAACAAGAGGGACCCGAAGAAAAATAACAAAACAAGACCTAGCCAAGAGGATGGGGGGTCTCATCACGAGCCAACCCATTGTGTTCATGGGTACCTAACAGTATGACATTGCCATTATCTGGTTACCACGCCAAGGCAGTGACCTTTGGTTGCATGGCCAAGGGAAAGGGGGTCTCATCACGAGCCAGCCTTATCATCTCTGTGAAAGTACTCGTGGGTAACACTGTCAGCTCTGGTCACC
>ML777436.1:379861-401243 GCA_009831015.1 Picea engelmannii | reverse complement strand
ACTATATGACAGTAGATGAGGACTACTGTGGTGAATATGTTTCACCGTTCGCAACCATACGTTGCTGATCAAGTACTTATGTATTACTTGATGTGGTAGTGAACCACTGGATTGTAGTTATGTACTACTATGAATAGACACAGTTGTGTTCTATCCTTGTTCCAATTGCCTTGAAGACTATCAACAGTTTATTGGAGATAATGATCATTCAGATGAATGATGAATAGAGATTTTCCAGACAGAAAAGAGTTCAGAGCTTTTACTCCTCTTGTATCACTCTATGGTGAGAGTGACTTATCGACATCATATCTAACTACTCAGATGAATTATGGTTTCGAGAGATGATGCAGCTGATGATGATGGTGATGCTCATGATCTAGTCATGAAATAGTCTAGATGACTATATTGATGCTACCGGGTAAGTGGTACATTTTGTGCTCAAGTCTATTACCTGTAAATACCTCTCTAGCTAGGAGGGAGTGTTAATATTATGGTAGCTGTAGGAGGTATTTACCTCCACGTGTGAACCTGACGAGAATAGAAGACTCTGGGAAGCAAGAGAAACCCTAATGAGTTGGCTAATAACCCTAGAAGCCTTGTCGGCTCAAGAAGATAATTTATATTAGGCTATTAGCCTTCAAGAGAAGAAGTCGGCTAGAAATAATAATAATATACTGAACAGACACATACCCTGAAGGAGAAGTCGGCCCCAACAAAACTGGCAGGATTACTATAAATACAGGGTGCCAGTTCTCATTTGCAGTATCTCAGAATTGTAGTTTCCCAGTTGGTGCGCACTGTAGTTGCAGTCTGGTGCGCAGGTTTGGAGGAGGGTTGTAGGTGTAGCTGCAGCAGAAGCTAGTTCTCAGTATTGGCTTGAATATCTCTTGGCTAGGGTTTGGACTATCTGATCAGCTTTTTGTGATGCGCTATCCTTGGGGATTGATGCGCTACTCTTTGTTTGGCTATCTAGCCTAGGGTTTGCTTCCGGAGGAATTTTCAGTCAAGGTTAAGGTGCTCGGAGGGAGGCTTCGGCCTATGGTTGGGTGACGAAGGTATCGTCAATGGTAAAACGAACACACCATCTTCTATATTCTAACAGTGGGATGTGCCACTGTCCAAGTACCAAGCACTGCTGGGAGTAGTGCTGGTAGAAAGGCAAAACACGAATGAAAAATCATTCTTGAACTTGGATGCAAGTTCGTTCAACTGTGCCTCTACTATTGCTGCAATTGTCTGTGACTTACCTTTCCTCCTTTGTGGACACTGAGAGGCAAAGTGACCATTCTTATGGAAAATGTAGCATTTGATCTTGCTCATGCCCTTTTTTTGCCTAGACTGTTGACTCTCTAGCTGACTGTTACCCTTCTTGACAAAAACTTTCCCTTTGCCTTTCTTGGTTTCGCTGACAAGGGCTAAGTTTTCATCTTCTCCACCTCTTCCCTGCTTGCTGGATCTAGACTCTCTACGAGTCTCCTTTTGAATGCAGTCATCCTAGAGTCTCTCCCACTTGGAAAGATTCTCCCAGGCACAAATGCCCATGATGAATGGTTCCCATATCTTGGTGAACCCATTCAGAGCAACATTCACTAGCTCTGCATCCAATACAACTTCCCCAATAGCTGGAAGTTGGTCACGGATTTGTGTGATCCTCATAAGGTATCTCATCACATTGTCGGAGTTGGTCATTCTTCATTCTCTGAGCTTGGTTATGAGAATCATCTTCCGACTCATGTTATAAGTGATACTATGGCATCATACATTTCCTTGGAACTAGCCTTCTTTGACACATGTGGCATCAGATGATCCTTGACATCTTCAAGGATTACCCTCTGTGCCTTTATGTCCTTCTTATCCCACGTTGCTTGTACTGTAGGGTCTACCACTGCTGGTGTACCCCCTCTGGAGGTCTGCACTGGAGCTAGTGGAGGGTTGGACGCAACTTCCCACAACTCTAGCTCCGTCAGGAGCAGTATCAGTCTTGCCTTCAAAGGCAAAAAATTTGAAACCCCATCAAGTCAATCCTCAACCTTTACGCTGATGACTAACATGGCTGTCTTGAGCTTTGTCCTTCAAGCTCGCTGTGAAAATCTGTACTGTATCAACATGATCTGCTTTTCTTTCAGAGCAAGAGCTCTAATACCATGTAAATTTCTTAATACCAACAAAACTAAGCAAATAGATTAGATCTAATCACTATCCTGGAATTATTTACTTCTTTAATGCAACGGAAACTAGAAAAGCAAATCATAGAGTACACATTTAATTTTCTGCTCCTCAAATCAGTTCTTCATTTAATCGTCAAAACTTACAAGAGATCCCTTAACATGGAAAATGGCTTTGAGAATTTTACAACGAAATCAACAAAATTTGAAAGACAAGTCACCGGAGACCAAAGCTCAACTTTGTTGTACGGCCTGCAATAGTACGACCTGCTCCTGTACGACCTGTATGGCCTACACGGACTTGCATGTGTGGGCTGTCCTGCTCACACGTGCAGCATGCAAACAAATCTGTTGCTGTCTTGGAACTCAGGCGACCCTGCTGCACTCGTAGGACTTGTTAGAATAATGTAGATGTGCTCGTTTCACCATAAACAATGCTATACCATTGTCACCCATCCATAGGCACAAAGCCACCCCCAAGCACCTTAACCTTTAACAAAAAGAATGATTCCAGGAAGCTGCATCAGAACCACAGATGACCAAGAGAGAGTGCACCTTCTCCAAAGGTAGCGCACGAGATAAAGATACCGGAAAGACTACATAAGAGAAAATTTCCCAACAACAGTTTTTGCTGCTCCTCCTCCAAACTTGTGCACTATTTCTGGTTTTCTAGGTAAGAGTGAGTGAACAAATGAGCCAAGATGTCCTCTATTTATACTAATCTGTCCAGTGACTTTTCTGGCTAGGCCGACCTGGCTTTTTGGTAATTATGTTTTCTGTTTATCTTTTTCCTGTGGAGCCGACTGGTCTTTCTGGAGGATAATACCTTAATATTATATATTCTGCTGAGCGGACTTGTCTTCTAGGGTTTTAACACATCTGTTTAGGGTTTCTCGTGCTTTTGGAATATTCTATTCTAGTCAAAGGTTACATATGGAGGTTAATACCTCCCGCAACTACTAAAACATCAACACTCCCTCTTAGCTAGGGAGGTATTTAACCATGATGTTCCCTTCTAGTCTTCATAGCCTTGCTTGCTATGCCATGATCCTCTCATCATGGTTATGTAAACCATGCTACTGGTAGCATCATGACATCACACATGGCTACACCCATGTGGACCTGTCAATCTCGTCTAGGGGTCACAACTTGCTAGAGAACACTAGAGCTACACCTCGTAGTGTGTGTTACCATCATCGTCATGGGTTATACCCACATGACATGCTCACCCATGGGCCATGGCTACACCCATGTTGTGAGTATCATCATCACTATCAGCATCATCTGGCATTAAAACATATCATCACAATATCCATGAGCCTCATTTAGCTATATTAATGATCCATCTCCACCACCATGTGTCTAACACCTTGGGTCATTCTTGTCCCATGACAAGAATCATGACCTCATCGGAGCCACTTTCACCTCATAGTTGATCCTCTATTAGGATCACTCCCTGAATACATTTAGCTTGATGCTATCGGACACGTGTGTCTAGCACCTCGGGTCATTCTTGTCCCATGACAAGAATTATGACCACATCGAAGCCACAAACACCTCATGGTGATCCTCTCATAGGATCACTCCATGAATGCATTCAACTTGATGCTATCAGACATGTGGAATTCCACCTCAAGCACCTCGAGTCTTTAGTTCGTTGAAGACTACGTCGGGGCACATCTACTCCGGATGTAGATGTTCCCTATCTCCCCTGGTCTGCAACCTAGTTCCTATGGAGATAGAGTTGACCTGATGCTTATTGGGTCTACTCACCTACTTATGAGTTAACTACTCACCTACTCGTGAGAATTTCAAGGCCCGATGCAATTCACACATAGGAGATCTAACAACAACTCGAATTTTCAGTCTGTTGAAGATTACATCTGGGCCTATTCCCACATGATCAAGTCCGTCTGATCAATCTTGGAATATCGGCACGATGCTACAATCATCAATACTCCCCCAGGGAAACATTTGCATTCCTGCCAAGCTTGTCCTAGATAGAGGCTTAGTGCAAATGTCAGCTATCTGCTCATCTGTGGATAAGTGATGGAGCCTCACTGCTCCTTCCTGCACCATGTCTTTGATGAAGTCCTGCAATATCCTTCATCTCAAATTTTGAAGTCAACTCCTTCTATCTGAGAGAATCCTTGGACCATGCTTCCGTCTACTGCATGCCCCTTTCGTCCTGCAAAGTGTCACGAAACCAAGCTGGCTTCTTCCTGATCAATGACTCCCTTTGAAGTCTGACTCCCTCTAATTCCTGTCAATTATTGCTTTTCTGTGGTAACCTTTCCTGGAATACGTAGGATAATCTGCCCGAAACAAAAACAACAAGAGCAAAAGTATTTCCAATATAATAGCATTTTGTATAAGAACATATCAATTTCATCGTAATTCATTATAGCATTACCAAGGTGTCATGCCTGAGAACAAGAACAAGAAATATCTCCTAGAGGAGATGTTAGTTCATATTGCAATTAAGTACAATAAGCATTCATATTAATAGTACATGCTACTAAATATTCATTTGTTCCTAGCATTAATAAAATATAAAGGATTGCAATACTCACTTAAGCAACAATAATAAAAATATCAAACATGATGTGCAAACTTGGAGTCTGGCTATTGTTCCACTTGAGTTGCTTTTCTTCTAAGACAAGTATTCTTTCCAACCTATCCCCTGTACTTAAGATAATATGCTTTCTTGACAGAAATCTGAGTTAGAGAATATAATGTAAATAAACTCTAAAATCTCAACCTTAATCAATATAAAACTTTGACTAAAGTCAGCTTATAGCTTTAACTTTGACCATAGGTTAGTATAATAATCATAACTTCAATAAATAAAAAAAGTAACTAGATGTTCATAAGATCACAATAATGCCATAACAACTAGAGACATATCAAAACAAGCAAACCTAGAGTATGATGTTCCTCCCTCTAGATCTACGATTGTTGCTTGGACAAAAATCCCTTCTCCTGCAAAAACACCCTTAAGATAATGATACAGTTTAAACATATACAAGTACATACCTCCGGCAGCAGTGACACCATCCAACAACAACTACAAGCAGCGGTAACTTCAACTTGACAGATCAACAATTTGAGAGCACCAGTAGGTGCGCTAGGATAGGGCGCATTGATCTAGGGCAAGATCAACCTCAACATCCTCCAATATATATTGCTCAACAATATTGACAAGGAAAACTGTGCAGCGACAAACTGCAGTGGCAACTACAACGACAAGGGTAGAAACCCTAAAAATTCAAACTTGTCAAAATTGCAATCTGACAGCTCAGGAGGTGTGCTGGGTTAGGGCGCACTAGGATAACCAAAAATTAGTCCCAATACTTCACATAAATTTTCACTGCAACTGGTACTACAACTGCAACTGGTTCTGGCACTGCAATTGGTGCTGCAGCTGGCACTGTAATTGGCATTGCAATTGGTGTTGCAACTGGCACAAAGGAACTGGCACAAAGGAACTGGCACTGCAACTACAATTGTGCTACAACGAGCTTACCAGAGAGATGCAGATCTACCTTCTAGGGGTTAGACTGTTCCGAAGGTGGTGTGGGCCCATAACCTGTTAGAATAATGTAGATGTGCTCGTTTCACCATAGACAATGCTACACCATTGTCACCCATCCATAGGCACAAAGCCACCCTCGAGCACATCTACATTATGGGTTATATTCTTTAGATCTACTCTAATCCCATAACATAGTGATAAATTGCAGCAAATAAGAGGTCACCAAAGGGACCAAACCACCAAGTCATTTGACCAATTAATGCGACGATTTGATTACTTTTAACGTTTGGACACTAGATCCATGAATGGCATGTGAAAGTAAAGTGCTAGATCTAGTTATTTATCTCTTAATGATGTTACTATTGTTGGAACAAGACATAATGAGCAAATCGATTTAAAATAAATTAAAGAAAGAGGACGATTTGCTAGAAAATCAAGTCTAATTAGCAAGATTTGAGATCACTAGCCCTTTAAACTTGATATTTGCAATCTAATTTAAGAAATAAATTCAATTTAAGCCCTAGATTGCATAAAACAAAAAGAAGAAGAAAAGATTTTGAAAATTTTACTAGTTGAAAAAAAAGGGATAAGACTAGTGGCTAATTCCACTTGGGTTTGTGGGGTCACACTTGGTCTTGCTTGAGGCTATGTCCTCGTCTCAAGTATGGGGTTACAAGCAACACTTACATATGCATTGTAATTCCCCAATGGGAGACACTTGGATACTTCAAGCTTCTATTGGAGAAGGGTCCTAGATTGAATCATCTTGTAAGCCTAGTTTTTAAACTCGGCCCGAGTCGATATCAACTTGCCAAACTGGCCGGTCAGATAGCTGACTGATTCAAATCAGCCTTCAAATCGGTGTGGTGACCGGTTTGGTACCGAATCGGTCAAACCGACAGAGTCCATTCCCACTTGGCTGATTTGATTCCGCACCCACCCTAGGGTAATGGTAATGTTAAATTCTTAAAAAGTGACATTCTCCTTTATCTTTCATTTTCATCCTTTTACTTAAATTTTTAATATTACCATTAATTGTTTCAGGATGTTTGAGAGCGGTTCCAACCTCATTGGACTTCACATGGAGAAAGTAGAATTTTAGGTCTCATTCAAAATTCAATAGACTTAACGGTTTTTAGGATTTCAAGATTGGCAAAATTGCAACGTTTCCACTGGATTCTATCGTGTTTGAGGGTATGGAACTGGCATTTAATCAAGAGCACCAAGCCCTTTGTGTACCTCGATGTTGGTAACATTGATTGTTGAACTCTTCTATCACGACCCTAGTAAAAATGTACCCTTCACTCAAGTAAAATCACTTATTAGGCATGTTAAGCTTTTTCTATCTTATTTTAATGCTTAGAGGGTGATCCTAATATAAGTAATGATCTTGACAATATGTAGTTATTTGTTGTAGCATGATTTTTTTGGACTCTAGAGGCCATTTAAAGCCTTGTTGTTGATGAATTTTGGTTCAGAGATGGATTGCACTCAGTGCTATTTTGGTTATATGCACTCTTACTTGCTATATAAATGAGAAGCATTGCATGTGTAAAAATGGTTTGGATTCATAAGGATGCACATGGATATATTTGTTTTTTTTTCAAAATTTGAATATTTTATGTAGTTTTAGGTTGACCATTTTTTTTTTTTCGGTTTTTTTCTGGTCCGATCTAGTTTCACATTTTTTGGGTCGATCGTTTTGGTCCGGTTTCCAGTTCTCATAACATTGCTATGAAGGTCATGTTTGACAATGACATCACAACAAAAGGCACTTTGAGGTGGGGGACAATAAACTAGCACCCAAGTAATACAATCCAAGGTGTTGCAGAGGATCGGTAGTATGGCTTACAGATTGGAGTTGCCTCCTCCTTCACATGTCCATATGGTTTTCCATGCTTCCTATTTAAAGGAAGGAAATTGGTGACAAGATCCTAGTTCATGTTAAATTTTTCATATAATGGCAGACAGATTAGCACTCAGAAAATTGAAACCCTAAACTACTATGAATTGGATCTAAAACTACTCTCAAAATAGTAAGCTTTGAACAATAATTGTGCCTACACAAAAACTCTAATAATATGAACATGTAGTACACCGGTAGCTTGTAGTTGTAGCATATTTTATGGACTCTAGAGGCCATTTAAAGCCTCACTGATTATGTATTTTGTTGCTGATATGTATTGCACTCGGTGCCATTTTGATATATACACTCTTACATGGTATATAGATGAGAAAACTTTGCATATTTTGTCTCTAATGGTTTGGAATCATGGTTTGAAACTTGAAAGCTTTAAAATATTTTTTTTCATTAAAATTTAATTATTTAATGTATTTTTTAGTGAACGGAGTCATTGAAATCAGATCGGTTCAAGTCAATCCGAGTTTGAGTTGATTCCGAGTTGATAGGTGATCGAGTCGATGTTCGAGTCCGGGTTTAAAAACTAAGTTGTAAGTAGCACAAGGTAACCTCTATCTCTATCCTAAAGATAAGAACTAGAAATCAAAGACTTGCTAAGTTCAATGTTGTAGATCTAGAAATAAACAATTAAAGACTACAAGGCATGAGCTAACAATACCTTGTAAGCTCCTCCAATTGTAACAATATGCTCCTCCTTTGGCTTTGTGCTAGTTCTTTCATCCAAGAAACTTGCAATGAAACAAGTGCTCCAAGTCCCCCTAGACAAATAATTCCTCAAGACAACACCAAGATGAATACAACTTGAGCAAAATACGAGACGAGTTTTTCCTATTATTCTCCAACAAGTTGCATATGAGTAAGAGGCTTTTTAATATAGGAAGAGAGCCTAACATCCTCATAAATAAAATGTGATAGATCTCTAACCTCCTAGCCAAAAATAGTAACTCTCTAACAAATTAGAGAGGAAATGGTCAAAATACAATAAGATAATATGGGCTAGCATGAAACAAATCCTTAAGAAGATGGGCGCCTTCCAAATCATGATCAATAACCACCATAAGCAAGTAGAAAACGGTCCAAGGGCAAGTGCACCCTCCAAAAAGTGTTCTAACAATCCACACATGTGGAATGAGATGTCAAGTGGACGAGGCAATAATTTTCCCGTGGTAGATTTAAAAACATCATAATTGTGTCAATTTGTTCCCGATTTTCTATTATGACAACATCTTTGAAATCACTTGGCTATTATGTATCTAGTGGTGTAGATTTGGTCGAATTTTGGGCACTCTGTCAAAAGATAACTGCCCCTGAAGCTAAGCTGCCCTCCAAAATGTGCTCTAACCACCTCAACTACCACAAGAAATAGTCCAAACAAGTGTAACCACCTCCAACAAACTCCAACTAACTCACATGAGTGGCCCAAAAGGGTGTAACTAACTCAACAACCGCTTCTTTCTTTGCCTTTTTCCTTTATGTTTTCCATTCTTTCTTTCTTCATTTCATAGTCCTTTTCATTGTATGTGCATTATTAAGCATATGACTAGGGATAAGGGCCTTTTAGTGAGGCAACATAGCTCAAGCGTAACTTTTTTTTGGCATTTAACTATTTTATAGTTGCAACTACCTTGAGTACTTTTGCTCTTTTAACTTTGAAGGCTCTTACACATAAGTCTTCATAGCTTTGCTTAGGACCTTGATGTGAATGACTTATGACAAGTTAAGCATGAGTGGGGAAATATGATGAATGGTGTGGAAGTGAATGGAAAAGATGGAAAGTGCCAAGTATGGTTGGGATATGAAGTACCCTACATTCCACCTAGTTCTCTGGTAGTACGACTTGACTCGAGGTGACGTCACTTATCTAGAAGAAAATTATGACCCACCATGGTATCCCCTAACAAAAGGGTCAAACTTTATAGTGTTATGATACGTTGTTAGATTACACTGATGTCAACCACGTTTACAACCCACATAGGAAACATTAACACCATGTCTAAGCAGGAAAACCCATACATGAAACAATAGTAGAGCAACTGAAGTGAACCAACTAAACCAAGAGAAACTAGCACCATGTGTGTGAAAGTATAGTGTACCACCTACAAGTGCATATATCATTTGAGGTGTACAAGATAGGAGCTGATATACCATTGATGAGGCATTTGAGAGCAACTAAGTAGAGCCCGCTTAGAGGTGAGATCATCATGTAACTGAAGGAGAACTGGAAAGAATGAGTTTGAGTTTGAATGAGATGAGCATGAGCACTCATGTGAACTAGAACACCACAATACTGGAAGAGTGGCTCGGGTACTTGTTGCCCATGCAGGTTCCTCACATCATATGAGGGGGCAACATGTTGAAACTGTGCGGACACTCTCAATCCAACCTCTCGTGGTTTTGATAGGGCTTGTTTGTGCTTCTTTTTCGTTACTTAATATTGAACAACTACAAATAAGTAATAAACTTTGTCTGATGTGCATCCTCAATATTGCTTTGTGTATGTGAATGGTAGTCTCTTTTACATGTAAATAATGTTGTGGATGCTTCATTTCTTGAGCTAGCACACACATCTCTCAATTATGTACAAAGCAATTTAGAGTTACTCTTGAAAATGTCTTTGAGTGATACTTGATTAGTCTTGGTGTTGCATCAACATTGCACCCTTGGTGTGCCTAGATGTGTCTTGGTTGATCTTAAAGGCTTACTGAATATCAAGTAAGGTGAGAATTGTAGTATTCACAACTTGACTCTTGATCAACTCAAATGCTTCTTGCTACAAGTGCCCTTGAGAAAAATTGACTTGGTCACTATTCAATACATTATATGGGTGTGCATGGGAAAATTGTATGATGAATTCTCTAAAACAATTAGCCATTCCCATGAAGCTTCTTAAATCATGAATATACTTGGGAAATGGCTAGTTGAAAATGGTTGAAAGCTTTGCTTGATGAATGCTAAGTCCATCTTGGTTCACATAAAATCCAGGATAAATAGTACTTTGTATTGAAATGTACACGTCTTCAGATTGATTGATAACTTCTCTTTGTGCAATGTTGTAAATACTTGGTCCAAGTGCTTAAAATGGTACTTACGGGTTTCATTGATACCCAGTATATTATCCAAGTACACAATCACAAAGGAGTCAAGATATGCTCTGAGTACTTCGTTCATCATTCTCATGAATGACGCAGGGGCATTAGCAAGGCCAAATAACATCACTAGCCATTCAAACAGTGCTTGTTGCTTTTAGTAGGTTATGTTACACATATTTATTGGCTTCATATGAATGTAGTGGTAATTGGACATCAAATCAATCTTATTGAAGTACTTAGCTCCTTGAAGTTGATCCATGATATAGCCAACACATGACAATGGATATTGATTTTGTCCTAGAGTTGATAGTCCCTGCATGTTCTCTAATGCCACCTTTCTTTGGGACCAACACAATGGTGGGTCGACAAGGTGATGTGCAAGGTTGAATGTGGCCCTTATCCAACAACTCTTGAATTTGCCTCTTAATCTTCTTGTTTTCTAGCAACAAAGCCCTGCATGATGGCTCATTTGGCAGAACAAGCCCGTGTTGCAAGTCAATGGAGTGTTTGATTGTGTGGCTCAAAGGCACTCTATAGTTCTAAGAACAATTGGGAATGGCGTTATAATATCTTGTCCAATTTCTTTTGCTCATTTGACTTCTTTGTCGTGTTAAATTGACTAGACAATGCTACTCTCTCCTCTTTCTTAGGTTGCAAGACTAACAAAGTAAAATGTCTTGATACTTTGATCAATCTATGGGATTTGGCAACTCATATGAGCTTTAAGGTTGTTTGCTCTTTTTGCTTTGTCACCGAATAAGCTTGGCCCTCTTAGTGAATGGGTATTGGTTTGAGCGCCATCGATAGGTTGCATCTTAGTTCCATAGATTGTGGATTACCAAAAATACAACACATAAATTTAATGGAACAACATTGAATTCTACTTTATCAATGTAATCAATTTGGATGGTTAGCTTCACCTTGTACTTAACTTGAGTGCATAAGTCCTTGTTCCTGTGAAGTCAACCCAAAGAGTAGGGTTCACGATGCACAATTGTATGTAGGTTGTGCTTCTTCACTATTGCTTTTGAGATGAGATCTCAATGGTTACCAATATTGAATGCAGTGGTCACAAGCTCCTTTTGAATCTGGATTTAAATTTAGAATAACTTCTCATGCTTTGTGTGACCAAGATGCACGACTGCAATCAAAGAAATACCTTTGTGCTATCAATTTTGATATTACCTTTTCTTTGTGTTTTGGTGTGGTCATATTTGGGTACTTCTCTCTCTATATCTCTATATCTCTTTGGGATGTCCTCTGTGCTTGCAATAGTTGCGAAAAGGGGCATTCTTTTTCGTCGACCTTCTCTCCTTTTGGCGATTTGGATTCAATCTTCTATTGTATAGTCTTGCTGAATGGCTTCATTTGCCTACATTCTTTTGCAACAACTTTTCTTGATCGGAATCAATACTAGCAACGATTTTAGGCCTCCTCCAACTATTCTTTAGCCTATTCTAACTTAGCCTTTTGATATGTATCTTTAAGAATGTGGATGTTGAACATCTCAAGCTCCTTCTAAATTGGATTTATTAGTGAACTAATGAACTGGACTACAAGTGTTGCTTCATCATCCATCACTCTGAGTCTCTTTCTTGATGGAGGATCTAGCCGAGAGTAATTGGAAAACAACAAAGTAAATGCTTTGATACATCTGAGTTACAATTTAGTTTTGCATACAATAGAGTTTAGGGGGTTCTATTGTTTTTGTTGGTTTCATAGATTCTAATTGGGTTGGTGACTTTGATGATCAAAAGTCCACTCCAGGCTATGAATTCAATCTTGGTTCAGGTCCTGTTACTTAGGCATACAAGAAATAATTGCCATGTCTCTTTGTTCAGTCGAGGCAGAGTATAGAGAAATAGATCACGCAAGCGACAAAACGGTTTGGCTTTGACAAATCCCTTTATAGTTTGGTTTCTAGTAGGTGTATTTAACCACTATTTAGTGGGACAGTGAGAGTGCTATTCAACTTTTCCATCATTCAGTTCAACATTAGCACATTAACCACATTGAGATTCACATGCACTTCCTTCAATAACTCATTCATGATTAGGTTGTTGGATTGACATTTTGTTGCAAATAAGATCAAGTTGTTGACTTCTTCTCCAAGCCCTCGATAGAAACCGAGTTTCTTCATCTTCACACTATGTTAGGTGTGCATGAAATTGTCATTAATGGGGGTAGGTGTAATTTCTCCTTCCTTCCCCTATGTCATTTTGTAAATCATTCGTCATGTTTACCACTTCCATTTGTCCATTGGTCCGTGGAGGAAAGGTTATACTTCCCAACAATAGGCGACTTCTTCCAGGTAGTAGCACAGTGTGCAATCCAGATACTCTTGTGTTTTCTCCATTTGGCCTCAAATGTTAGGAGAGATGGATCTAGTGGACCATGATATGTTTGCATCATTATTTGTATTCTAGATCCTATATGCATTCCCATTGTACATTTTTCTCCCAAAGCGGCTTTCTGCTTTCAAAGTTTGTTTTTTTAGGCTTTAGCTTAGATCCATACTTTACTTTTTGTATCTTTCTTTTATAGGAGTCATCTTGGTGCTCCCACTTTGTATTGACATCATTGTACCCTACAGTTCCATTGACCTACTTTAGTGGTAATTTGTTAGACATTAATAAAATTATGCTTTCCAAATTCAACTTATAAATTTGGTTTGTCTAAAATAACGGTTTCTTCCTTTGTTCAGTAGAAATTTCCTCTTCTCCTATCTTTGTTCTTGTTGGTCAATGCTTGAACTAATTTTGTAGCAGGTTCTTAATACCTCCTACTCGTAACTCCAAACTCATGAATCTAAGTGCACCTTTGTTGATTGTTTCGTCTTCCTCATCTTATCTTGACTTGGAGCACGACAACGGGAAATTCTAGGTAATAATGGCTCTTCCTTTTGCGAATATTCGAGTTTAGTTTTCACCATACACTTTTTAGGAAAACAAGAACTTCACTCTAATGCCAAACTTATTTGTTTTTCAATGGGCAACTCAAAATCACCCAATGTATCTACACCACAGATATTGTTAAAAAAATCGACTATATCTAATGAATATCACGACCTATATTTTTTTTCCTTAATAAGCATTTGACAGAGTAAGAAACACAGTCAATCTCAAACATTTATCACATAGTACACATTTTTTTAAGGAGAACCACTCATTGGGAAGAAACTCCATTTATTATTAGTTTTATGGAAATGCCGACCAATGAATATTTACATTTGCAATCTTGTGCGACCTCTTGGATCATTATAAACATGGCTGCATTTTACAATATCTAATACACTTGGGTAACAAAGTCAAGGTTTCCCCTTTCCTCAAAGAACTTCCTTCTTCTCTATTTTGCAACATCCTCCAAGTTGGTTGTGATTCTTTGATCAAGTTTTTTAGTTAAATTATTTAATCCCTAACCTCCTAACCACTTCCATCTTGTAGTCTGCTTTTTTATGGGCCATCTTCATGTGTTGGTTAGTGTTAGCTTTTGGGGTTACTCGAAAAGTGGCTATGCTTCATGGACATATGGATGTCTCAGTTTTGGTGGATGCTTGACCTTGGTTAGAGTGCTAGTGCCCTTACTTAGGAGGTTGTTACTCTAGTTGGCATGATGAATAACCCATTGGGTGCACACAAAAGGGGGTGTTGGTTGCTCGATTAGGTGAGGTACCTACCTTGGAGGAGGAGTGCTAGGGACTTTGAGGAGGGCACTTAGCCCTAGGAGCTTGGGACCATGTGATATATACATTGGATGTTGGACACTTGACTTGAGGATGCTTGGGTTGAGGGGCATTCTTCATGGAGGTTAATGATGGACTCAAGACACATATGTTGAGGAGGAGCATTGGAGCTTAGTGACCACATTGGCACACATGAGAGTAACATTGGGCACATGAGAGAACACGTGGCATACAATTAGAGGAGTGCCTTGCATGAGGACACTTGGATAGTGGACCATGGTGGAAGAGGGAGTGTTGGATTAAGAGGTTGTTAGAGAGCACACCATCTTGGAGGAGGTGCATTAGGCCCAAGGACGGTCATGCTTGGAGGGAGTTTCACTTAGGGGGTTGTATAAACCCTAATTCGACACATGTACATTGTTGTGTTTAGAGCGCTCCATGTGGGCTTGCCTTGTTGGTTACTTGTATGGACTTATGTCCTTTTATGTTAGCCTTCCTCACTCACTCTATATGTATAGGGAGGAGAGAGATCTTGTATTCATTATCTTCATTGTACTCTATTCTTTGTATTGTCTTGGAGAAGCGTTGTAAGGAGCAAGACACTAGGATTCATGAATAAACCATAGGAGCACGATGTTAGGGTTTATGAGGAAACCCTAGAGGAATACAAGAGAGAGAGAGAGAGACGTCTTGGATGTTCTTGGAGAGATTGCTCTTGTGTGATGCTAGGGTTTGTGCCATGATATAAATCATAGAGAAGAACATGACATTGGGGATGATGATGCTTATTTGCTTGATGAATCTTGGAGCTTGGTGTGATGCCTTGCTTGGAAGAAGACTTGGTTATTGTATCATTGATGATCCACATAGGTCTTGGTGCTTGTGTTGATGCAAGAGTTGAAGATCTAAGGTCTAATGACTCAAACCCTAGGATGAACATGTAGTTTTTGAGGCTAGCACTAGAATTGTCCTCCCATGTACTTGTGTGATGTTACATGGCTAGGGTTTGTAAACACAGAGGAAGACAATGTTGCTAGTGTGGAGAGCTTGTGTGATACAAGCTTGGTGTATGTGCCAAGGAGGACTTGCCACTGTTTGATGCTAGCATGTAAAAGATCTTTGGTGGAGAGACCAACTTTGGTTGGGAGTGATTCCTAGGTAGGATGAGTTGGCGGTTTCTTATGGTTTCCTTAGCTAGGGTTTAGTATGTACTTGTACTTCGTCTTTTATATATATATGAAGTTTCAAGCTGTCAGATTATTGTATACTTACATATTTGATTTTCAGATTATGATATCTTCTTGATTGAGTAGACTTCAACTTATGTTGTTCATGCTCAGTTGACATAACATATAGTTGAATTGTTTAAGTGATTTAACACATCTGGAAGATAAAGCAGCAGATTTTCTGCTGTTATAATCTGCTGTAATAAGACATTTCAGATCTGTTATATGCCTCAAGGGCTGTAGCATAGTGGTAATGAAGTACACTTATGATATTTATTCTTTTGGGCTGCTGAGTGAAATTAGGTTGAAGGGAAGTGAAATATTACTGTTGTAATTTAATATTTAAGATCAGCCCTAATTCTGAAAGTTCACAGGGTTTGGATCCGAGAAACCTCAAGTAAAAGAGGCAAAATTTCTAAGTTGCCTTAATTGCCATATTCTTGACATTTCTACAGTTAGAACGGTTCATCTTCTCTTGCATCCCTTCAGTTAGCCACTGGTCGACTTCCTTTTGGTAACGGATGCCATATATTTAGTTGACTTGTCTTGTTCATCGAATGCCATAGACATTCCATCCTCGTTGAGACTTGTCTAACTGACATACTACTTTTGACAAGGCTCCTGCGCATCTTTCAATTCACATCATTCATCTGATCTAGGTAATCTCCTATCCTTGTCAACATATGCTCGCTAGTTGATCCCAGTCTATTTGATATTTCAGTTGACTTTGTTGTCGATCGTCTTCTAGTTAGTTATTCTCTATTAGTTGGTGAACTTCGTTCAAGCAACTACTTTTGTGGATCTTACCTCCAGTCTCTAGTCTTTTTCTAGTCTATCTAATTTCGGATCAAGAAGTATGGATGCTTTGATTAACTTTTGTATCATGTATTATAGATTTTTGGAAACATAAGTGATTTCTTTGTGCACAACCTGTATATCCACTGAGCTCAAATCTAGCATCTTAGGTTTTAAGAAATATTAAAGAGCAGGTACTTTGAAAGCAAAGCTCTTAATATTACTATGAATATTTGAATTGATTTTCATTTGGGACTCTATGATCGTAATTTTGGTAGCATGGAATAATTGTTTCTAATGCAAAATTCACAGGCCTTGCCAGTTCAACCTTGAATTTTTTTATTTCAAGAGCAGTCCTTGCCAATTCAGATTTGAATTTTTTAATTCAGTAGCTGGGCTTGCCATTTAAGGCTTGAAAAAAATTTGACACGAATAATCTCCTAAGAAAATAACCATTGTTGTTGTTTTCAAAATGCCTTTTTAGATTTTATATGCATTGATCTGCCAAAAAATGAAGAGAAACAATAAGAATCTAATTGCTGCAAGAGCAATCTCAACAATCAGGATATTCAAATTTCGTACAATCAATAATTCTATTTGGCATTGGCTTGAAAGAAATCAAGGGAAAAATTAATTCCGACTGTAAGGATACAAGTTCTTATCGTTGTAGGGTATCGTTAGAGTGTATGGACTCCTGTATGTGTTATTTCATTATTAGTGCAAAAACAGTCAGATTAGTTTATGTGAAAAGGGCATTCTTATTATCAGTTGCTTGTATCTTTATGGGCCTTGGTGTTTTCTGTTGAACTTCTCTGTCAGCTATATAATCATATGCCCTATAGTTGTAAATTAAATTTCTTGCTTTGGCTGAGTTTTGGAGATCTCGATTTTGCAATTTTTCTTTATGAACTACCTATTTGATAAATTTCTGATGTAGTTTAGAACCTGCTTTTTATTTATTCCTCTTGATATTCATGCTGATTGCTTTGATTATTTGGAAACTGAGAAGAACTTGTTAACTGCTAGCTATTGGATTGCATTGCAAAACATGCATGTTTTAATTTATTTCAACCGTTGTATCTTACACTTTGTCCAATGCTATGGCAGGTCATATCAATCACTCTATCTTTTGGAAGAATCTTACTCCTGTGAAAGTAATGTTCTTATTCATCTAGAGTTAAAAATAAATCTTTGCTTAGAGTCTTTAGACTCCACTATTGCTAGATATACAGGTATAACCTACTTTTTTTAAAAATGACTGCTTTCAGGAAGGAGGTGGTGAGCCACCGAAAGGTGCCCTGGCAAAGGCAATCGATACCCAGTTTGGGTCTTTAAATGCAGTGATTGAAAAGATGAATGCTGGAGGTGCTGCTCTACAAGGCTCTGGTTGGGTGGTAAGTTCCATTGTTTTGCATTTCAAAGCACTAATATCTAATCTTTGTAATTCTATTTTTATTATCATTCTATAGCCTGTTAAAGCTCTTGGATTTTTTTTCTTCCCAATATTGTGTTTTAAGAGGAAGAATACCCTGATCTCTCAGTTTGATAATTTTTCTGTTTTATTTGCAGTGGCTGGGCTTAAATAAAGATTTGAAGAGCCTTATGGTTGAAACAACACAAAATCAGGCCAGTGTTCAAGCATTGACATATACTCTTATATTTCTGTAGATGATAGAATTTTAGCCTTTGAGAGTGGCTATTGAGTATGCTCTATTATGACCAAACAAAACTTTGAAAGGCATAAAGTTCACTCTGGTAAAAACTTTTATGAATGTGATTCCCTGATGATTAGAAGATGGTAATTGCTAAACAACTTTAACTTCTTGAAATTCTAGAATTACTGTGTAATTAATTGAATGTTAAATAAAGTGAATAGCGAATTAGATTATTACTAGCCACTACAGAAATGTGAACCAGCATAATATTTCCTACAATAATATAATTTGTGTAAATTTTGGTGAAATAGTTGTTAATAGATAGGCTGGTATTATACTAAAAGTGCTTTTGCATGAAATGTTTTAATTTCTTAATATGCTCTCAAAGTGCTTTTCAATTGATGGAAGCATCAGTTAGTGCATGTATTCTTGTCATTGCAATTAAGTTTCAATTTCTACTGAATGTAGTCATTCACGTTATATCATCTTATTTACATACAAAGTTCTGAAGAAACTCATCAATATTCGCGTTGCCTAAAATGTTTTTTCATATTTTCAAGTTACATGCTTTTAAGATTGTTAAACTCACTTTTTACACATATCAATGCATTGCACTACAATTTCAACAGCATGGATGGCGACTTGGAAATAATATACGAAGAATGCACTCATTTGATTTGACTACTGTATATGCTGCATGTGCATTGCGCACCCATACTAGCAATTCTAGGGAACTATGTTGTGGTTGGGAGTTCCAGCTGAAAGAAAATGCCATTCATGCCAACAGTAAACAAAAATAATTCATGAGAGCCTAGTTTTATGTTAGTTGGCTAAACATAGGGTGTAGGATGAATTAGAGGTGGTATGGCAGCCTTAGAGTAGGACATATTAGATAAGATAAAATAATATTATTAATGTCCAACAAATGACCACAAATAAGTCAATGGGTCTGCTATGTACAACAGTGTCGATACTGTTATCACACGAACTTGCACTTATTGAGCTAATGTCTGAAAGCTCAAGTGCAACCCTGCACAACTGAGAGGGAAGTCCACTGTCACCTCACCAACCCTTTTTTACTTCAGGCCAGCTCTCCTCCGGCTCATGGGGGTTTCCCTGGATTAAGGTTGCTAGGACTGAGGGCAAGGAAGTTCAAAATGATGTGGAGAGTGAAGTCTAAGCAAAATGGTTTTGGGTAGCTTTAGAGTATGAAAAATGTGTTGAGATTTGTGTACCTTGGGAAGTGGTTCCCTTGTGGTTTTGAGTCTCTAACCACAAGTGGGAAATACTTTGGTACTATGTACCTTGTACTTTATGTCTAATTCAATTTTGACTTAAGTCAAAAAGTTGAATTTTTGTCACTTAGGCAAAAGTGACTAATTATTCACTTTGTGGGTGAATGAGGGGACATAAAGTGAACTTAGGGAACTTAACCCAAAGTGGGTTTGTGAGTGAGATTATTGTGGGAGGATCTCAACCTTTGATTAGAGATGGGATGGAGAGATCTCAACCATCCATCTCTTAGGTTTCCTTATGGAGGTTCAAGAGGGGCGCATAAAGCCAAGAGAGGCTCATTCACTCTTATGTTCACTTGGAGAGGAAGAGGAGAGCAATGGAGATGAGGATGGAAGCATTGGATGAGGGTTTCAAGGGCGCCTCCTTCCATGGAGGGGTTTATGAGGCTTTAGCTTCCATTGTTTTGTGGTGTTGATGCTTGCTTGGAAGAGGGCGCACTATAGGAGGAGGGTGCACTTATAGTAGGGAGGACTTGCACTTGTCAGATTGCTTTGAGGAGGGTTTTGTTGGAGAGGTAACACACAAGGTCAGACTTGTGTGTAAGGGTTTCTTCATCAGAGCTTCAAGCAGCAAGGGCGCAAGCTTTCAATGGGATTGAGCAATAAGGGAGAAGGGCGCACCATGCTTGGGCACATCTTACCTTCTGGAACTTGTATAGCAGCTTGAG
The DNA here is from genome assembly GCA_009831015.1 of Picea engelmannii. Lineage (NCBI taxonomy): Eukaryota > Viridiplantae > Streptophyta > Pinopsida > Pinales > Pinaceae > Picea > Picea engelmannii. The sequence goes on along the minus strand of ML777436.1, from coordinate 381,212 downwards.
AGGGGCTACCATTGTATCAAGTTCTTTTGTTTCATGTACTTGTTGTATCTCACATTCTTTATATCACATATATAGACTTATATTCCAAACTGGTTTTCCCCGCAAGGGTTTTGTCTAGGGTCGTGTTGACCAAAAACCTTTGTGTCCATTTTCATGTATGCTAGAGTTTAGAACAACATTATTTCAGTTGTAAAGATCTAGAGGTGTGTTACATATTTAAGGCATGCATGTATTAACTGATTCGCTACTAAAAATACATGCTAGATCACCTTAAAAGGTTATGTAACCTTAACAAAACAACAGTAAAGTTCCTAAACAGTTTGTTGTTATAAAACAACAGTAAAGTTCCTGAACAGTTTGCTGTTATAAAACAACAGTAAAGACTTGTGTGACATCAGAAACTTAGAGCCAACTGTTAGAAAGTAATGGATGTGCTCGTTTAACCATAGACAATATAACAATATTGTCACCCAACCATAGGCCGAAGCCACCCCCAAGCACCTTAACCTTGTCAGAGAATTATTCCGGAAGCAAACCAATAGCCAACCACAGCTAATGCATAAAGTTAACCAAGACTGATCAGAAAGTCCAACCATAACCAATAGAAAGTTCGAGCCTAAACCAGGAATACAAATTGCGGCAGCTATCTGCTGCAACTGCTCCCCAGCCTTGCACACTTGCCCAGTTTCTGCAGTGCACACTTCTTCCCAGCTGAAATTCTGAGCTGTGTGTACAAAATGAGGTTTGGCTACTTGTATTTATACTGTTTTCTTGAGTTGTTTGGGCCGACTTCTCATTCTGGATGCTAAATACTTAATATTAATTATTTCCTTGAGCCGACTTGTCTTCTAGGGTTAGGTTTAATGCTTTAGGGTTTCTTCTTGCTTCCTGGAATATTCTATTCTTGTCAGGGTTACACGTGGAGGTAAATACCTCCCGCAACTACCATAATATCAACACTCCCTCCTAGCTAGGGAGGTTTTGAAGGCAATTGTCTTGAGCACAAGCATACCATTCAATCAGTAGCATCATCATAGTCGTACAAACTATCTCATGATACGAACACCATCATCACTATTAGTGTCATCTGGCAGCATCAACTGCATCATCTCTCGAAACCATACTCCATTTGGGTGATCAAACATGATGTTGAATAAGTCACACACTCCAAAGAGTGATACAAGAACCATTCTTCTAATCCGGGCATATGTCCTGTTATCCCCGATATCTAGGGATAACTAGGAGATCATGTCTCGAGGCCCACATGGTCCTAGACATGGAGTACCGAGAGCAGGAGCGACCTAAGCATGGTCCTGGAGGACCCATCTTCTTCTTCTCAGCCAGCTTTGTC
>ML777436.1:365505-376438 GCA_009831015.1 Picea engelmannii | reverse complement strand
CTTAGGGACGTTTCCCTTGGACTTGCCCTCCTAAATAGAAAGAGCCCCCCATCGAGGTGACAGTGGGTGGGGAAGCTCCTGTTACGCCGGTTTCAAGCCCTGACTCAAGCCCTTGGACCTTTCCTACAAACCGTGCGATAACATGTCCTAGAAGAATAAATGTCTTGGACTATTTTCCGTCTGGAGAATGTCTGTCCATCAGTACATTGACAATCCATCTAGCTGATAATCATTTTCAACACTACTAATAGTCTACATGGCAATCAGAACAATGCCATTCAATAGAACACAATTGTGTCTATCCATAGTAGTATACAACTACAATCCAGTGGTACACTACCACACCAAGTAGCACACAACTACTTAATCAATGACACATAGTCACAACCAATGGAATACATCCACCACAGTAGCATACATCTACTGTCCAGAGACATACAGTCTCCATAGCAATCATATCATTTGATATCAACCTGCACAGAAAAACAATATCATGATATAAACTGAGTCATCTGGGCCATTTATCCACTCACATCTGTGAGATTTGGAAGAGCATTTTCCCTCAGAAGGTAAAACATCATCCATGAGCTATCTAGACTATTCTTCTCAAGCATAGAAGAATAACTGTCCTGATTTCTGAGCCTGGACCATTCACCTATCTAGGCCATTCCTTCGACACTAAACAAAGTGCAACCTGGAGAGAATGAGTCTTCCCTAGGGAATGCCAGTCCCTGATTGTTGAACCTGGACCATTCACCTAACTGGGCCATTCCTCCGGCACTAAACAAAGTGCAACCTGGAGAGAATGAGTTTGCCCTAGGGAATGTCTGTCCGGACCATTTCCTAAGGAAATGACTATCCTGCACCAACCTCCAAAACGGACCATTATTCGAATCTGCTCACAACTGTGAACTTCGAAAGAATGACTGCTCGGCGAGGCGAACCATTCTACTTGACCACTACTGAGAGTGACTGTCAAGAAGAAAGACTGTTCTAGACCATTCCCCCACACTGGCCACAAGGGGAATCACTGTCTATGGTACATCAACAATCTATTGAACCATTTTCATTACGAAAATGACCGTCTGATTTGGACCATTTTCCTAACTGGAAAATGCCTGTCCGTTAGAAATCTCAAACCACTTTCCGAATTGGAAAGGAACTGCTCATCTTGGACCATTTTTTGAACTGAAAAATGTCTGTACATAAATCAATAACACATCAGTGCTCCCTCCCAACCTGGGAGTCATCTCTTCTCTTTTCAATAAGGAAGTCGTCTCCACGAGCTCCAACTTGTTTCTTGAGTACGCACACTTTTTTCCATCTCGGACAGAGGCTTTACCAAAATATCTGTTATCTGCTCATCTGTGGAGATGTATTGGAGAACCACTTCTCTTTTCTGGACCTCATCACGGAGAATGTAATGCTTGATCTCAATTTTCTTCGGTCTTTCTGGAACACTGGTTTTCTTTGAAGGCTTCATATAGTTCTGATCATTACAGTTTATCATGGTTGGATTCAACTCTTTTGTTTCCTGCTAGCTCATGACATCGTGGCAAGACTCAAACTGGAACATGTCCAAGTGGCACTTCTTTTGTTATCATGAGAGTTTGTCATGGATTAGCAATCCATCATCCTGGACTTCTGAGTAACCATTCTGATACAATATCTCTGTTATAGAAAGTTTTCACCACGCTTTTGCTGTGCATGAGAGGCTTTGCACCAAGTTGTTTGAATCCATACAAGATCTTTTTCCATCTGCATATAAGGGACTCTTTCTAGTATACCTCAAAACCTTGAGGTTGCTCTTCATACTCTTCTTTGTTCAATTACTCTGTTGAGGAGAACAGTCCTTACATTCATTTGATGTAAACTCCAACCCATGGATAACGCAGGAGATATAATGGCTCAGGTAGAGGTATGTCTGGTTACTTGAACAAGCTATCATCATAGTCTTCTCCCTCCATCTGGGAGAACTTTTAGTTTTGGATCTCACAATGCTTCCATTCATAAGTCTTCCGTACATTGTTCTTCATCACAACTTCCATTTCTTCTGCTTGATTGTTTCTAGTGAGTTCAAACCAAGCTGGTAGTCTTGTGATTCTCGATATAATGACTGGTTGTTTTGGCTTTTCTTTCTCTCTTGGAATCTTCATGTTCTTCCTCATGTTTCTCTTTAGCTCTTGGGTCCATGGAGTTTTCTATAGATTCCATGCCCTGAAGATTCCAACTTCTTCCTTTCATCATAGGATCATGGATGTGGATGGACAACCGGGGATATTTTAAGGCTTCTCCTCGAAGAAGACTTCTTATAAAGTCAAACTAAACATGTGTTGCTTTTCATGGTTGCTACCATTGATGGGAACATGAATAGATACTACATAGTCCTCAATGGATCATATTGTTTAGGATTAGCTCCCTCCTAATCCTTGCTTCATGCGTGAATGCATGCTCTTTTTTTGGAATTATATAATCGACTCCTTCCATCTAAGAGGGTCCACGCATCCGTCTACATCTTTATTGCCTTCTGATTTCGGCTTATCTTGCAGTTGTTACTTATGTTAATAGCTTTCACATGAATTGTTACCAAGGGTTGTCGATGTACTTCTTCTTTTCATGTGTATTGCTTGACTTGTAGTCATCGTGATAACAATCCTTATCTTGTTATTCTTCCATAGGTATTGTTCTCTTTGAACATCTTATCTTCTAAGAAATAGATATGCAAGATATGTACATAAACTATGTAAACATGGTATGTACAGGAATTATGAAGAATATTGTTACCTTGTCTTAGAAGAAGTTTGTTTTGTCTTGCTTGTCCTTCTTTGAGGGTTCCCTTTCTTCGACAACTGATGCTTTGTGTGTTTCCTTCCTTTTCTTTAACTCGGGACAATGATTGTTGTAGTGACCATATTTTCGACAGTTGAAGCATTGTATTTTTGACATATCTTTATCTTGATTTGATTTCTTCCTTGGGCCAAACTTCCTTTTATTCCTTGATGTGAAAGCTTGATCATCGTATTTCTTTTGGCGTTTCTCTTTTGCACTAATCCTTGATTCTTCTTGTGCACAACAAGTCCAAAGTTCTTCAAATGTGGGATACTCCTTTCTTGTATTCATGCTTGCGAAAAATGCATCCCATGTCTTGGGAAGACCATTGAGTACTATATTTACCAGTTCCTTCTCTGAAATGATTTCTTCAATAGCTTGTAGTTGATCTCTTAGCTGAGAGATTCTCACAAGGTATGATGTTATGTTGTCATCATCATTCATTTTCATGTCACGAAGCTCATTCTTTAGACTGATTACTTGTCCAATGTTTCTGACTGAGAAGAGGTTAGTTAGGGCATCGTACATCTTCTTAGATGAGTCAAGATGGGAGAAGTAGGGTATCAAGTGGTCTTTATAGAGTCCACTATGATACTCATGGCATTGATGTCATTGTCTTTGCACTTCTCCATAACTGCAACGTTCTGAGGTTCCTTCTCTTTTCCTTCTTCGAACTGTGGTTCCACGATCTTTCCTTTCACGATATCCAACACTTTATTCTTGGCAAGGATGAGGTCAATCCTTGTCTTCCATGCTATGAAGTTAGAAGCCCCTTCTAACTTGTTTTCTGACTTCATAGAGTAAGTCATAATTGCTTTGACTTGGTCAACACTTGATTTTGACCAAAAACTCAAACTTGACGTCTTAGCTTGCTGAGAGTACCAAGCGATGTGCTAGGCTAGGGCACACTAGGCTATCCATAAATTAGGTCAATCTCTTCACTTAAGGTGCCTCAACAAGAGGGTTAGGGTTTCGTTGCTGCAGCAAAAGCTGGCTGCAACTGCAACTGTAACTGAGCAAATCCTCCCAATCTATCTTCCAGCGGTTAGACTGTCCGAAGATAGTGTGGGCCCATAACCTGTTAGAAAGTAATGGATGTGCTCGTTTAACCATAGACAATATAACAATATTGTCACCCAACCATAGGCAGAAGCCACCCTCGAGCACCTTAACCTTGATAGAGAATGATTCCGGAAGAAAACCAATAACCAACCACGGCTAATGCATAAAGATAACCAAGACTGCTCAAAAAGTCCAACCATAACAAATAGAAAGTCTGAGCCTAAACCAGGAATACAGATTGTGGTAACTGCTCCCCAGACTTGCGCACTTGTCCAGTTTCTGCAATGCGCACTTCTTTCGAGCCGAAATTCTGAGCTATGTACAAAATGTGGTCTGGCTACTTGTATTTATACTGTTTTCCTGAGTTGTCTGGGCTGACTTCTCATTCTGAATGCTAAATACTTAATATTAATTATTTCCTTGAGCCGACTTGTCTTCTAGGGTTAGGTTTAATGCTTTAGGGTTTCTTCTTGCTTCCCGAAATATTCTATTGTCGTCAGGGTTACATGTGGAGGTGAATACCTCCCGCAGCTACCATAATATCAACACCAACTTGAGGTCAAAGACAGACCTAGTTGGCAGCCTTTTAGGACCTCATAAAATCTTCAAAATGATCAGAGGACTGGAGATTGGTGTCTTTTCATTGGGCAATGGGGTCAATGCAATGGCATCTTTAATGGAGGACAAAAAGGAAAGAAAACTTAAGGATTGACCCTAGGGGGGTGTACCCTCTCAATTCCTAATGTCTTCCTATGTTTTATTTGATTTCTAGCACAAGATCAAAAAGAAACTAGCCTAAACCCTAGGTGGATAAAGTTTAAACCCTCTTAACCCCTAGGACGAGTCTTAAATGCTTCAACAAGTTTTAAGATGAATGAAGTAAAGGAAGGGGATAAACAATCTTGACCCTTCCTTAGGGTTTCCAACAAAATGAGCCAAGGACACTAGATAACATGCAACTATTAACCATCTAATAGAGCATCCACGAAGATATACCATGAACCAACATTTAAACTTGAAATAGAACACTTACTACACTAAGTTGCTATGCATGAAGAAACCCTAGCGTCCTAGGTCATCCATCAAAAGAAGAGAAACATCCCAAAACCATCCATTAACAGAATTCCTTATCCCTCCATGCAAAATGCCAATCCAAGACCAAAATGTTCCAAGAAAATTTCAGAAATTTCAGACCTCTTAAGGGACTTCTCCCTCAAGTTGTGATGATCAAATGAGAGGAAATGTCTTTCTATTTATAGTGGGAAAGACTCAACTTCCTCTTTTATCAAAATATTATTTCCTAAGCTAAAATCCCCTAATTTAGCCTATGGAGGGGAAAAAGGCCCTCTTCAACAATTAAATAATCCAAATAATACAAAACTTGGGCTTTTCATGCCACATGTGCAACAAATAAGGGGCAGAAGCCCTGAAAGTTGTGCCATCTCCCTGAATGAAAGAAAAAACAGAGGCTTTGGTGCAGCATCCAGCCTCCAAAGGCCCTTCAATGCTGAATTCTCCTCCAATCAAGCCTTCATTGGCCTTTCCAAGTGGATAAGTGGACCTCAAAGGACTGTTCGGCCTTCAAACCCCTTTAATAGTGGGATTCCTCACCCAAAGAAGCCCCAAACTCTCCAAGGTCAAGGGTTGGCCTGACCCAACTGCCCAATGTGGCATAGGTCAGCTCCGACCTAATTTGCTTAAAGGTCAGTCTCACCATTTTAATAACCAAATCAGAAACTTAATCAACACAGGTCGGCCCTATATTTATTCCAGTGCTTCCACACACACACACAGACACACACATGTATGCTCAACATAAAATTTCACCACATTCTTTGACACACAAGACTGCTGGGCGCTCTTTCTGCTGTGATCCCTGTTCAGGCCAAAATTATGATTGCTGTGTACCAAATTTGAATTTCGCCCCTGCAAGAATTTGCCCTTGTCTCTGTTACAGACACTGCTCAACAGGTCAGCTCTTCCTTTTTTAATCCACTTGACTGCTAACAACGTATTTCTGCTGTTGTTACAGGCCTGTACTCGTCCTCTTAAGGGATGCTAATGCTCCAGGTTCCAACAATCTTCAAGTCTGTAAATAAGACTCTGCAATAGGTATTTTTTAGGCTGAATTAATACCTTAGAGTCTTCTCATTAGATCTAAATAAGCTTGAAAAATTCAGGACTGGCAGGTCTGTGTCCAGAAGTATATCAAGCTATGTGGAAATACGCTCCATTGTTACAGACTGTATGCATATGTTGTATTCAATTTAGGAGTTATGTGCGGATCTCCAAAGCCACTGCCAGAATAGAAAACTCAGAAACTGGATTTCGTGCAATATGCTGTATGGGCCTGCCAATATCGCAAATTTCAAGACAATGCCCATTTTCCACCTCCAAAGCACCAGGATCCACCAGACAAAACAAATGCTGCAGAATATAGACATGGTGTTTAAATCCTGGCTTGTGGAATGTATCAGTTAGAACTTAGAACAGCAAAAATTTCTTGCTCAATTGTTCATCTTGACTTATCATCGTTATAAATTTCTTGTTAGGATTCTTCAACTTCCTTAATCTGATAGAACATTATACAGTTCCATATCCTGGTCAGCGTTCATTGCAACCTAAACAACCACCTTTGACAAATCCTCAGTAGACCCTGTACTACCCTTAGTTGAATTGTTAGTATCACTGCCTGTTGTCTTTGTACTCGCTACATGCTCCTTAGCAATAGTTTTGTTATAAGAAAAGTAGTGATGAAGGACAAGTATCCTGTCAATAAGTGACACTATCAAGCTCCCAGGTTCAATAGGTATTGATCATCTTCGCTGCAATTAATCATGGGGCTTCCTTAGCAATAGTTTTGTTATAAGAAAAGTAGTGATGAAAGGCAAGTATCCTGTCAATAGTGACACTATCAAGCTCCCAGGTTCAATAGGTATTGATCATCTTCACTGCAATTCATCATGGGGCTTCTTGTAGTCAATATCTTGACAATGCCCTTTCCCTGGAAGTAATATTACCACTCTCGTCTAGATCTGATATGGCAGGTAATTCAGAACCTACTTGCCTCGAATGGAAAATGTAACTCCCAGCCAGCCGTACCCTTGAACGCTTAACTTCAGCGCCACTTTTTATCATTTGCTTCCACATTATTCCTGACTAGCACTTCGTTACCGTTACATATTTTCTTCTATGATTTTGACCAGATTTCTTGACTGTCTTCCAGTGCTTGGAAGGATTGCTTGTAATATTGACACACTGCTGAGAGCACCTGAGTGGGCCCAATGGTTAAGAACATGTGTTATCTCCGGGGAGGTCACAAGTTCAAAACCGGCGGGGGGTAGGGATGCTCATATTGGCCCGTTGTGACAAGGCTGGAAGGGTAGACGACCCCTGGGATAGAGGTTCACAAGGTTCACAAGGACCTTCGATGGACCTCGGGACGTCTCGGCCCCTGCTAAGTCACAAGTTATTGGTATATCTGGCTTGCGGGCTGTTGGATATACTCTTGGGAGGTTGCTGTTCCCATGGTCAAAAAAAAAATATTGACACACTGCTGAAGTCACTTGAACCCCCAGTAGTACCAAACAGATGTGACAAATCTTCAACACTGATTTCCTTGGCAGATTATGGTGTTATTCATAATTTCATACTTTTAAGATCAGCTTGCTTGTTACACTTGGTTACTCAACATACCTGCCTCATTTGGTTTTTTTGGGCATCATGATTTTGGTAGCATAATTTTTGGGCATACATCAGTATGCAGACTTGATGTATTGCTGTAGCAACCTTTATACTAAGTCATAAAATCAACGTAGTGCTTAGCTATATGATGCCTTACAGTGGGCATAGTCTTGTGATGGATCGAACTTGATTTACAACATGAAAAGAGATCCTGTAATCCTATAGGATGACAGCAACCTACAGCACCGTATCCATCCTCTGTTTTGCAATTTATCTTGTTGTCAGAGAGCAGTTTAAGAGGGATGCAAATGCATAAATTCCAGTTCTGGTGTCATATGTTGCTAGGGACACGACCCCTGCTACAAGGTATACCCATCACTACACAAATTTTAGAACCCAACAGAATGGTGGGTAACAGATACAAAGTAGGAGTGCAAGAGCCATTCCTATAAAAGCAAGAAAAATAAGAACCATCTCTAAGAGCTAAGATCTAAGCTATAATAATAAAGCTGAAAGAAGAAGCCACACCCTAAGAGGGATTGTCGAAGACAGATACAACTGTTTACACACTGCTGAGAGCCAAAACCTTTAGAGAAATGTCAAGTGCCAGGGTATAAGAGTGAGAAGATCATGAGATGCCGGAACTAACACCTGGAATAGAGGAGGGATACTGAGAGGTATGCCCCTCGTCCAAGTCAACAATCTCAGAATGTACATCTCTCCTAACATTACATAGAAAAGAAACTATGGATAAAAGGTTGGCTAGATGCATTGGATGAACTGCTTTGTGAAATGTGTCACTTATGGGGTTTGGAGGAGGTTGACTGTTTGCTAGAGTGACATGAACTACCTCGGGCTCTGAGATGACATCTCCACAGTGTTCTCGGAGAAGTAGGATGACTTGTTGGTGAAGGGCATATGCCCCCCCAGGTCTCATGGTTTTGGGAATAGAGATAGTGTTGTGCTTGGCTTGTTGCTTGGTGCCTCTGTCAAATGGGAGCACTAGGAATAAAGATGTATCTGTCCTGATGGTGTTTGGCTATGGTGGTGCTTGTAGAATCTAAGATATGTGTCCATGGGCCTCCCTCATGAACAAGGCTCGACATCTCTGGTCTGGATAATGGAAGAAGGTGGAAAAGTTTTGTGAATCCTTGAATAGAAAGTAGAAATGCCTTTGATCTCATAATAAGTGGGATAAAGTAATGTGAAGTACTCCTCGACCTCGGTCTCTTGAAATGGCAAAGTCGCTAGGTCTTGTAAGACCACGGGATATGATGCTTGGCTTCCACCCAACGTTGGTGTGAACCAACCTGAAATTGGCCAAGGGCAATTTGAGAGCATGCATCCAATGATGAAGTGTGCATGGAGGCCATCCCTTAGATTCAATAAGTGCTCATCATAGAAGGCCATCTTGGGACTCAACTTGCTTGGCGGGTCGATCTAAGTGGCATGGATGTAGTCCTGATAGATTTCTTCCTTGGTGATCTTGTTTAGTACCTACTTGCTAGGCTAGGCATGAGATGACTAGGGGCATCTAAAGAATACTTGAACAAGGGAAGGTGGTCCATCGAGAAACAAATTAATTGTAGTAGACAAGTGACCTCCAAAAATCAAAACAGTGAATTCGCCTATGGGGGCTGGACAAGACAATGACCTTCAATGAAAAATATGTCGGTAAGGATATTGTTCCTTGATTGTGGCTGAGTCAATGAAACTCCGAACACGTTGACGAAGCAAAACTAGTTGAAAATGGTTTTGAACTAGAACGAGTGGTCCACAAACTCTACCATAATATTAAGTTCGGGAATTGTTTGATTGATTCTAATAATACGTTGAAGCATGTGGACTTGAACTCTCTCTGTCTTGGCCTAGTCAGAGTCTAGTAGACTAGGCCCCCAAAATTTTGTACCATATAAAATTGTGGGTTGGATAATGGTGTCCATGAGAGCCATCTTGGACAATGTGTCCTGAAAATGGTTTTAAAAACACTATCTCTTGAGAATAGCAAGAGAGTTGTATTCCTTGTTGCTTTGGTGTGGAGCGCTTTCCTCAAACCAAATCAAGGTCCTGAGAATTGAACCCCAAATTAAGTGTATGTTGTGGTGATTTGGAAAGTAGAAATGGAAGTCAGAGAGGATGTTTTTCAACCCGTTGAATATCATAACCTTAGTTGTGCCCAGGTTGATCGTCAATTGTTGAAGATGACAAAATTTAGATAGGGCATCAAGCTGTCTTTGTAAACCATTTAGGGTGGATGCCAAGAGGATCATGTCATCTACAAGGAGGATGGAGATCAAGACATGGTGGAGAAGACAACCATTATCGGCCTAGTTATACTTGTGTAGGAAGGACTCTACTGCATCATTATAGATCCCAAACAAGGTGAGGTAGGTGGGGTGTTACCACACAATCTAGTAGCTTAGTGCAAAGCCCTCACAAGGCAGAAGACTAGTGGAACATCGAAAGATGTCACCACTGTCACCTAGGCAATAAGTTCCCTCTTTTAAGTGAAGGAGTAAATCCAACACAAGGGAGGCTTCCCTAGTAGCCTCCAAGAATCCCTAGGCAAGACACTATCAAGTCTAGGGCCTCCCATGTAGCTACTCAATCTACCACCAATAAAATAAGATAGACAAGGTAAGGAATAGGTGGTGAGTAAAAGCAATTTCCAGATTGAAAGAGGTGAGGATCTAGGTCAATTTAGGAGGTTTTCCAGGTCAAATTAAGGCTCAAGAGGATTCCCAAACACTACAAAAGAAGAAAAACTTAAGGCTGTTGTAAAACTTGGAAAAATATATTAAATTACAGCAGGAAAACAAGTTATTACAGAAGCAATAATATCAGCCCTTTAACAAGTAATAAACCAATGAAACAATAGGGCTAAACCATGAATTAAATTAGGGTGTTATTCATCAACAAAATCAGTAATTTAAGAGGCATATAACAGCCCTTAAACCCTAGACGTCCAACCGTAGATGGTTGTAATAATAAATCAGCAAAGTATTTTAGGGTTTCACAATGTTTATTAGGTTAACGACATGCATAAAAAGTCAAAACTGTTGATATTATGGTAGCTTCGGGAGGTATGAACCTCTATTGTGACCTTTGACAAGATTAGAATGTTCCGGAAGAAAGCAAAGAAATGAAGGAAACCCTAGACAAGATGTCGGTTGTAGAAATATAATTAATATGAATTAATTAGTACCCAGAAGGAGAAGTCGGCCCCAGTAAGTCTGCCAGAACCACTATAAATACAGGGCGCTAGTCTCTCATTTGACACACTTCTCAGCAGTTGCAGAGAGCCAGTTCTGCGCAGTGCAGTTGCAGCCTTGTGCGCAAATCCTGGGGAAGGTACTGC
>ML777436.1:331495-352919 GCA_009831015.1 Picea engelmannii | reverse complement strand
GATTATCCAGTTGGATAATAATGACGGTGCTCATGATACTACCAGTTGAATGGTTTGTTTGTGCTCAAGACCATACCTCCCTAGCTAGGAGGGAGTGTTGATATTATGGTAGCTTCGGGAGGTATGAACCTCTATTGTGACCTTTGACAGGATTAGAATGTTTCGGAAGGAAGCAAAGAAATGAAGGAAACCCTAGACAAGATGTCCGCTGCAAAAATATAATTAATATGAATTCATTAGTACCCAGAAGGAGAATTTGGCCCCAGTAAGTCTGCCAGAACCACTATAAATACAGGGCGTCAGTCTCTCATTTGACACACTTCTCAGCAATTGCAGAGAGCCAGTTCTACGCAGTGCAGTTGCAGTCTTGTGCGCAAATCCTGGGGAAGGTACTGTGCCAGCTTTTGGGTGGGACTATCTGATCAACTTGGTTACTTCTTGCTTGGTGCATTAGCCTCTCTTGGCTATTGGATTGCTACCGGGATTCTCTTCTCTGTCAAGGTGCTCGGAGGGTGGCTTCAGCCTATGGTTGGGTGACAAGGGTATTGTCAATGGTAAAATGAGCACAATCTTTCATATTCTAACAAAAACGTCTAGGTTATTTATGGCTGAAATGAATATTTGCTGTTACAACATCCTAATCTAACCCTAAAATTGTAAAAAGTAGAGTATAATTTAGAAAATTATTATTGACTATTGGGTGAGTGACTGGTGTCTACTATATTTTTGGGCAAATGGGGTCGATTAAGGATTACTTTGGAGAGAAGTGAGTGGATTTTTTAGTTATATCTAGAGGTTTTTCCCTACTAACCCTAGGAGATCCTCCTAATATATTAAGGTCAATTCAAGGGAAGGTTCTTCACTAGTAACCATTCAAGAGCTTTGATAAGAAGGGTTTGTTCAAGAAAAATTCAAGAGAATGCTCAACCAACGCTAGTGAAGCAACATTACACTTAAATGCATTCATAAACAAGACCACAAGGTGACAAGAGACCACACTCTAGAAATCTTTCATCCATCAAAACCCTAGCAATGAATATCCATGTAGTAGCAAAGCATCCACAAGCACATCTTGCCCCCAAAATCGCTCTAACTAGCCATCCATAACATTTTTCATAAGAGAGAATGTAGAAGTAGACAAGTGATATATCTCTACAAGTAGCAATGATTTACAGATGAGAACTGCTTCTCTATTTATATGAGAGATCTAGCACCCTTCTCATTACAATAATAATATTCTCCTAGCTTTTAGCCTAAAAGAATATAAAATACCATTATCTCTTTACAAACCTTAGAGATATGGTAAAAAATACATAAACTATGAGATGGTTATGCCACCTATAGATTAATATCCATGATACATGAGTGAATAAGTCAAAAGACCCCATAGACGCTCCCCAACTCATGTCAACACTCTTCAAGCGCCAAGTCCTCCTCAACATGTGGAACAACCTCCTAAAAGGTGGAATGACCTCCTCGAAAGCCTCAACAACCTCCTCCAAAGTGTCTCACGAGTGTTAAAAATTCATGATAATCTTCTTGCGATAGATTTTAAAAACACCATAACTGTGTCAATTTTTGCCCAAATTTCTATTATGTTCACTTTTTGGAAATCCCATGACCATTCTGCATCAAAGGGCGTTGATCTGGCGAAATTTTGGGTATTTTGTCAAAAGATAATTGCTTTCGAAGCTGGCTGCCCTCAAAATAGGAGCTAAAATATCCTTAAGGTGTTCAACAACCTCCAAAAGAGGTGGTATGTTCTCCATAAAGTGTGCAAGTAGCCCCTCAATGTCCTCCAAAGGACCAAGGCTCAATCATGTGGGTAGCCATGTGAAGTACATCATCGAAAGAGGGGCTCATATAGTCCAATGCACCATCAAATCCGGAGGCATGTACACAAGTCAAACACAACATATAAAGTGAGTCATGTCAATGCAAAAGCCACTAGATAGATCACATTAAGTATCCTCTTCAAACTTCACACTAGCTTACAAAGCTATGCAATTTGCCAAGTTTAGGTTGTTAGCTTTTATAGCTCAGGGGGTACTCCGCATGTTTTGTTGTATGCGGAAGTGACTTTGCATTTGCACTACTAGGCACTTGACTTTGTAATAGGCGTTTTATAAAGTTGTAATAAAGTGACTCTTTTATTAAAGTGAATTTTTGTAAAGTGTCCTTTCTAATATTTTATTAAAGTGACTTTATGTCATAAAGTGGAATTTTACTTTAATAATTGTAAGTGATTTGTTTTGGAGGGAATGAATCATGTCCCTTTATCTTATAAAGGAAAGATTAGATCTTGGCCATTGAATTTAGGGATGGGGACGGTGAAAGGTCATTTTCAATTATAAGAGAGAGCCTAGGGTAGTGTGCAAGACAAGTGAAGAGAGATTTGATAGAGAGCTTGGAAGAATTTGTTGTGCAGTAGATTTGACACAGTTTCCAAGAAGATTTTTCCGTGTGAAAAGTTGCCGAGTTGTTGCTGTTGTTGAAGGTCGTACTGTACGGATCTGTACAGTTCGTACATCAAGGAAGAAGGGCACGATTTTGAGGCATTTTGCTGGCATGAAATTCGAGGCTGTTTTAGAGTATTCTTTGTTGTAGGTGGGCTGTATTGTTTTGTCTGTATAGCAGGCTGTTTGGCACAGTTTTTGAGGTGTTGGAAAAGAGCAGGGCCATACAACAGTACTGATTTTGAGGGCACAATTCCCTAGACAGAATAGTGGGACTGTTGTGGGTGTCTGTAAATTGTCTCTTGCTGCCATGTATGACTCCTGTAGTGTTTAAATTCTTCCTGAAGCTGCTAATAAAATCTCTCTTGGTGGGTTTCCCCAAATTGGGGTTTTCCCTGGTTGGTTGCCAAAATTCTGGGTGTGCACATGTGTTTTGTGACTATTGTTCATTGTTATTTTCCACTGCAATACTTGCTTAGTAATGTGTGTTTCTGCTTATGATATAGCTGTATGTGGGTATTACATTCAGAGTTCATTTCAGACAGAAATCCTTGTTTACTAAGTTTTTGAAAAAAGTCCTATGGAGTTAGTGTGGTTTTGTTACTGATTTTCTACATAGGTATGAGAGGGTCATTATTTCCCCCTATTAGGTGTGCCGGTACCCAGGATAAGAAGTATATCCCAAGGAACCCATGAAGGAATATGTGCAATGGTATATGGTATGGTTTGGGGTTTATTTCATGTGTGGATGTCATTGACATGCAAGGCCATGTATGAGAGTCATCCTCATGAGCTCCTTTGTAGAGGGAGTGCTTATGCAATGAGGTACCCTTTCCTCGGCACTGCGTGTTTCCAAACCCATGTTTGCCTTTTTCTTTACTGCTTCAACCTTTTTTGGCTTTTGACTTTGATTTGCTAAGTCCTTTTGTTAGGTATGCATTCATTGCATAGGACTTGGGTGATGGCCTCTTAGTGAGGGGGTAGAGCTCATGCTTCACTTTCTTTTTTGTCTTTTTAGACTTGCTTTTTCTTGTTTGTTTCTTTGCCTTGCATTTTGAATTAGGGTTTTTGCTCTTTCTATATCACTCTTTTATAAAGCTACATCAACCTCAGGCATTCAAGCCCCTTCTTCTCATGGAATTATGAAGCATGGACCATTTTGGGATACATGTAACAACCAATCCAAAGAAAGTACGACGAAAAAAGGACAGATGAATATGTTATGCATGGTTAAGGGTTATGGACACTCTATCCCCATTAAACCCCCTCGATAGTACAACTTTGCCGAAGAGTGACAACGCTTAACTAGGAGATGATGATGACCACCAAGGTGAAACAAGGCAAAAAATATAAATTCAAAGCATCATGATTCATTATCCAATTCAACCCATGATCACTATTTTTATGCCTAAAACATTGACATTGTCACTTGATATGAAGTGTCAAAACGATGAACTTCATGTGTAATGCACCATGTCATCTGATGCGAGTGAGCTGAGCATGTAATCAAAGGTATATGTGGGCAACTTTCTGTGGAGAGTTCGGAATTTCATCATCAAAACTATTGTCTGGAATGTGGATCATGGAGAAAAAATATCCTCTAGTTACCCCTAGAAGTGAGGGGGTAACAAGGGGCATCCCTGTTTTGACCCTTATGGCTCTCTTGATAAAGTTTGACAATCCAAGTGCTACGTGGAGGCGACCAAGAACATACTCATGGAGGTGCATGATAGTAGCGATAAGGGACTTTGAGATGTTGACGTTTGTAAGCCTTTGGAATAGGGCCTCCCTTGGAACCGAGTCAAACACCTTCTGACTGCACAAAGCAACATAAGACATTAACATTCATAGAATAAGTTATGCCATTTATCCTACATATAAAAAACAATGGGTTAAATGTAAATCAAAACTTATAAATAAGGGAAGTAGAACATAATGCAAAAACCATTTATCCCATATGTAGAGGATGGAAAGGTAAGAGGGAGAAAGGAAGCTCAAAATATGCATAGGTTGTGTGTTTTTTGATTGGGTTTTCTTGCAGATAGTCAGTGGGAGACTACACTATTGCTAGGTGCAACATCTGTATTGTCCTTGGAGATTCTAGGAGTAGGTGTGCATACCTTCTCAATAATTTTTTTTTGTCCTGTGTGTTGCTGCAGTGAAGACTCTATGCTTCGGTATCCATACCTTCTTAGGAAAGTTTTTTGACATTTGTGTTTTTATAGAGTTATCTCATATTCAGTTGCAATTTGGTTTCCACTGAATAGTTACATTTGCTCTTGAATGTATGTCTTAATTTGGAGGTTCTTTGTGTTGAATTTTCGTTAATTATGTTAACATGAGATTTATCATAGCAATTTGAACTTCTTTTGTATGCTCGTTTCTTCATAGGCTATGTTGCACCATCGCCACCCAACCATAGGCACCTACTCGTGCCACCCTCGAGCATAACATATACATCCTGGGAAACCCTTCTACACAAGGGGAGAAAACCCAACAAACCTTCTTATAGAGAATATCCTTGCCAATATAAAATAACCAAGAACTAGCTCTATCCACTAGAGCAAACCATAAGAAAAAATCCCAACAACATAGATGCATCACACCCTAGCCAGAGCGCTAGGGTGTCTAGCCTCCACTAGCACACCACGAAGAGATAACCAACTATGCAACTGCAGCTCACTCTAGCGAGAGCGCTAGAGTGGCTCTACCAATACATCACCAAGACCAAAGGAGATAGACCTCCATATGCGCCCTTCTTCCTTCTGCAGCTGCAGCTGCAACCCTCTCCACCAAACTTGCGCTATAGATAATGAGTGAGTGTGTCAAAGGAGGAAGGCGTCACCCTTATTTATACTAATCTGTCCAGTGACTTTTCTGGCAGGGCCGACCTGACTTTCTGGAAATTATATTTTTCTGTTTATCTTTTCTGGTAGGGCCGACTTGACTTTTGGAGCAATATAATTCTTTATTATTTTCAGTGAGGCTGATTGGGATCTTCTTGAGTTCTTGACATCATCTATAAGAAAGGTTGTCTCAGAGGTGAATACCTCCCGTAGCTACTAGAAACATCAATACTCCCTCCTAGCCAGGGAGGTATTCTCCATGATGTTTTTCCTCTGGTCCTCATAGCCTTGCAGGCTATGCAATGGTTCTCCGACCATGCCATGGTCATGTAGACCATGCTATTGGTAGCATCATCACGTCGCACATGGCTACACCCATTGTGTACCTTTTCTAGAGCCTCATTACGCCTATAGGACCTTCTTTTTCCAATACATTATGAAGGCCGACCATAGTTACAATTTCAACACTCCCTCTCAACGAGGAAGGCATTCTTCAAGCATATCTTGTACTGTTCTTGGTATTCTTTTGTCATAGAAAAGTTTCTCCATGAGCCTCATTAGCTATGTTGATGATCCATCTCCACAACCTTGTGTCTAGCATCTCGGGTCATTCTTGTCCCATGACAAGAATCAAGACCACATCAGAGCCACATTCACCTCATGATCATGATTGATCCTTGAATGTCCACATTCCCACATGATCATGAGCATTCTTGGAATGTACATATTCCCATAGAATCAGCCCGTGAATGTATTTAGCTCGATGCTATCGAACACGTGGAATTACACCTCAAGCACCTCGACTCTTTAGTCCGTTGAAGACTACGTCGGGGCACATCTACTTCGGATGTAGATGTTCCCTATCTCCCCTGGTCTGCAGCTCAGTATTGGGAGAAGGGTCAACCCAATGCTTATCGGGGCCACTCACCTCTACAAGTATACACTTGTAAGTGAGTGTTCTCTAAGAGAATGACGCCTGATACAAGTCACACACAGTAGAGGAGTCCTCAATCGATCGAGAACTACGTAGCTTCAGTCCATCGAAGACTATGTCGGGCCTCGAGTCTTCAATCCGTCGAAGACTATACCAGGGTCCCAAGTCTTCATTCCATTGAAAACTGCCCTGGGATCATTCCCACATGGTCAAGTCCGTCTGACCAATCTTGGAATGTCTACCCGATACTTTCCTCCTAGAGATCTAGCAACAACTCGAATCTTCTGTCCATCGAAGATTACATCGAGGCCATTCCCACATGATCGAGTCCGTTTGATCAATCTTGGAATGTCTGCCTGATGCTGCAATCATCAACACTCCCTGAGGGAAGCATTTGCATTCCTGCCAAGCTTGTCCCTGACAGAGACTTGGTGCAAATGTCAGTTGTCTGCTCATCTATGGATATGTGTTGGAGCCTCACTGCTCCCTCTTATACTATGTCTCTGATGAAGTCCTGCAAGATCCTTCGAAAGCCACCTTGCTTCATGATTTGCGTCACTGGTTGCGATATATGAGTGCTACAGATATCTGCTTCATGTCTCAAACTAGAGACTATCTAATATGTTGCTAAGTTGCAGGAAACGCCCCCCCCCCTTTGTTTCGGGCAGGAAACCGGTACGAAACTCGAAAACCGATACGATACGGCGAGGAAACGCCCTCGGTCGTACCGTACAACATTTCCCGATTTGGAAACGCCGTACGGTACGGCCGGGGGTGTTTCGTGGCCGTATTGGCCCGTACGATCGACGTTTCGGGCGTCTTTGAGGCGAAATAAGATTAAAAAAGGGGGCCATGGGGCCCCCAAACAGTCAAATATATATTTTTTGTGCATTTTCTATGTTTTTCTTGCATCATTATTGCATTTTTTTCCATCATTATGTTTTTCTTGCAATATAATGTCTTATTTTTAAAATATATATATATATATTTTTTAATTTTTTTATATACGGTGTTTCCCCTGGCGTTTCCCCGGACATTTCCATTTTTTGGGGGCCTGTTTTGTATCGTTCCGGTTTCGGAAACTTGGAAACGTTTCCCCGTTTCGTGCAACTTAGATATGTTGCCTTATGCAACCGTCACTATAGCTCCCTCTTAGAGCTATCACTAGTGTCCTGCCTCCTGCCCGGAACAAGAAACAAGAACAACAACATTTCTATGGCAACCTCCATGGAAATTAACAAGATAACCTGCCTGGAACAGACAACAAAACAAGAATATCTCCTCGAGGGGAGATCAACAAGTGCATCTCTAGTATTTAAGTGGTTAGTATAATGATCATAACTTCAATAGATCAAGATACAACATATGATCACAATAATGCCATAATAGCTAGAGACATATCAAAACAATCAAACCTGGAGGGTGTGCTGTTCCTTTGGATGTGCTAGATCTGAGATCCCTCTGGATCTATGATTTCTGCTTGGACAAAAAGATCCCTTCTCCTGCAAACACCCTCAAGATATTGATACAGTTTCTCCATAGGCGATGTTGCACCATCACCACCCAACCATAGGCACCTACTCATGCCACCCCCGAGCATAACATATACATCCTAGGAAACCCTTCTACACAAGGGGAGAAAACCCAACAAATCTTCTTATAGAGAATATCCTTGCCAATATAAAATAACCAAGAACTAGCTTTATCCACTAAAGAAAACCACAAGAAAGAATCCCAGCAACATAGATGCATCACACCCTAGCCAGAGCGCTAGGGTGTCTAGCCTCCACTAGCACACCACGAAGAGACAACCAACTATGCATCTGCAGCTCACTCTAGCCAGAGCGCTACAGTGGCTCTACCAATACATCACCAAGTCCAAAAGAGATAGACCTTCCATATGTGCCCTTCTTTCTTCTGCAGCTGCAGCACTCTCCACCAAACTTGCACTATAGATAACGAGTGAGTGTGTCAAATGAGGAAGGCGTCACCCTTATTTATACTAATCTGTCCAGTGACTTTTCTGGCAGGGCCGACCTGACTTTCTGGAAATTATATTTTTCTGTTAATCTTTTCTGGCAGGGCAGACTTAACTTCTGGAGCAATATAATTCTTCTTTATTATTTTCTGTGAGGCTGACTGGGATCTTCTTGAGTTCTTGACATCTTCATCTATAAGAAACGTTATCCCGGAGGTGAATACCTCCTGCAGCTACCAGAAACATCAACACTTCGTACTTTGGTTTTTAGTATTTAGTTACTATTACTGTTGTTGAGCTTACTGCTGTCAATATTCTACAATCAGTTTGTTAAATTTACTATAGTTACCCTAGTAGACTTCGCTGTACTAGACCCTCTATAACAATGAATGGATCTGTTGGTAGTGCAGTTCCTTGGGTCTATAGTTGTTGGGATCCTAACGAACTCGTTTCTTAGTTGTCATTACTAAGGCTCATACCAATGGTATTAGAGCACTTTCTTGGTCTTGTGGGAAGATACCAACAATGATTACAGTGATAATTGGAATTTAGAAATTTCATTATAATTTATTAGTGATGGAAGCCATAAGAAATCCCTTTGATAGGATAATAAGCACAAAGGAAGAAATGCGTCAAGCCTTGCATTAATTACTTGTGGCCATGGACAAAAGGGGACAAGGAGACCAGCAATATTGGAGAAGGAATTTGTCACAGACCTTGAGACTAGAGAAGCCTGGTTGTCATTACCCCGGTTGGAACCTTTTGCAAAAAATGTCAACATAAGCATTGGTAATCATGATAATTAAGAGAAAATATGATAAGATAATTTTATTAATGTCCAGCAAATGATCACAAATAGGTCAATGGGACTGTGAAGTACATCAGCGTGAAATACAAAGTGGGAACGCAAAATCTGCTCCTAGAAAATTATAATATAAATGGATCTAGTCTATGCTGAGTACGATCTAAAGTCTAAAGTCTTAGATCATGGAGCAGGAAAACAAAGTGGTATGGCAGATATGTGCAAGTACTACGGAGAACCAAAAACCCAAAACACCAAATTTTCAGTGGGGTATGTCTTGCTAGGTGGCGATGAACACCCTCTGAGGCCATAGGGAAGAAACTCCTGATGGATGACTGGTCAGAAGATATGGAAGAGCATGAAGATGAGGTCTGAGATATGTCTCATTGCCTGGATGCTGCAACCCGTAGCCGTGTTATCATGTGGATCTGCACCAACAGACTTGCGTAATAATTTTGGACAACCGACCTTGTCACCATTGGATGTCTCTTCATTCATATAGGTGCTTTTGCAAATTTGCAGTCTCAGGGGGGTGTCCCTAGGGGTTGTATGCCGTTATCAAACAAATAATCTGCGTAAAATCCAATTGATTAGCACACACAAAACTTACTCTTGAGATGCCTGTAAGCAGTTAAGAGCAAGGACAAATTCTTGGTTAAATTTCAAGTGGTTGAGATCAGATGCCTGTATGCAGTGATGGAAGTGGTTTGTCGGATCTGGAAGGTAGGAGGATGATGAGAATTCTGCTGCTGCAATCTGCTCAGAAAAGTTACAGTCTAACCCCTCTCAAGTGACCTCTGACTCGTTGATATAGAAGTTCAGAACCAATTAGGACTAGTTTCACCCTAACTCTGTGGAAAAGGAAAGAAATCATGCCAAATATTGATAAGTTCTGCATGGCATGCTTTCTATCTCTAAAAGAATCCTGGGAATGATAATCACACATTACTGTTAGAAACAACTGGAAAGTGTATTGCAATTTGCAGCCAGCTGTAACTTGCAAACAAATGCTTTAATTGCTGTTTTCAAGTGTTAAACCGATGGGTAAAACCCTCAGGTCACACTTAGCTTGCACGCTGTGGCTGCTGGTTATCAATTTTAACATTAAAATCCGCTAAGAATCACCATTTCCAACGCTGATATTGTGTAAAAGACTGCTGTTAACTTGCTGTCAGACCATTAACCTGCGAGGAACAAGTCATCTTCCTTTAATCAGTTTGCTGTTTCTCATTTCTTATGCAAACATCTGCTAGGGATAAACCATCCAGCGCCAAATTTTGTGCTAAACCATCAGTCTTAGGCATACCCTCTTGGTAAACAGCTTCCATTTTATCCTGTAGCTGTTGTTTTTTCCTAAATATGTCTTGAACTTTGCTGGAAAGTCACTTCCAGCGCTGGATTCCTGTGTGGTGACTACAACAAATGATAAAAGACAATCTCATACTCCAAGAACTTGCCGACCTCTACTAATTTTAGTTGTGTCTCTAACCCATACTCACTGATCTCTGACATGCAAGTAGTTTTTTTGCTAAAAATAATCCTACAGTATAACCCCAAGAATTGTCCCTGTAGATAAGGTTCTAATCAGTGTCACCTGGTTCGCGTTCGTCAACAATGTAATTCGAAAAAGTTAAACAAATTTTTCTAGTTAAAGTTCACCATTAAATTCGAATATATATATATGTGTGTGTGTGTGTGTGTGTGTGTGTGTGTGTGTGTGACAATTATATGTGTTATATATATTTTTAATATATAACATTTATATAAAATAATAAATATGTTAAATTTCAACTTTAATTATATATACATACATGTTATATATACCAGTCAAATCGCTGGGCGGAGGGATCCTCATACATCAATTTGGTGTCTGGCTTGGCCGTGACCTTAAAAATAGATTATTATTATTATTATAAAAAGGTTTAGAAATTTTATGTAACCTGTATATTGTTGTTATTATATACACTTATAATATAATACATATTATAGAATATAAAACTTACCCTATTCTATTGATGTTATTTATTAACAAGTAATGTTACTGGATTTGAATTTGGAATTTATGTCAATATAAAATTATTATGGAAACATCCACATGGGGAAAACCTACAAATTAATAATTATACAGAGCCTTGTATCAAGCATTCTAGGTCACGTTGAAGTTGCAAATGAGTTGCCACTAGCAATTGATGTGTTGATGGTTGAGCAGGGTGTCGGTGGTATCGCGGTTTGGGTATCTCTTTAATTGTGAGTGTTTGGAAGACAAGTCGCCGTATCACAGTAATCACCAGGAAGTATCACCACAATGACTCTTAAATTGACACATTCAACCCTCTGTACTGCTTGTTAAGTACCCTTTGTCGAAGATTGTGCCAAATTTACATAAAAGTTTGGCGAATTTTATTTGGGTTTTTAAGATTTGGCGAAATTTGAATTCTATGCTTCAAATCCGACGAACTTGGTGACTTAGGTTCTAATAATATCTGCCATACTATCACATTGGACAAGGGAGTCGAACTAGCATTTAGGGATATGCATGCAAGCATAGGATAAATTCAAACTTTGGCTTTTAAAGCTTTGACAAGATTAGAAAGATAGCTAACTATGATAAAGCTAGTCGAATTAACTTGCTTCTCAATAAACATAGCAACAATAAATTTAGTCAAGGCCTTTTTGCTTGGATAGAATTAGTAATAGTAATTAGGGTTTTAGACTTGTCAAAATTGAAGAAGGACGACAAAAGACCTTTATGTAGATGACCTGTTCCTTACAGGATCAAAGAAGCTCATAGTAGGGTGTGTTATCCCCACTTTTTAGGGATAACTAAGAGATCATGTCTCGAGGCCCACAGGTCCTAGACATGGAGTACCAAGAGCAGGATTGACCTGAGCATGGCCCTGGAGGGCCCACCTTTTCTTCTTCCATTGTCTTTGTCTTGTCAGCAACAACATCATCCATCACCATCGGCTTGGTCCTGTATCAGAAGAGGTTCTTGCTCCATGAGGTAATTGGTCTAGGTATCATGGTATGTGTCACTTTTGATCATTGAAACCTTTGAATATATGCATTTGATTCCTTTTATCTCTAACAACTGCTTGGATCTTACACTTGCCCACTTGACCATGTTTGGGGGTATTGACAGGGTGCCCTAGCAAGCCTGTGTCTGTAGGTTTTGGTTTGCCACTAGGAGGATTTTTGAAAAGCCATCGTCCGCTCCCATCATACTACCACTTTTACATCTTGTTTCCCGCTCATCTATCCCATTCCCCTGGTCCGGGCATTGGGTTGACCTATTTTCAGGACTGCACCTTACCTCGTGGGAAGAAGGGGCTAAAGGCCCAGAAGGTAAAAGCAAGCTGGTAAAAGATAAAAGCCTAAGAATAAACCTCGAGATGCTTCGCCCAGGGATCCCCGAGAAAGCGATAAAAAGCTTCTCAGCAAGAAACAAGAGGGACCCGAAAAAATAATAAAACAATACCTAATTAGAGGATAGGGGGTCTCATCACGAGCCAACCTTTTAGGTCCATGGGTACCTAGCAGTATGACATTGCCACCAGCTGGTTACCATGCCAAGGCAGTGACTCTTGGTTGCATGGCCAAGGGAAAGGGGGTCTCATCACGAGCCAACCTTCTCATCTCTGCGAAAGTACTTGTGGGTAACACTGTCAGCTCTGGTCACCATGCCAAGGTAGTGTCCCCTGATTAGCTTTTGAACAAAAAAACAAGTAAAAGAATAAAAAGAATAAAAGAATAAAGGCAAGAATGGGCTTGGAAAAATGCATCCATGACAGGGACAACTCGCCTTCTACAAAGGCACCCACAGGTAACATCTTTGCACACTTGGCCATCATTGCACCCACATGCTTGGACATCCCTTGACCATACCACCCACTTGCATGACTTGGAAGAGGTCTTTCTGGGAACTTGCCCTTTTCTGTGGACCTAGCCCAATAGGAAGCCTTGTCCTTTTCCCCAGACTTGTATTGCAAGCTTGTGTAACGTCTTTGAGCTATTGACTGATGTATTAGGGGTTTTATGCGTATGTTTAATAATATTGATGATGAGGTGTGATTGGCATTGCTATGATCCCTATGACTGATGAGCCCATGGAGGGCATAGCTTTTGATATGCAGGACCATGCCCGACGGACAGGTACCATTTGGACCGGTACACATGGGGAGATGACCAGTTCGGACCTCCATGGGGCTGAAGAGCCCATCAGATGGATGTTGAGACCCCATTAGGGGGCAGAGACAGGACATAGCTTGATCAGGGGTTTTGCACCTGAGAGGAGGAGGACGTTCCACCAGAGACACTCCGGCAGGATTGGACCTGAGGGGAATGACCCCTTTTCAGTGGAACGCTAGCCTTGGAAGGCTTAGGACGTCCCCATCTTCACCATGATGTCATCCAGCTTCATGGACGCTTTTGGAGGCAGTCTGGGCAGCAGTGGCACATGTGGCATGTTGGAGAGGCCCCGGGGGGTTTTGACACACTATATATTGATACACTATATAGGTCATTGATACACTATATATTGAGGGTTTTGACTCTCATTTTATCATCATCTTTCACTCACCACTTGGTGAGGTCTGAAATTTGCGCCCTACTTTAGGGTTTTGGTTGATTTAGTGAGGCACACTTGTTGAAGGAAGATTCTCTTGGCATTTTTTGGCATTTCTCTTGAATGAAGGTGTTACAACTAGGGTTTGCTATGATGTTTCTTGGTGAAATGTAAGTGAAATTCTGCAAAACTTCTTAATTGAATGGTTATATTGTTATTACTTGCTTTTATTATTATAAATTTGCTGCATAAAGCCTAGGTGACAAGCACACATAATTGGTCCTTGTCTCATGTCCCCGTCAAGATTTCTAGCCATTTTGTTTGCTGAAGTGAGATAGAGCCTTGCCATAGCAACACTCTCCTCTTTCATGCTGAAGAGGTTTGAGCATAGCCTTAGCTACACTTATTTTTCCCCTCTTCATATGCTAGCCGTACTTTCCAGAGCTCAAGAAGGAGGAGACGTCCCAGGCCTAGGTTATCTACACTTAGGGCCGTTTTCTTCTAGGGTTTGATGATAGAGCCTTGCTGTAGCAACACTCTCCCTCATTTGACTCTCCTGTCTTGACTTTATCTTTCATGCTAGCTTGTTTTGCCATCTAAGGAAGGAGGAGAGAGCACGAGGCCTTGCCATAGCAACACAGGAGTGAGCCTCTCTCCCCTAGGGTTTTGTCTCTGAGGCCCTGCCATAGCAACACTTCAGAGCTCTTCCCTCCAGTCCTTAGCCGTCCTCCTTCAACTCATGTGTCCTTCATTATTGACTTCATTTAACCCTAAAGGCACTGATCTAAGACCTCAAACGTTGAAGTAGAACCTGATCTAAACACTTTTAATACCTTTGAATTGAAACCCTAACTACACTAACCCTAGCTCTACCTAACCCTACTAACCCTGAATGTTGACGTCACTCCTTGCTATTATATCATTGATGCAACAACGTTTTGTCTTTTGAGCAATTGAATCGTTGTTTAAGGCATTAATTGAGTTAAGAAGTGATTTGTTATATTGAATGTTGTATCATTCTAGTATTTATTGGTGAAGTGACATTACTTTTATTGCCATTTTGTAAACATTGACTTCGTCAACATTTACTTTCAAATTGCTTATATTGAATATTAGATAGTCTTTGATCTATATGAAGTACTAACCAAAGTCTGCATATATCAGTTTATTATTGCTTTGTTCTCGGGCAGGGATTCTACTTGGTTATCTTTGTTGGCTATAAGCCAGACTATTTGTTCTGGTGGTGATCTGTGAAGGGGGAAACTTGTCATTGTCTGATTATCCTTTAGCCTCTTCAAAACCCCAGGTCACCGGGGACGTCTCCCCTGGGCCTCACCTCCCTAAAGAGAAAGAACCTCCCCATTGTGGTGACATTGGGTGGGATAGGTTCCTGTTACGCCAGTTTGGCCTTCTACTTTATAGCCTTTCTTCCTAGCTACAAACTGTGCGGTGCAAGGCAGATATGATTGTTGAGTTCGAGATGAAGGACATTGGCTTACTTTCTGGGGTTGGAGGTTTGGTAGAGACCAGGGGAGATTTTCCTTGGACAGGGTAAGTATGCAATAGAGATCTTGAAGAGATTTCGAATGGAGGACTGCATATCCATGGCCATGCCTATGACCACTAACCTAAAGAAGGTCACTACAGATTCATATATGGTGAATCCCACGTACATGCAACTAATAGGTTCCTTGATGTATCTGGTCAAGATTAGGCCAGATATATGTTTTGCAGTGAACACCTTGAGCCAGTTCATGGTGGAGCCGAGGCAAGAGCATTGGGTAGCAACAAATCATTGTTGATGTTTGTAGCTCGAACAATAACTTCCGCACAGGTTTTTTGTCAAACATGTGAAGTTGTCCAAGTCAAATCTGTTTTGTAATTCACTTTATTTATAAAGTGAATGTCTTTTAATTAGTTGTTGAGTCTAATAAAGTACATTTTTTATGTATTAGTGATTTAAACTAATCTCAACCACAGATCTCAAAGTGAGATTAGGTTTTTGGTAGATTAGGGTTTCAACTAAATTATAACGACAAGTCAAGGAAGAGGGTAAATACACACTTTTGTACACCAAGAAGACTCAAGAGTTTAGAGAGATAAGATAATTTTATTAATGTCCAACTAATGACCACAAAAGTAGGTCAAAGGGACTATTGATTACAATGATGTCGTTACAAAGCAGGAGTACCGAAAGGTCTCCTATAAAAGGAAAGATGCAAAAAGTAAAGTAAAGTAGGGTAGAGTAGAGAGTGAAGTCTAAGCTGAGTCATGAACAACCATCAAATCCAAGCCCATAAACCTCCTCTAGAGTGGAGATGTACAACAGGAGAAGATCCGGGAACAAGAAGAACCAAAAGTAATGAGATATGTTTGTCATGGAATAGACCCATCTCCCTATCATCCGAGGTCAAATGGAAGAAACTGAGTATAGTATGATGTCTAGAGGGAGCGCTGGTGGGATGCATGGATCGTCCATTGCGTCATTGTCTGGAAGAGGCAGTTCGTTGCTGAGGCATGGGGGATCTCTTCCCTCTCAGATCATTTGAGCAGAGATATCATTTGAGTAGATTCAGAGCATAAGAGAGGAGCCAAGGTCAGTTCAAATCGAACAATGTTGTACAACTGTTTAGTCTAGTGAAGATCTAATGTCCAATAGGTAGATCTAGTGCAGATCTGAGTAACCAACAAATAGATCTAGCAGATTTGAGGACCAACATGCAAATCTAGTGCAGATCTGAGTAACCAGCAGACAAATCTAGTAGTTTTGAGGACCAACATGTAGATCTAGTGCAGATTTGAGTGACCAACCGATAGATCTAGCAGATCTGAGTGTCCAGCAGGAAGATCTAGTGCAGATTTGAGTGTCCAGCAGGAAGATGTAGTGCAGATCTGAGTGTCCAACGGGAAGATGTAGTGCAGATCTGAGTGTCCAACAACAAATCTGAGTAACTACTAGACAAATCTAGCAGATTTGAGGACCAACAACTAGATCTAGTGCAGATCCAAGTGACCAACAGACGAATCTAGCAGATCTAAGTGTCCAACAGACAGACCTAGAGCATATCTGAGTGTGCAACAGACAGATCTAGTGTTGATCTGAGTGATCGACAGGCAGATCTAGTAGATCTAAGTGACCAATAGGCAGATCTAGAAGATTTGAAGGACCAACATATAGATCTAGTGCATATATGAGTGTTTAGCAGGCAGATCTAGCAGATCCGAGTTACCAATAGACAAATCTACTACAGATTTGAGTGTCCAGCAAGCTGAAAACCTCAATTTTGAGGTGTCCTTGTAAGTTTTGATCATTAATGATAAACTGATTTGAAGGACATAAATTCTTGTGTACTTAAAAAGTTATTCTGCTTCCATTGTTTATATTTTCCAGCCATTTCTGTGATTGATGCATGCTCAGATTTTCATTTTTGTTATTGATTAAATTCTATATTTTATTTATTTAATAAAGAATCATAGGACTACAGTCACCTAGGATGAAAATTTCCAAACACTAGGTGATTGCTGTCCTATGCTTCTTTATTAAATCAATCAGATCTGAAATTTACTCAATAACATAACTGAAAATATGAGCATGCACCAATCACAGAGATGGCTGGAAAATATAAACAGTGAAAGCAAAATAACTCTTCAAGTACACAAGAATTTATCCTTCAAATTAGTTTATCTTTAATGATCAAAACTTACAAGGACACCTCAAAACTCAGGGTTTTAGCCTACTGGACACTTAGATCTGCACTAGATTTGTCTACTTGTCACTCAGATATGATAGATTTTCCTGCTGGTCACTCAGATCTACACTAGATTTGCCTGCTGGTCACTTAGATCTGCTAGATATGCCTACTTGACACTCAGATCTGCAGTAGATCTTCTTGTTGGACACTCAGATTTGCACTAGATTTTCTTGTTGGACACTCAGATCTACTAGATCTGTATGGTCGTCACAGAGATCTGCGCTAGATCTGGTTGCTGGTCCTCAGGTCTGCTAGATTTGTTTGTTGGTTACTTAGATCTGCTATTGGACACTCAAATCTGCACTAGATCTGCCTGCTGGTCACTCAGATCTGCTAGATCTGTCTGCTGGTCACTTAGATCTGTACTAGATCTGCCTGTTGGTCCTCAGATCTTCTAGATCTATCTGTTGGTTACTTAGATTTGCACTAGATCTGCCTGCTGGACCTCAGATCTACACTAGACCGAACAATTTTCAACACTGTTCGATCTGATCTGACCTTGGCTCCTCTCGTGTGCTTTGAATCTGCTCAAATGATCTCTCTCTTATCTCTTGAGTCTTCTTGGTGTACAAAGGTGTGTCTTTAACCTCTACCTTGATATGCCTTTATACTTAAGTTGAAACCTTAATCTACCAAAAACCTAATCTCACTTTGAGATCTGCGGTTGAGATTGATCTAAATCACTAATGCATTAAAATGCACTTTATTAGACTCAACAACTAATTAAATGACTTTCTCTTTATAAATAAAATGAATTACAAAATAGATTTGACTTGGACGACTTCATGCACGTTTGACACAAAACTTGAGTGGAAGTCCTTGTCCGAGCTACAAACATCAACAATGTTTTTCCGCTGCCCAATGCTCCTGCCTTGGCTCCACCATGAACTGGCTCAAGGTGTTCATTGCAAAACATATATTTGGCCGAGCGTTGACCATGTACATCAAGGAACCTATCAGTTGCTTGTACAACATGGGATCCACCATATCTGAATATGAAGTGGTGACCTTCTTCAGGTTAGTGATCATAGATGTGGCCATGGCTTTGCAGTTCTCCATTTGGAATCTCTTTAGGGTTTTTATTGTATAGTTACACTGTCCAAGGAAAATCTCCCCTGGTCTCTGCTAAACCTCGAACCCCAAGAAGTAATGCATCAAGCCAATGCCCATCTCAAACTCAGTTGCAATATCTTCCTTGCACCCTGCTATGAGGTTCTCTGATCCTGTAAGGGATAGGTCATCTACATACAACACCATAATGAGCAGATCCACCTCAACAAATATGAAATATAAGTTGGGATTTGCTTCACTTTTGGTGAAGCTCTTACTTTGTAGGTATCCATCGATCCTGGAATACCATGCTCTAGGTGTCTGCTTGAGTCCATATAAGGATTTTTTTAGCCTGCAAACATTAGACTCCTTCCCATTGATCTCAAAGCCCGAGGATGCTCTATGTACACGTTTTCTTCAATTATCCCATTGAGAAAAACTGTCTTTACATCCATCTGATGTATCCTCCATCCTATAATGGAGGCTAAGGACATCACTGCTCTATTGGAAGTATACCTGGTGACTGAAAGTATCCTCGTAGTCCACTCTC
Organism: Picea engelmannii; assembly: GCA_009831015.1. Classification (NCBI taxonomy): domain Eukaryota; kingdom Viridiplantae; phylum Streptophyta; class Pinopsida; order Pinales; family Pinaceae; genus Picea; species Picea engelmannii. The sequence continues at coordinate 333,987 of ML777436.1, read as the reverse complement.
TCTTTTTGGGAGATCCCTCTTGCCATATACGTCGCCTTGAACTTCTCAATGCTGCCATTTGTAACATGCTTGATCTTGTAGAGCCTCTTGGAACTTACCATTGACTACCCCTCCAGTCTTGGCACAATGTCCCATACATCATTCTTCATGATGAAGGTGTACTCCACCATGGCATCCCACCACACATGATGGTCTGTTGCCTATTGATAACTGGAAGGCTCAGAATCTATGATGTTGCTCATCAATGCTATGTAGTTCGAAAACATGACATTCCAAGATAGAAAATTAGAGGCACCATCCAATTTGTCCTCGAACTTGAGGCTAGATGATGCCATCTTTGATCTGCACACAAACTACTACTCTTCGATCTTTTAATTGGAGTAGCTCTGATACCATGTGAAATTTTCCAAACCCTATGTGACTGTTGTCCTATGCTTCTTTATTAAATAAAACAGATCTCAAATTTACTCAATAACAGAAAAATGAAAATCTGAGCATGCATCAATCACACAGTTGGTTGGAAAATATAAACATTGGAATCAAAATAACTTTTCAAGTACACAAGAATATTTGTCCTTGAAATTAGTTTATCATTAATGATCAAAACTTAAAAGGACAACTCAAAACTGAGGTTTTCAACCTGCTGGACACTCAAAACTGCATTAGATCTACTTACTGAACACTGTGATATGCACTAGATTCGTCTGCTGGTCATTCGGATCTGCTAGATCTGTATGCTGGTCACTCAGATTTGCTAGATTTGCTACTGGTCACTCAAATCTGCACTAGATCTGCTTGCTGGACACTTGGATCTACACTAGATCTTCCTGCTAGACACCCATATCTGCTAGATTTTTCTGTTGGTCACTTAGATCCGCACTAGTTTTGGCTGCTGGTCCTTAGATCTGCTAGATTTGTCTGTTGGTTACTCAAATCTGCTGTTGGACACTCAGATCTGCACTAGATCTGCCTGCTAGACACTCAAGTTTGCTAGATCTGTCTGCTGGTCACTCAGATTTGCACTTGATCTACTTGCTAGTCCTATGATCTGCTAAATTGGTTACTCATATATGCACTAGATCTGCCTGCTGGACCTCAGATTTGTATTAGACTGAATAATTGTACAACACTGTTCGATCTGATCTGACCTTGGCTCCTCTCCTGTGCTCTGAATCCGCTCAAATGATCTCTCTCTAATCTCTTGAGTCTTCTTGGTGTACTAAAGTGCGTCTTTACCCTCTACCTTGACTTGCCTTTATACTTTAGCTGAAGTCCTAATCTACCAAAAACCTAATCTCACTTCGAGATCTATACGGTTGAGATTAGTATAAATCACTAATGCATTAAAAATGCACTTTGTTAGACTCAACAACAAATTAAAAGACTTTCACTTCATAAATCAAGTGAATTACAAAATAGGTTTGACTTGGATGACTTCACACACGTTTGACACAAAACTCGTGTTGAAGTTCATGTTCGAGCTACAAACATCAACAAAAACTATACATGACAAGGCGAATTCGGGTTTTAATGGGAAAGGATTAGGGATAATAAAATTAGGAAACATGCCAACCACACAAAAGGAGGTCAAATTAGGTCTTAGGTTTGACAATATGAACAACATCAATTTGACCTAAGTTGTGGACTTGACAAATTTCCCAAAGTTCATGAGAGATATCTAGGGTTTTAGCATAATGATATTCTCGCAAAAACATCACTTAAATGGAAAATTTTCAACATGCTTCCATGTTGATGAGTCACAAAATTGCCATCTTTTAAAATCCTCTTTTCCTTATTTTTAATCCCCTTTCGTTTACTCATAACCTTATATCATGCCATTTTTATGCTCATATGTGAGATTTAGGCTCAAAGTATTTTCCATTACATTTCTTAGTATTTTATTGAATTATGATTAACATTAGGGAGAATTAGTGTATTTATTTATGAAGTAATGGCTTATGTGTGAACAAGTTGTTATATGAATGGGTCAACAAGCTACAGGTTGAAGAAATTCGAGTTAATGGTGCAAAGCATTTGTAGATTCACGTGTTGCAGATTTAACATGCCATGAAGGAGGAAATCGACCACCACCAATCATGTAGCCACTTGGGGAAGACAACAAAACATATATTTCATGGTTTTAATTATTGGAAGGCAGATTTTAATTTGCCCACATGTGCATATCCATTTTTATTATAGATTTGAAGATCTCCCATGTATACCATGGATCTAGGGAGCCCAACACCATTAATAACTATTTTCAACATATTTTGAGCATGTTATTATAACCCACATGATATATTTCGAATTTTATAATTATAGTGGCATTCCAAAATCTGTTGGGAGTTAACATTGTTATCCCCGATATCTAGGGATAACTAGGAGATCATGTCTCGAGGCCCACATGGTCCTAGACATGGAGTACGAGAGCAGATTGACTTGAGCATGGCCCTTGAGGGCCCATCTTTTCTTCTTCTCAGCCATACTTGTCC
>ML777436.1:294947-316457 GCA_009831015.1 Picea engelmannii | reverse complement strand
CTCTTTACAAAACCAAAGTGTTTTATAGTGGTTTTCAACACAACCATAAAAATCTGCAAAACCTATTGAGAAGGGAATGCCTTTTATGTTTTAACATAATCGTCATTAACAAGAAATATGATTAAGAAAAACTGCTATAGAGATATTTCTCATTTAAGTTTCCTAAAGCTAAACTGCATTTTGCTCTTGTCTACAATCCAATAATGAAATGTCACTCTGCCCTTTTTTAAATTGGTCGAGCTTTTTCAGAATTGGCAAGTGTAAGGGCTGTGCATAACACTGTATAGTATAGCTAGCTTGATATGCTTACAAACTTGAAGCAACTACAAATGTTTCTGGTGAATTTTAATATTTTTTGATATATATATATATATATATTATTGCCGTCCCCAACCCACCGTCCCCCCCAAAATTTGGGGGTGCACTCTAGCCGTCCCGTGGATGCGTCCCCCCGTCCCTTCCGTACCCCCGTCCCGAAAACCAATGCAACATAGACTTTTATTAAAGGACAACTAAAGGATACAAGTTATCAAGGGAAGGCATTAAAGTTATTATATATATATATATATATATATATATATATATATATATATATATATATATATTATAAAATATTTTAAGAATATTGGAAAGAAAAGGGTCTTTTATATGAGATATTTATTTATAAAGTGAAAGAAGTATAAAGAAAAAGAACTTTTATAAAAAAGGATTGAAGAAACATTTAAAAATCAACAACTTGGAACAATCAATCATCAAACATTTCCAATGACAGTAGATTTGGGATGGATCACTCCCCAAAAGATGCAACACATTAGTTTGGGTATTCGAAGGTTATATCATCTTGTGTCATCGAGAGTCGCACCTACAAGCACAAAAGATTTGAGAAGACATCGTGTGCTAGAACAAGAGTTCAAAGGGAAGCCTTCCAGTGCTTATGCTTTGAGGACAAATCATTTTTAAGGGGAAGGCAATGTTATGAACATAAAATATATATAAATAGATATTCATGACATAATAATAGTTAATAAGTAGTAATTATTAATAATGAAAGGTCATGTCTCAAAGGACATGACTATTGGTAAAGGGCACCCCTGCGTGGGTATATAAGCAGGCCCTCATTCTCAATTGCAATCATCTATATCTTATTATTATCTCATTATATCTTATTATTCATTACATATATATTTGTCCATATGGATTTGGTTACTATATTCCAGATATTTTGGGATTAATCTTGTGTGAGCGAACTTTGTTCGTCTCACAAGGAGGCTTCCTTAAATCAGGATTCTTAAGATTATGACAAGGATGCTCAAGGTGATGTGAAGAGATAGCTTAGCAAAACATTTTTTTGGTAGCATAGTAAAAATACGAGGGTGATGGAGGGTAAGGGGCTAGTGCCTATCAAATATTGGGCAAAATGGAGTCAAGATATCAAACTAAAGAGAGCAAATTTATGAATGGTTCAAACAAATAGAGCCATGCCACAATAATCCTTAGCTTGTTGTTAAATGATGTAGAAATAAACTTGGAGGGCCCTAGAGGTGCCACTCTCAAACCATGTGTTGAGATTGGATAGCAAGGAAGGTCTTCAGCATGCATGGCATCCTAGCATGGAGGAGGACAATGAAACTTATCCAAGTTGATGGGTTAATCTTTTTCTTAAAATTGTACGTAGGAAAAAGTACATTAAATGGGTTATATTTTAATGTTGACTTAATGAGTACTTTTTATAAAGTTAAAGTGAGAAATAATTTAAGTTGTGGTCTTTTAATCTTGACCATTGATCTCATAAGGTGTGTGAGGATCAATCTTGGCCCTCCATCCTTTTGGAGATAGGGTTTCTCACTTGCTCATTGAGTAAAAAGGAGATCAACTTGGAGAGGGGTGCATTATGCACAAGAGAGAGGCAATTTTCTGAAGAGAGAAAGAGGAGAATTGCTTGAGGGTTTGGAGAGAGAGATTGCAGGGAGACATAGGAGGCTTCTACACTGAGATTGGCACACATATTCAACATTGCAGAGGTCTTTTCCTACAGATCTGATCAGGAGGATTTGCAGAATGGGGCCATACATTTGTTGAGGAGGTTTTGTATTTGGTTGGGCTGATTTTGTTGTAAGAGATCTCTATATTTTCCTGTTCAATAATAATAAAATCCAAATCTGCGACACTGGTTTTCCCTCCGGGGTTTTTCTAGGGACGAATTGTCCAAAAATTACTTGTGTACATGTGATGTGATTGCTGTTATCTTTTACTGTTAAGTTCTTGGTTATTATTTTCTGCTGTGTATTATTTATTTGTGAAGAAAACCTGGCAAAATCAGTGAACAAAAAAATTAATTGATTTAGTGAACTGGGTTTGAAGAAAATTCACATGGTATCAGAGCAGCACTGTTGAAGAAGCAGTATTACATTAAGATCCGCAACACAAAAAGTTAAGATCTGCAACATATAAGTTTAGATCTGCAACACAGAAGTTCAGATCTGCAGCAGACAAGTTCAGATCTGCAACAGATAAGTTCAGATCTGCAACTCAGAAGTTCAGATCTGCAACACAAAAATTCATATCTGCAACATAGAAGTGTAGATATGCAAATGAAAACATAGATCTGCATTAGTGGAGTTCATATTTGCAAAACAAAAGGGTATATTGCAACACATAATCATTTTCAGAAATGGCCATGACCTTGAGAATGGAGGAGAGGCTTCAGGGTGCTCAAAACTTTGTCACCTGGAAGGAAAGGGTCACTATGGTTTTGGATGTCAATGATGTCCCTGACCATTTTGATGATAAGGATGCAACTCCCACAGATGCAACTGCATTGGTGACCTAGAAGAAGGGTGAGGCTAAAGCCAAGAGCATACCACTTTTTGATGGGGTAAAGGATCACATAATCCCTCACCTCACAGGGAAAAAGTCCGCTAAGGAGATGTGGGTTGCCTTGAATGACCTTTACCGGAGTAAAAATGAAAACAGGGTGATGGTGCTTAGGGAAAGACTGAGAAGTACCAAGATGGCTAAAGGGGAAGGTGTGGTTCACTACCTTACTTGACTTACATAGATCAGGGATGAGCTAGGCGCAGTAGGTGTGAAAACTGAAGAGTCTGAGTTGGTACGAGTGACACTGAATGGCTTTTCGAAGTCATGGGATGTGTTCATGCATGGAGTTGTAGCTCGGGAGAAACTCCCTGATTGGAAGCGATTATGGGATGATTTTGTGCAGGAGGAGATCAGACTTGGTTAGTCTAACTGATCTTCATCTTCACCACAGATTGTGGATGAAGAAGGCTTGGCTCTTGCAAGCAAAGGCAAGGGCAAGCAAAAGAAAAAGAAGGGTGGAAAGAAGAACATTGACTTTTCAAAAGTCAAATGTTTCCAGTGTCACAAGATGGGACAATTTGCCTCACAATGTCCAGAGAAGAGGAAGAAGAACCAATCGCAGATGGCAGCTTCAGCAACAGTGGATGAGTTTGCCAAAAGCTTCGAGGAGGATTTCTACTTCATAGCTTGTATGTCTAGTGCAACAGTCTCAGACATGTGGTTTGTGGATAGCAGAGCATATTGTCATATGATAGGGCACAAGGAGTTTTTCACTAGGCTACAAGAGGGAGGCGTGAATCTGGTTATAAAGCTCGGAGATGACAGGCGCTACAAGGCGCAAGGGGTTGGTACAATTTCGTTTCAGTGGGATTCGGGTAAACCACTCCGGTTTGCTAACGTACTATATGTTCCGAGGTTGAAAAAGAACCTCATCTCGGTCTCCACTCTTGAGGATAAAGGGTATCATGTCAGCTTCTGTAATGAAAGGGTGTCCGTCAGATCAACAAGGTTAAGTGAGAAGATGGACAGGATGATTGGGGTTCGAGAAGAGAAGGTGTACAAGCTTCAGTTTCAGCCAGGGAGAGCATTAGTTAGTACAACCACAGACATGGGAGAGTTGTGGCACAGGAGGATGGCACACATACACTTTGGTGTGTTGGGGCACTTAAGACAGGTAGTCACAGGGTTGCCTAAGTTCACAACAGAGAGGCTTGACCCTTGCAAGGGCTGTGCAATGGGAAAGTATGCCCAGAGACCATTTCCACCGAGTGAGCACAAGTCCAAGGGAGTATTGGACTTGATACATTATGACGTATGTGGTCCGATGAGCGTGGAGTCAGTGAGTGGCTTCAATTACTTTGTTCTATTCATTGATGACTCGTCCAGGAAAACCTGGATATACTTCCTGAAGGCTAAGGATGAAGTCTTCGACAGATTTCATGAGTTCAGAGCACTTGTTGAGAACCAGTCTGGCAGGAAGATTTGGGTGTTGAGATCCGACAACGGGGGTGAGTACACCTCCAAGGAGTTTCTGGATTATTGCGTAGCAGCGAGGATCAAGAAGGAACTCACCATTCCTTGCAATCCTCAACAGAATGGAGTGGCCGAGAGTTTGCCTGTTGGATATAGTGAGGCTTCCAAAGCCTATAGGATCTTTGTGCCAGCATGCAGGAAGATCCTGGTGTGTAGGGATGTACAGTTCGAGGAGGAGCGTGCATTGAGGAGGTCTAGAGACTTGCAGGCACAGGACCAACAAGGACAAGATTCGGGAGTCAAGCCTGAGGAGGCACAGAGTCAGAGCACTGGATCACAGAGTCAAACACAAGGTACTGGTAAAGGTACATGTGCAAGTGTTGATAGGGAGACAGTTGGACAGGATCATCATGAGTGAGATGATGAGGAGGAGTAGCGTGATGCAGTTCCATAGGAGCAAAATACTAGGCCACAACCTAAATAGTATAAGACCACAGTTAGTGATTCTAGGTTGGCAGGACTTCCAGAGAGAGATTTTAGACGAAGTAAACCAGCAGAGAGACTTGCGTACATGGCATTAATGACACAACTCATTGATGCATAGCCTTCCACTTATGAGCAAGATGCACAACATGGAGTGTGGTAGGAGGCCATGATGGAGGAATATGCCTCCATTATGAAGAATAATGCATGGGAGGTGGTGCCCAGGCCAGAAGGAAAGAAGGTGGTTGGATCCAAGTGGATCTACAAGGTCAAGCATGCAGCGGATGGAAGCATGGACAAGTACAAAGCCCGCTTCGTGGCCAAGGGGTTTTCATAGCGAGAGGGAGTTGACTATGAGGAGACTTTCGTCCCGGTTGCCAAGTATTCCTCGATCCGAGCAGTCATATCGTTGGCAGCAGAAAAGGGCTGCGCCACCAGATGGATGTGAAGACTTCTTTCCTTAACGGAGTTGTTGAGGAAGAGGTATATGTTGAGCAACCAGAGGGATTTGAGGTAGGCAACAGAGAGACGCATGTGTGTAGACTGAGGAAAGCCTTGTATGGACTCAAGCAGGAACCTCGAGCATGGTACTCGAGGATAGACCAATACTTGAGGGAGATGGGTTTCTAGCGGAGCGAGGCTGATCTGAACCTGTATTTTCTTGTAGGGGAGGTGCCTCTCATACTGGTGTTATATGTAGATGACCTATTTCTAACAGGGGATGAACAACTGATAGCAGATTTCAAGGTCAACCTTGCAGTTGAGTTTGAGATGAAAGACCCTGGGTTGATGCATTACTTCTTTGGTCTGGAGATCTGGCAGTAGGATGGGCGCTTCTTCTTGGGACAGGGGAAGTATAGAGTGGAGATCTTACATAGGTTCAGGATGACAGATTGTAGGCCCATGTCCATTCCTCTAGTCACAAATTGGAGGAAGATTGATGCATCAGATTCAAAGATAGTAGACCCCATTGTGTATCGTCAGTTAATTGGATCGCTCATGTATCTGGTCAATACTCGGCCAGATATCAGCTTTGCAGTAAACTCTTTGAGTCAGTTAATGGTGGACCCTCGAAGAGTATATTGGATAGCTGCGAAGCATGTGCTTCGCTACCTTAGTGGTACAATGGAGTACGGGTTGTTATATGAGCGTAGTGGTGGAGTGAGATTTGCAGGCTTTACAGATGCTAATTGGGCAGGATGTGCAGAGGACAAAAAGAGTACTTCGGGTTGTTGTTTCAACATTGGATCGAGCATCATTTCCTGGTTTAGCAGGAAGCAAAAATCAATGGCATTAAGCTCTGTCGAGGTAGAGTACATGGCTGCTAGCTTGGCAACATGTGAGGCACTGTGGCTTAGGAAGCTACTCTTGGGATTTTTCAAGCAGGGGCTAGAAGCTACTGTGATACACTGTGAAAATCAGAGTTGCATCAAGCTTTCCGAGAATCCCGTGTTTCATGATCGTAGCAAGCACATCGATATCATGTATCATTTCATCCGGGATTGTGTACAGAGAGGAGCTGTGAGGCTTGATTAGATATAGATTGATGAGCAGATGACAAATATTTTCAACAATGCACTAAGCAGACAGAAGTTTGAAAAGTTTAGAGATCAGATGGGGTTGAGACAGAATCCCTTCCTCGCTAAGAGGGAGTGTTGAGATTGGATAGCAAGGAAGGTCTTCACCATGCATGGCATCCTAGCATGGAGGAGGACAATGAAACTTATCCATGTTGATGGGTTAATCTTTTTCTTAAAATTGTACTTAGGAAAATGTACATTAAATGGGTTATATTTTAATGTTGACTTAATGAGTACTTTTTTTAAAGTTAAGTGGTCTTTTAATCTTGACCATTGATCTCATAAGGTGTGTGAGGATCAATCTTGGCCCTCCATCCTTTTGGAGATAGGGTTTCTCACTTGCTCATTGAGTAAAAAGGAGATCAACTTGGAGAGGGGTGCATTATGCACAAGAGAGAGGCAATTTCCTGAAGAGAGAAAGAGGAGAATTGCTTGAGGGTTTGGAGAGAGAGTTTGCAGGGAGACAGAGGAGGTTTCTACACTAAGATTGGCACACATCTTCAGCATTGCAGAGGTCTTTTCCTACAGAGCTGATCAGAAGGATTTGCAGAAGGGGGCCATACATTTGTTGAGGAGGTTTTGTATTTGGCTGGGCTGATTTTATTGTAAGAGATCTCTATATTTTCCTGCTCAATAATAATAAAATCCAAATCTGTTGCACTGGTTTTCCCTCCGGGGTTTTTCTAGGGATGAATTGTCCAAAAATTACTTGTGTACATGTGATGTGATAGCTGTTATCTTTTACTATTAAGTTCCTGGTTATTATTTTCTGTTGTGTATTATTTATTTGTGAAGAAAACCTGGCAGAATCAGTTAACAGAAAAATTAATTGGTTTAGTGAACTGGGTTTGAAGAAAATTCACACCATGATATGAGGGTGTGTCTTACAATGAAGCATTAATCCAACAACAACTCTCAACAAGATGATAGATACAAGATAAAAGGGAGGAAAAAAATCCTCTCATTAAACCCTTCCAGCATGGTAGATATACCTTTCTCAAATGGCCCTTCAAAACAAGTCTTTACAAGGAATTTCTAGCATCCACCACCAACAATTAGAAACAAAACATAGCTTCACATATCGTAAGCAAGAACCCTTAAACTTTCCATTAATCCTTCAAAAAGATATTCAACAAAGCTCCAAGAGGAGAGACTCCTCACAAATCCAACCATGACTACAAATGGAGTTTAAATAGAGTTGAGCTCCATCTCCTCTTACAATAAAATAATAAATTAATAATTGTTTTCCTAGATCCACTAATCTCTCCAAGAAGAATGATAAAATAAACATGGAGACTTCTAGCTCCATATTTTCCTCCAAGGAAAACAATACAATAATACTCCCTCATGAGTCATAACCCACTCATGTGACAAGTCAAATAACAATAAAATAATGAGATGGTCATGTCATGTGCTTCCTCCAAAGTGGTTGACCATGTCAACAAGCTCCGGCGTATCTCTTCTTTCCTCTCAAGGAAGGTTGATCCATTAACAACCTCAAAATATGTGCAAGAAAACCACCATAGTGGCATGTGTGGTCTCTCCAAGGTGGGTGTCCCCTTAGTTAACTCCACAAATTTGGTCTCCAATACAGAACAACCTGCATTGAATGTTCCAGGTGATAGATCCATGGAATAAGGAGATACGCCGATTAATTTCTCCGAGGAAAAATGGATCCAGATAATAATAAATTATACTTGGATCCATGATTTACTCCAAGGGAAAGAATAGAAAAATGCATGGATAATTCAAACAAATCTTCCAAGCTGGCTGCTCCTCAAAAGGGGGAATTATTCTTTTCACATTCTTTTAGGCAGCCACTCAAAACAGTTATAAATCTCGAAGTAGGGATACATTCTCCAAGAAAGCTATCAAATAGTGGAACGTCCTCCTCAAGTGATGATACTTTGATCATATCTTATATCAACCTTTGATATGTATTGGACATTGATGGTCATCCTTGAATTATAATATTTGACCTTGTGTTTCCCCCAAAGCTAGGGTGTTCCTCATATAGTGGATCTTATAGATATCTGTGCAAGAGAAGCACATAGGTTGTTGTTACGACCTCCTTAAGATGGGGCCTCTAAGGGGTGTTCACTTCCAAATTCCTCCTTATTTGATGCTAACTATGAGGAGAGTGTCAAACAATAATTTCCAGCAAAGGCGTTCTGGGAAATACTTTGCAGCTTGTGATCCTCCATTTTCTGGTCTGGAATGGCAACGAAGTCATGGAAAAAGAGGCTTCAGATTTGTGATTTTTTTCGTCATATCTTCAGTCAAATGTGGCACAAAGATGATTGCCCATCATTCCAAGGGAAAATATTCTAATATGACCAAACTGTGTGCTGGAATCTATCTCTGAATACTACTGTAGATCCGTTTAGGCAGGATGCCCTTAATTCTAGACTTTAAATGTAGCATTGCATGGCACTGAACAGACATGATAACAAATGCTACTGGCCAATATTTAGATTATAGTGATGAGGGTAAAGGCTTGCTGGTCTTGCTTGTGCTATTGTCTGTGGCAGCAAGACCTTGTAAAGGGGCTGTTTCCACCAGTATCTACAGACTGTCTCAGTGGTGATCTGAATTCGATGAGAATACAGAGAGATAATCATTAGGAACTTGAGATGACAGCCTGTGACATGTCAGCAGTGTTACTTCCAGTATTGATTTCTTTTAGCAGATTCAGAATATCGTGGAGAGTTTCCTGTCAACATGTTTGCAAACCAGAAGGTGCTGTCCATACTCTACATTGTAGTGCTGATGAGATTTGCACTCCTGATGGATCATCTAATGAGAAGACTCCTTTTCTGACTTCAAACCCTCATGCAAGGAATCTGAGAGGGCAGACAAAACATCTGCAGATGACTCTTGACATGAGAGATAGTAAATCCCTGAGCTCTCATAACCTTCAAAACACTTTAGGCATTGCTCCTTTGGTTGACAAACGCCTTTATAACTGTCTGGACTGTAAGCAAATGAAGAATTCTGAGTGGTGCTAACCACCTCCTGCTGCAAGCAACCTAACTGCTGGTTATATGACTGCTGAGATAGGTGAATCAGCTCAAATAATAGTGGCAGCTCAGAGCACAAGGACAAGGTTTTCATGAAAGGCAGAATAACCAATCACTTGTTCTCAGATTTTGTACGGCTAGAAAGAAAGCTCAAAATGTAGATACATTTTGAGGGGTAACACAGCCCATGACTACCTGGATTGTTACAAGACTGATATTAATATTGTAGAGCCCTTAAATAAAACCTATGTTGTGGGGGAGCGCCTCCACACCCCCCATCGCTTCGGACCTAGAGGGAGCATTTAGGAAGCTTCCTTCAGAGCGCGATCCCTCCTTGAGAAACATGCTCTATGCCCAAATAGGGAGCATTTAGGGAGCGTCGCTCCTTGAGCTACTATAACTCTCTCGTGAGCTTAAAAACGGATCCCCAAATGCTCCCGTGCGTGAGAGTGAATTTGAGTGTTTTCCTTGCTTGTGGCAACCAAGACAAAGTTCCAAAAGGTTGGTTTAGGCATGGCTAGGGTTACTTGGTGGATTAAAACACTCACTCACTCCATTTGCTCTCATTCTATTTCTCATTTCACTCATTCCACTGCTAGTTGTTGAGGAGCAGATTTGTGAGAGCTTGGAAGGGAGATTGAAGGCTGCTATAGTTTACATTCATCCACCATTGGAGAGCTGAGAAGGTAGGCTCTAAAGCCCACTCTTGTTTTTTTTTTCCCATGTGTTGTAAACTAGTATATCTACCATGCTGAATGCTTGAATGTTCTTTTCTCCTATTCTTTCTCATTTCTCCTTCTCCATCATTTTATTACAGGAAACAGTTATTCTCAATATTCAACGAGCATGATGGGTATGCCAATGTGGTTTATCTTTTTGGTTCGATTTTTTATTATGATGGTGGTGTTGGGAAGTCGAAATACTCGTGACGATGAGGAAGAAATAGCAGCAAGGAGCACATACCATGGAGAGGAAGAAGAAATGGAAGGGGATGATAATCATGAAATTGACATTGATGATGGACAAAAACCCAAAGACAGTTCAACACCCTTGTGGAATTATGTGACAAAGGTTGGGGGAGGGAAATGTGGTGGAACCACAAAATTTATATTCTCACATTGTCATATAACATGCACAGGTTCATATACTTGTGTGAGAAAGAATCTTTCTGGGATTATGCCATGGGATGAAGGTAAGACTATAGGAGTCAAAACCTATGATAGAGTGCCAATGAAAGATAGAAACAAATACATGAAAGGAGAAGAGGCCGCACAAAACAAATCCAAAAAATCAAGGGTTGAATTTGAGACCTCAGGATCACATAGGATGTTTGTTGGTCGATCCCCATCCCCCCATGGTAGTGGATTCTTACTTGTGCATTTAGGCGTAGAACAATATCAGATTTCCTTGACCAAGGTTGTAGGGATGACATGGATGCAAAATTTTTAAGGTTTCTCTATGCATATGGTGTACCATTCATTGTTCTTTGCTCACCCTATAGGCATGAAATGGTACAAACTATCAATGGTGGCCCTAAAGGATAAGGGAGCATTGGGTATGACAAAGCCAGAACCATGGGACTTGACAGGAAAAGAGCCAAAATCCAGTGCTATGGGACAATTTACAAAGGATTGGACTGAATATGGTGTATCCATTGTATCTGATGGTTGGACAAATGTTAAAGGAAGGCCATTGATAAATATTCTTGGTGTGTTTGCTAGTGGTGCAGTGTTCCTTTCATCCCATGGCTACTCAGGTCATTACAAGATTGGTATTAATATTGTAGAACCCTTAATTAAAGCCATTCAAGAGAGTGGGCTGTACAATGTTATTCAAGTCATCGCTGATAATGCTGTTAATTGTAAGTCAACATGAGCAATCATTGAGGATATGGACCCTAACATATTTTGGTTAGGGTGTTTGGTTCACACATTGAACCTCTTGATGCATGATATTATTAAAACGAAGAACCATGATTATAAATGGATTGGTGCATTATACAATAGAGGGAAGAAAATGATAAAATTTACTACCAATCATAGCACAACTCACCATATTTTCCGCAATCACTCTAAGTTGGAGCTACTAAAGATTGCAAAGGCTAGATTTGATGCATATTACCTCACCTTCAAGTGTCTTTTGAAGGTAAGAGAGGCATTGGCTAGTATGGTCTCAAGTGATTCATGGTAGGTTTTGAAAGACAAGGTTGCATCCACATCTGATAGACATGAATTTTAGGAGGTGGAGGAAACTATTTTTGATGGTCAGTTTTGGGCACAGGTTAGGTATGTTATGCAATTCACCAAGCCCATTTATAGTATGATTTGGTTCACAGATATAGATCTTTCGGTGATTGGGGAGGTGTAAGAGCAGATGGACAACATGTTAGGCCAAATGAAAGACATTGTTGAGCCGAGAGATGTGATCTTGTATGATCATATTCATAAACATGAGGTGAAAATGTGGTATAATCTGAATGTTCCATTCCATGCCCTAGCATATGTTGTTACACCCAAATATTATTCTGCATCTTGGTTGCCCCAACCAACACTTGCGGGTGGGGTTAGGAGAAAAACACACATAGATCTAGAGGTACAAAATGGGTATATGCTTGCATTATAAAAGTTGGTCCATGATGAAGAGGAGTGTGCTCAAGTACGAAACCAATTGAGCAAGTACATTAGTGAATATTAAGTCTTTTCTAACCTGCATGCAACTAAATATCGAGATAGGTTGAATCCTATGAAATGATGAAACATGTATGACTCCTCTACCACACTTCTTCTGTAGAGTCGTGTTGGAGCATCTATAGCTTCATCCACAACGTGAAGAGAAACAGCCTGAATGTAGATCGGGTAGAAAGCTTGGTTTATGTGCACTACAACTTGAGGTTGTTGTCCCATTATTGTGAGGCTGCGAAGAATGATAGAACACATGTGACTTAGGAGTCAGGACAACGATATAGAGGAGGCTAATTTGGAGGACAAAGCTATTGTTTTAAAGCGCTTGGAGGATGAACTTTTGGGTGATCATATTCATGGAGCAGATATGCCACCCCCATCCACTAGCAAGTTTCTAGATGTAGGAGCTTTGCCTTTAGCTTCACAACGTCTAGCATTGTGTGGAGGGCATGTAGCTACTGGTTGTGTTGCACAAACACTTCCACCTAACCCTACTCCTCTTGTTTATAGATCACAGGAAAACAAACTAAAAGTTTCTTGTGGCAAGAGGAAAGCTTAGTAGATACTAGATCTATTTTCCTTTTTCCTGTTTAGTAGTAGTCTCTAGAACTTAGTACTTTGTCTTTATTATGGCCTATTTTGTAACATTATATGATAGTTTAAGTTTGAACTTTGAACCTACGTTTGAACTGTTGACTGCATCTTACAACTCTTTGGTAATGAATATGATGCTCCATTTCATTTCATGGTTGATGTTATCTGTTACAATTTGTTGATGACAAATTTTA
This sequence comes from Picea engelmannii, assembly GCA_009831015.1. Classification (NCBI taxonomy): domain Eukaryota; kingdom Viridiplantae; phylum Streptophyta; class Pinopsida; order Pinales; family Pinaceae; genus Picea; species Picea engelmannii. The sequence goes on along the minus strand of ML777436.1, from coordinate 303,615 downwards.
TATGTTGAAACTTGAAGGTTGATGATTGATCATTTGATGGCAATGTTATAAGTTATAACTACTAGATGATTGATGTTATATGTGTACTAAATGGTTGTTGCTCTAATGATCATCATTAAATTTTAATCCAATTGTTAAATCTATGTTTTCATGTTTTCTGTAGTTAATTTGACATTTAGCAATACCTTTTTGGAATATATATGGCTGCCTTAACCATGCTTAACCATGGAGTTTTCTGAACGTGCTTAACCTTGTCAGCATCACATGATGCACTGAGTGCTAAGTGGACTATTCACAAATTTCAAGCTCATGAGAAATTTGTCATTAGTAAATGATGCTCATGGGATATCGGTCATCGATGAATGACCTTGAATACAAAATTAATCCTGAAAAATAATATCTCACAATGACATTGAAGTCACCTTGTAGCTGTTGAAGAATGTTCATAGCAGTAGGGTCCTCTATTGTGGAAGAATAGTCAGATGGGTGCTTTTTCTGTTGGATCCTACACTTGTCTTCCATGTCTAAGGATGGAAGTATATGTGGCCTTGTGTCTGAAAGAATCTTAGTCTCCCTCTATGACATTGATTTGTCCGTGAAACATGTTTATGGGAGCTTGTTAGGATATATATTCTTGAATCTTATAACTCATTTGTACCATAATTCCCCATTGCATTATAGCAAAGATCACCAACCATTACATGTGCTCATTAACTACTGTATATGCTAGTCACAAAACACTCCCTGTACTTTTAATTACTTCTCCATGTATTTGGTTGGCCCTGTATGAATACTCTTTATTAGTAGTCTCGGTCAAAATGCTCATGACTGCAAGGAGGGAAGTCAAAATTTTATTTACTGAAAGTTCAAAGTTGACTACAATTTTTATGAACCTATTAATAACTAAACTCACAATTTCAATTCCTGTATCCATTTTCTTTATAAGACTATTCCATCTAATTCCAATTTCTATTTTTCGACTGTATCGTATAGTATTTTCTTGTTTAATTTCTGCACCTATTTAAAATGCTGTATTCTTACTGGACTCTTGGTCCCACATACTTGTTATTTAACTAGTACATTACTAATGAATGCTTTGCTACCGTGTCTCGATAATTTTGGATCTGAGCAGGGTGTTGCAATTGTGGACCTACTCAAGATGAAGTTTCCCATCAGATCACAGATTTGATTTTGCTATTGCACTGTGGTCTTTGAGCACTGATAATAAAACCTTTTTCTTTTCTTTTAATGGGTGCAGGATCCGTTATTGACAAAAGGGTTGCTGCCATTGCTAGGAATTGATGTATGGGAACATGCATACTACCTGCAGGTAAAAGTGTTTCTTATCTTTTCAATGCTACTTCTTTCTTTTCTGTTCATATCATAGTCCAACTTTGCTTTGGCTTTTATCACTTCTGGTAAGAAAATGATATGTTCTGTATGAAGTAGTCTCTTTCACAGTGTTGCAAATGTTGTGTTGCTGGATATATTGCTGAGGGTCCAGAATGTAACTTATCAGCAATATTGGGGAAAATATCGGCAGACCTAAAAGATCTAAAAAATTCACTAGTTTTCATTTTAATAAAAATCTAAAGCAAGAACAACATCAAACAAGCACATTGACACACAAATATGAAAACAAAAATGATATATAAGATGTATACGATATCAAGTGATGCATTACACATTGACATTGAATCCTAATAACTGTTCTAAGCAGAGTTACAAATAACGTGATAATATTAGAAATATCGTGATATATCACAAAACTTTGGAAGAGCCGATATTATTGCAGCAAAAAATCATGATATTTTCTTCATCCCAATATTATTGTGAAAATTTGAAAATACCGCAATATCTTCTCCAGAAAGGAGAAAATATTGCAAGTCGAAGGAATATATCACCCTGCTGGCACCAATTACGATTTATAATCCGATTTTTGGCATTTTTCCCCTGATTTTGCAAAACAGAGATAGGGGATTGAGAGCTGAGGAGTTTTTCACCATTTTTCATCGAGCTAAGAAGGGGAAATCTGGTGTTTTCATTGCCATTAGCCAAGCTATTGTGGAGTGGGCATTGACTCTGATATACCATTTTCATATTGCTGGGTAAAATTTATGCTTGCATTTTCCTTTTTTTTCAAGATTTAGTGTAGGGCTTGCAATGTCCATTAGATTTGCATCTTCTTGCCATTTTCTAATGGGACATTTAACGCTTATCTAGATAATTGTATCATTCTTTTGTGTTGAATTTCAATCTTTTTGTGCCATAGGTTTAATGAGTGCCCTACAAAAATGCCAAAGGCATTGGACACATTATGGGAGTATGGAGACCCAATCGACCATCATAATTGGAAGAGGGTGAGTTTGTCAAAAATCAGATCACGCTGAGCAGAATTGGTACTCTAAAACTAACCTATAGCATACAGATTATTAATGCTAAAAGAACACCTATAAAAAATTCTTCTAGGAAGTACTCTACTTTCTTCCGATACGGGGACCAGAGATGCCTAGCCCTCTTCATCAGGGAGATCTTCAGCCATAGATCACAGTTCTTGCATGCTATGCCCCGCCCTGGGATGACTAGGACGATCACCTCATACTTTCATGTTGATCCATCAGATTGGAACAATAAGCGGCGAGAAGAGCCCAAAGTGCACCAGACAACAGATTGGTGAGAATCGAGACCTCATGTCTCTCTTCAGCCTCCCCCTCTAGGAGACAGATTGACATTTTCGAGACCGGTTTGGAGGTGCCGAACCATACGTCAGTCTATACATCCCTAGAGAGTTAGAGGGATCAGCTCCAAATGGATCTAGAGTAGGGTGCCTCTCGTTCATCAGACTCCTTCCTAGATCGAGCGGAGTAGCCAAATATCTATCTAAAGTTTCTTTCATTCAACCTCGGATGTTAGGAGTATTCCCCGCTCCCACATCCCCCTCAGGATCATATAGCTAGACCTCTCAATGGTTCTTGAGGACTCTGATAGTGAGCCAATGCCTAATTCACCCCTTCGCCCTTGACCATCAGATCCAGGCGACCTTGACACCATTAGCCTTATCACCATATCTCTCTCATTCTCTCTCTGTTGACATAATCTTGACAGACTATTGAGTTGTCCACTGTCTTGGATAAACTCACTTTGTATTTTGTATGACTGTCCCCTTGCCATGGTGATATATATATGCATTTTTGAGGTTGTACTACTGTAGGTTTCTTCCTTCCTTCCTTTCTTTATGCTATTTTCGACATTCTATAGGAAATGAGGTTGCACTTCCACATTGTATTCATACTTGCTGTTTTTTGCAGTCCCATTGACTTACTTTTGTGGTCATTTATTGGACATCAATAAATCAATGTTGCCAGAGCGCGGAGCGGAGCGTCGGGAGCGTCATTTTAAAAAAATCCTCGGGAGTGAAGCGTCCCGAGAGCGTCTATTATATATATATATATAAACATGCAGAAAGACAATTTAGCTGCAGAATGTATGAAAACATGCATATTTGTACATTGTAACATTAAAATGGCATCCATAGTAGTAAGTAGTAGTACATCAATGGTTAATCATTCGAGCATCAACCATCTAGAATCTAGCAATTACAAACTTACAAATTTTTAAGCCATATAATAGAAAGTAGACCATTAAGTTATGGAATGAAATCAGTCATCTAGCAACTGTCAACAATAACATGAGTCATGACCAAATAGTTATGATTACAAAATAGGCCATCTGCACTGAATTATGAAGATTGAAAGGTCCAAAACAATAAAGTTTAAACTGTGCTAGACTCTAGAGTCTAGTTGCTAAATGCTATGAATCTATCATCTATAGTCTGGCATGTAAAGTAATGAAGCACCCCATGGAGCTTCCTGTCACGAGAGAAAGCAGTGGTGTGCAAGGCATTAAGAGCTCTCACCTAGCGACTCCACCAAGGATACAAGCCGTATTCTATCAAAAGGAAATCTATGACATGTTGTACATAACATGAATCACTCAAGTTCGTTCTCTCTAGTTGTTTCGTTTGAGATCCAAATGGATTATAAATATGCCATCATTACAAGAACACTAGGCCGCATTGAATGCCCCATTAGAGCTTACTGCTATTGAAAGGCATCCTCACTCATTCCTAGACAAATGGAGGTATAAAGTCCCAAAGTTCCGTAGAAACAAGTCTATATCTATTGAGGAACATTTGGAAACATATTTTAAATTTGTTGATTAGATCTGGGTTTAGCATGAGGATGTACATTGCAATGTTGCAGGAAGTGCCCATTTTGCACCCTGGAGCGAGCTTCCGAAATCCAGAAGCGGGCTTTTGGATTTCGGAAGCTCGCTCCAGGGGAAGCTTCCATGGAGAATCCGCTCGGAGCGGGGTTCCGAGGGTGGAGTGGGGAGGGGGGGGCGCTTCTTGCAACTATGCAATAAATTATCTTATCGTATCTTGTCTACCCTACAAACACATGCTGCTATAAATGAAACAGTAAGCTGGGTTTTCTGAAAAAGCAAGACTCAAAACAACATATGATTTTTCTATTAATTCTGAAAACAGAAGATGAAAACTATAGCTCCAAACCCATACTCCATGCTTCAAATTGTGTGCCTTGCTTCTTTATAGACTAAGAAAGAAGAGGGATACAATGAATCTGGAGTCTGGATGCATCCACAACAGAGTCTTAACTGGAAGGGTACAACCCTAATCCTAGAGTGCCCTCCTTGCATGGATAGGCGAGCCAACTAAGTGCACCTCTATTGGGGATGATTTGAGGCATGCAAGCATTCATTCTCCTAGAGATATACACCCGTTAGACAAAAATACTCATGCATGAGTACCTAGGGAATTGTACTTACTAATTGTGCATGCAAAACTAAATAAAGCAGAAAACTCAGAATAGAACTAAACTGCTAATTTAAGAAAGGCAACTAAACAAAAAATTAACTAAGGATTGCGTATACATGTACTCACTATCTCTCTCCTTCATAAATGCTAGTGCATCCTGAAATTTACTGTACAAATTGCTGAAAGGAGGGCACTATTTCGTTGGATCTTTGTTGTGCACTGTTTTGCTGAAGGAAAGAGTGTCGTAATTGGAACATTGTTGGAGCTACATAGGTAAACTAACACTCCCTCTTAGCACACCAAGCCAATCCTTGAACATCTCAAACTTCCTCTTTGCCAGGGGCTTAGTCAAGATATCTGCAACCTGTTGATTTATAGGAATTTACTGAAGAACTACTACACCCTTCTGAACCTTATATTTGATAAAGTAGTACCTGATCTCAATATGCTTGGAGCGATCATGAAACACTGGATCCTCAGATATTTTGATACAACTTTGATTGTCACAGAAATCGCGGTAGTAGCCAAAGTCTGCTCTGTTTACTCTGGTAATAACTTGTGAAGCCAAATGGCTTCACAACTAGTAGAGCTGGTTGCCATATACTCTGCCTCTGCTAAACTAAGTGCCACTGAAGTTTGCTTGCCGTTGAACTAGGAAACCAAACCCAAATTGAAGCAACACCTTGAAGTGTTCTTCCTGTCGCTGACACTATTTGTGCCTAATTAGAATTTATAAATCCATGTAGCACCAACTCTCCATCATTAACATACCTCGGTCCAAATTGCATTATTCCCTTCAAGTACAAAGCACATGTTTTGCAGTGACCCAATGAACCTGCCCGGGCTCCACTCTATACTGACTTAAGGTGTTGACTGCAAAACAAATGTCAGTACTGGTATTTACTAGATATACGAGGGAACCTATCAACTCCCTATACATAGATGGATCATTAAAATCTGAATCAGAATCAACTAAAGACTTCAAATTTGCTATGATAGGAGTAACCATGGGCTTACAATTCATCATCTGAAATCTCTTAAGAATCTTGATTGCAGACATTCCTTGTCCAAGGAAAACCTCACCTGGACTTTGCCACATCGTTAGACCCATATAGTAGTGCATCAAGTCGATGTCCTTCATGTCAAATTCTCTTTCCAACTCTGCCTTGCACCATGCTATGAGTTTGTTTGAACTTATTTCAAGTATAAGATCATCTACATACGTGACTAAAACAAGTAGATATGAATCATCAACCAAATAGTAAATATTTGAATCTTCATCTGTCTAAGTGAAACCCAAACCTTAAAGATACTAATTGGTCTTATATTGCTAGGGTAGAAACACAGGGGATATGTGCCCAATGTCACCACAACACCTATCCTTTTCCTTGTTCGAGCCAGACTCCTACGCTAAACGGCTCTGGGAGGCTTCCCGCAAACTAACACTTCACCACAAGAGTATCAAGACCAGTGCCTAAACAAAGTATGCTAGGTGAAGGTAGGAGTTACTTGTTTCAATGCTTACTGAAATAAAATATATTGCAGAAAATAAAGAGACCAGAAACAAACTAACTTACCCTCAATCCTCAAAATAATGACCAAATATGATACAAGAGAGAGGGGTAAATATTCTTACCACTTTTTGGATGATTTGCTATGTGAATACGTTGATCAAAGTGGCTGAAAATGAGAGTTTTCCTCGTTGTCATGTTATTTCAGACCTGTAAAACAGAGTAAAACATAGAAAGCAACAAAGAAAATGGCCTTTTAAGGTCTCCTACAAGTGCAAAAATGCACTAGATTGATAGATCTATGGGTATGGAGGTTAAGGAAACAAAGTATAAATGTATATTATGCCCTAGAGCCTTCAAATCTGCTGCAAAATCAATTTTCAGCAGGCTAGAAATTAATTTTTCAAAATTGGGGTTCAATTCCCTCTAGGATCAAAACCCAATATTTGTTACAGCGAATGAAATTTGTTGTTAAGGCTGTAGTTATACTCTATATTGACCAGAAAACAAGATATAACATGTAAATCAGATCTGGAATTGAAATAAAAGGGTTTAGGAAGTGAAAACTTACAATATACACCCCTTCAAATGTTCACAAAAGTGTAGATCTGAAGATTTTTCTTGCTGTTATAATGCAGATTTGCATGCTATTTCTTGATAAAACCCTTGTAAGATGTGTTTGATTAAATATAAAATTCAAGGGGACATGTACCTTGGGGTAGGGAAATTCTCAAAGAGCAAAAACCCCAAGATCTACTAGCTTGTAAAAGATAAAATTGAAATGCAAAGCTAGGGTATGATTTTTTTGTATTTTTATAATAAAAGATCTGATTTTAAAATATTTTGAAAATTAATGGCTGAAGAAATTGAAAGATTTTACTTTTACCTCTTTTACCTTAAGATGTCTCTTAGTTTGTGCAATTGTGACCTCACAAGCTTAATATTGGCCCGTATAGATTTCTAGTCGATTGAGTTTGGAGTGGAAGCACTGTCGCCCCAATGCTAGAAATTCAATGAGAAATGGGTTCCTCCTTGGATTTGCTAGGAGAGCTCCTCTACAAGATGGTCTCCAAGACAATCAATGAACTAGGGTCGAAGTGATAATAGACCACTTAGTTGAAACTGCTTTCAAAGGAGTTGGCCCAACAACTTGGGTGTCTTACACTTGGATTCTACAAATAAAGTAAGGAGACGAAGGTCTATCTTCTTTCTTCCACGTGACTGTGTAGCCCCTCAATGGATTGATTGATTATATCTTTCAATTCTTCTAAGGAACCCTTGTCAAAGCACAATTAAATATATCCAAGACCAAGAAAAACAAACATTATAGTAGAAGATCCACAATGACACAAGAGAATTGAGTTCTGAAAAATAACATTGTGATCTCACAATGTTTCAACAACAACAAATGAAAGGAGGAGCTAGCCTTCTATAGTTAAATTTGTAACCACTAATTTTCAACTCCCTCATAAAAAATAATTTTCTTGGTTTGCTCATCAACAATTAGTTGGAGGCTAAACCATTGATAATTTTTTTTATTACATCACTCCATGGTCAAAATAGGATAAAATCCATTTTTAGAAAGCTTGACCAATTGATTTGTCCACATGAGAGGTTCGCCCCACCCAAAGAGAGGTCGTATGGTACTTGAGGAGCTCGATTTGGGTGAAGGAAGATACCTTTTCCACTTGGGGACATTTCCATCTTCAAGAGTGAGCTACAACAGTCATAATTTGTCGACTTTGACTCCAACGTCTAGCTTGACCAATTAATGGAGGTTACGATTTGTCCCAAGAGGGACGAATTGGTCATTTGGTGAACTAACTCATTAATTTGCTTGGTTGGAGAAGGAATCTTTGACTTGCCAAAATTATCCTTGTTATCCCCGATATCTAGGGATAACTAGGAGATCATGTCTCGAGGCCCACATGGTCCTAGACATGGAGTACCGAGAGCAGGAGTGACTTGAGCATGGCCCTGGAGGGCCCATCTTTCTTCTTCTCAGCCAACTTTGTCTTGTCAGCAGTAGCAGCTTCCATCACTACCGGCCTGGGCTTGCATCGGAGAGGACTCTTGCTCCATGAGGTAATTGGTCCGAGGTATCATGGTATGTGTCGTATTTGATCATTATAACCTTCTTATATATGCATTAGGTTTCTTTCATTTCGGATGACTGTTTGGATCTTACACTAATCCACTTGACCATTGTTGGGGCGATTGATGGGGCAACTTAGCAAGCTATTATTCATGGGTTTTGGTTAGCCACCAAGGGGGATTTGCAGAGCCATCGTCCGCTCCCTCCATCTTATCACTTTTTCAT
>ML777436.1:263714-287090 GCA_009831015.1 Picea engelmannii | reverse complement strand
TTCATATCTCACAGACATGAGTGAAAGATTGGCCCAGATGATTCAGTTTATATCATAACATTGTTTCTGTGCAGGTTGATATCAGATGATTGTTATGAAGATTGTATGACAGTAGATGTATACTACTGTGGTGGATGTGTTCCGTTGTTCGTAACTATACATTACTGATCAAGTACTTGTTTGCTACTTGGTGTGGTAGTGTACCACTGGATTGTAGTTATGTACTACTAGGGATACACACAATTGTGTTCTATTTTGTTCTGATTGCCTTGAAGACTATCAAGCAGTTTATTTGAAATAATTATCAGCCAGATGAATGATGAATAAAGATTTTCCAGACAGAAAATGGTTCAAAACATTTACTCTTCTAGATTAGAAGAATGGCTCTTGTATCACTTTGTGGAGTGAGCATCATGTCTGATTACTCAAATAGAGTATGGTTTCGAGAGATGATGCAACTGATGATGATGATTGTTCTCATGATCTAGTCTATATAACTATGTTGATGCCACCGGGTGAATGGTATGTTTTGTGCTCAAAGACCATTACCTGTAATACCTCCCTAGCTAGGAGGGTGTGTTGATATTATGGTAGCTGCGAGAGGTATTTACCTCCATGTGTAAACCTGGCAAGGATAGAATACTCCGGGAAGCAAGAAGAAACCTTAATGAGTTGGCTAATAACCCTAGAAGACTTGTCGACTCAAGAAGATAATTTATATTAGGTTATTAGCCTCCAAGAGAAGAAGTCGGCCAGAAATAGTATTATATACTGAACATGGAGACAGATACCCAGAATGAAAATTCGGCCCTGGCAGTTAGCCAGAATTAGTATAAATACAGTAGGCCAGTTCTCATTCTGGCAGGCAGTCTTAGAATTGCAGTGCCCAGTCTTGTGCGCACTGCAGTTGCCCAGTTTCCGCGCAGGTTTGGAGGAAAGTTGCCTATGCAGCTGTTGCAACTAGCAATTATGCTTGGACTATCTCTTGGCTAGGGTTTGGACTATCTGATCAGCGCTTTGTGATGCACTATCCTTGGGGAAAGGTGCGCTACCCTTTGTTTGGCTATCTAGCCTAGGGTTTGCTTCTGGAGTGATTCTCTGTCAAGGTTAAGGTGCTCGGGGGGTGGCTTCGGCCTATGGTTGGGTGACAAGGGTATTGTCAATGGTAAAACAAGCACACATCTTTAATATTCTGACATCCTCCACCATAATATCCTGCAAAGCATGCTGACCTATTGCCTCCTCAAAAGTAGAAGGCTATCCATCAATGATAGAAGACATCCATGCCACATATTTTGGAAAATTCTTGGGAGTATGATTTACCCTAAATGAATTCATGGGAGCTCCAACTTGCTCTTATGCCTCTTGTAATGTTTGGGTGAGCCACTTAGGCTTTTTGGTTGAATAGGAAGGTAAAGAGGCATCCCTTGCTCCTCTGGAAGCTTGCCGATCTGAATTTGGTTTTGCTGAAATCTATGGATCAGCCTTTGGGGCAGCAAGCATCTCTCCCTCCTTAGTCACTGTTGGAGGTTCCTGATACATGGAGGACCATGCATCCTTTTCAAACTTGACATCTATGGTCACAAATACCTTTTGTTGAAATGGACGGTAGACTCTGTAAGCTTTCAAGGTTTTATTGTAACCCACAAAGATACCCTTCAAACTAGAAGGTTCCAACTTGGTCCTTTTTTCATGATCAATATGAATGTAAATAGGACAATAAAAAACATAAAGATGTGCTACCTAAGGCTTCTCACCTGTGAATGCCTCCTCTAGTATCTTGTTCTTCAAAACTTTGTGAGAACACTTGTTCAAAATATAAACAATTATAAGACATGCTTCTGCCCAAAGACACATGGGAAGATCTATATCATGGATCATACATTTCACTATCTCTATGATGTATCAAACATGTTCGTCCTCTCTTCAACCCCATTCTACTAAGGGTTGTGGGGCACTGTTACCTCCTCTTGATTCTTACTTGCCTGTAAAGGTGTCAAAGCCATTGGAGGTATACTCCCCTCCATTGTCAGACCTTAATAACTTAATGTTGTTTCTTGTTTGATTTTTTGAAAGAGCCTTAAACTTTTGAAACTTCTCGAAGACCTCATCCTTGGTCTACATGAAATAAATCTCGGGCTTCCTAGAGGAACCATCAATAAAATACACATACTAAATGTGACCTGATAAGGAAGCTAAAGACATGTGTCAACATACATCTGAATGGACAAGGTCAAGAATCTCTCAGGACCTATGCTTGTTGCTAGCAAAGCAACTTTCACATGCTTGGTGGGTGCACAACCCTTTCATACTCCTTTTTTTCGCAACCTTGAAGTCTCGCAATGCCTGCACCATGTCCTTCAAGATCAACAACACTCCTTTGTGCATGTGACCTAGTCTCTTGTGCCAAATCTCACACAAGTTGTCACTATCATGCACTTGGGCGCACACAGATCCCACTACAATCTATATATACTATAGACCACCCTCTCGAATACCTTTGGCCAACACTCAACCAGGATCCGAGCATCTCTTCCAAATGAGGACTTGTTGATCATCAAACTCAACCTTATATCCTATATCTGTCATCACTGAAATTGAAAGAAGTTTTTTAGTTAATCAATGTACATTCAAAACACTAGTAAGCTCAAGGATATCACCTGATGGCATTTGAAATGAGATGGATCCATTCCTGCTATTAGATACGTGGCATCATCGCCAAGTTCTACTTGCATGCCTGCCTCTTGCTCGTAAAGTTTGCTGAAGACCCTCTTGTTAAAGGTCATACGTTTGGAGACTCCACTGTTTGCATACTCCCGAACACCAAACAGTGTTAGATGACAGGCATGAGACCATGGAGAAGTCTGTCTCAAGCTTAGATGAAAGCTCATCCATTCTAGCCGATGCTTCTACAATCTTTGCAAATTGCTTCTCTTGTTGATGCTTTCCCTTCTCCCGTTGAAGTTTTACTTATATAGCGAGTAGTTATGATTCTTCTTTATTATTACAATCATTTAGCACATTAGTTGCATAAATAAGACCACTGAAAGAGAGGCAATCACAGAAACAATAGAGACACACATTTTATCCTGGGAAACCCTCACGGGGGAGAAAATCCAGCAAAAACTTCCCCAATATAGATAGACCATAGACCAAACAGAAGATCCTCCTCTACTGTAGCGCACCACTTAACCAATAAGTAATAGGAGATAGACCAAAACCCTCCTTGACGTCACCCCCAGTTGCAACAATTTCTCCTCCAAGACTTGCGCACTGCAGAGTTGAGTGGTGAGTGTGTAAATGAGGCATTGACCTCTCTTATAAATAGTGGTCTAGCCAGCCTATAGTTAGGTCTGGGACGACCTGTCACTTTACCCTCTTAATTTACAATTAACTGTCAAGCCACAATAGGGCCGACTTTTACAAAGGCACAATAGGGCCTAATTAATAAATATAATATAATAATATTATTCAACTCTCTCAAGTAGATTATTCTTCGAAGTTACAATATTTCAACACTCCCCCTTAACAAGAAGGGTATTCTACTAACAACATCAATAACAACTGACTGGACTCAATACATCATCAATAGGAGGGGACATCGTCATCAGCATCGGGAACACTGTCGGTCATATCTATAGGTCATCGAAAGTTTTTTCTCATCATCAACATTATTAGAAACTGAACATCATCATCATCTGCAGCACAGAGTTGGAGTAACATCATCATCATCAACAACATGAAGCTGGAACATCAACATCAATAGAACGAAGCTGGAACATTAACATCAACATCACGAAGCTGGAACATCAGCATCAACAACACGAAGCTGGAACATCAACATCTATATGTGGCAACATATTGAGGCAGGTGCATCAACAACATCTGTGGCACTCTGACAGACCATCCTTACCGAACCTTCGGGATTTGCCCAGGAATCCTAAGATTCCCTAGGATATAGAATCCTAACTGAGCTACCACGTGGTACTCTGATAGATCGTCCTTACCGAACATTCGAGATCTGTCCAAGAATCAAAAGATTCCCTAGGATATAAAATCCTAACTGAGCTACCACTACTGACCATAGCTGGCATATACAAGCACAGGTACTCTGACAGACCGTCCTTACCGAACCTTCAGGATCTGCCCAGGGATGATCAATGCCCTAGGATATAAAATCCTAACTGAGCTACTCGTTGTTGGTCAGGATACCATAGTATCATCAACATCACTCCCCTTTTCGAGGGAGGTCCTTTCGGACTACACCAAGCTTGTCTCGGAAGTACTCAAACTTCACACGAGACAAAGGCTTAGTCAACACATCTGCAACATGCTCATCTGTGCCAACATATTGGAGCTTTACAACTCCCTTCTGCACTATGTCACGAATGTAGTGATATCGGATCTCTATGTTCTTCGTCTTGTCATGGAACACTTGGTTCTCTGTCATCTTTATGCAACTCTGGTTATCACATAGAATCATGGTAGCTTCCATCTCCAGATCGAACAAACTTGTCAACAACTTCCGAAGCCATATGGCTTCACAACTGGCGGAGCATGCTGCAATGTACTCTGCTTCTGTCGTACTGAGAGCAATACTGGATTGCTTCCTGCTTTGCCACGAAGTCATGGTTGACCCCAAATTGAAACGACATCTTGAAGAGCTCTTTCTGTCTGAAGCACTTCTAGCCCAATCTGAATCAGTATAACCATATAGTCTGAAGTCATGATCTCTAGTATAATAGAGACCATGATCCAATGTACCCTTAAGGTATCTCATCACATACTTTGCAACTACAAGGTGAACACCTCTGGGCTCCACCAGATATTGACTCAAGGTGTTCACAACAAAGCATATATCTGGCCTGGTATTCGTCAGATACATCAACAAACCAATAATCTGTCTGTATAGAGTAGCATCAACCAACTCTGACAAAGTATCAACCAGGAGCTTCAAATTCGTCTCCATGGGTGTGGCCATGGATTTACATTCCAACATGTCAAACCTCTTCAGAATTTCCACAACATACTTTCCTTGATTAAGGAAAATCTCTTTTGGGCTCTGCCATACTTCAAGACCTAAGAAGTAGTGCATCGAGCCTAGGTCCTTCATTTCAAATTCAATGACAAGCTTCTTCTTACAATTTGTGATGAGCTTTTCTTCATCTGTCAAGACTCAAGAATAAGTCATCCACATATAGCAACAATATAACTGGTCCATCATTCTCAATCTTGAGGTAAAGGTTGGGATTAACTTTACTCTTGGTAAAGCCTGAGCTCATCAGAAAACTATCAATCTTGCCATACCAAGCTCTTGGATCTTGCTTCAACTTGCAGACATGAGTCTTCATGTCTTGTACTTCGAAACCAAATTTTCTTATCACATTTGTACCAAACTGGTACACTTGCTCAACTGCAACTCAATCTGCATAATCATGTGTTGGTTCTATGTGCTTTTTGCAAAGCACTATTTGTCTCACTGCCTAAGAGTATGTCCTCTACTTTTTCTGCAACTGTTCCTTTTGGAACCGGGACTCTGCACCTACAACTGCTATTTCTGAAGCTAAGAATAACTGCTCTATTCTCACTGTAGCTACTAAACTCTGAGAGTAGCTCCTCTATTCTATCATGGCAACAACTTCATCTAAAACTGAGAGTGGTTGATACTGAAGGTAGCTTTTCCTTTTTCATGGAGGTAACTCAATCTCAAATACAGGGACTGCTCCTTCTGAATCTCATATTGTATCGAAATCATGGTTGTTTTGAATATCTTCACAAGCACGGGAACTATTTCTTTGATTGCTGGAGCAATTGTCTCGTCATAGTCTTCTCACTCTTGTTGGGAGAATCCTCTGGACACAAATCATGCTTTGTACATCTCTATACTTGTAAGTCTTAAACCTATGAAGTAAAGCAATGCATACAGATTCTTAAGCAAAACATAAATTAACCAATGGCTCATACACAGTACACAGAGATTTACGTTCGAAACCCTTAACCGGGAGAAAACCAACCTTCCTTGGTGCCGCACCTTTCAGCTCTTCATTGTATTAATTTCACCATTCACCATATAATGTATACAATATTTTAGGTATTCTGTAGCTACCAAAACCCTGATCCCTTAATCCGAGATTAATTTAGAAAATTGCTAAAAATAGCAAAATCCGCTAAAATAGCAAAAACCGCCCAAAAAACAAATTTTTGGGCGCTGCCTTGAACCCCGTCAGCTTCGAGCTACAACCCAGAGCCAAACGCTGCGCATAATCGGGGGGGAAACTTGCCCCCCCCCCTCCCCCCTTGGGACCCCCCCAAGAAAGTGCCCAACACACACGACACAAAGACCGAAGGAAGTTGGGATTGTCAAACGCAGTTGTCGAATCTGACGCGCCCACACACACACATGCAAAGAATATAACACATACCCAACACTCTCCCACTTGTTGTTTTCTTTGCATACAGGGGTTCACAGGATTACATAGTCAACAATCTAGGGTAGCAATGCCCATTGTTCCTCTACACCAGGAGAACTTCTCTGTGCTCACAGACTTTGTCAATGAATCTGCAACATTCTTCAAAGTGCAACCTTTTCCAACAACACCTTCTTTTCTTCAACCATGTCTCTCACAAAGTGATATTGAACATCAATATGTTTTGTCTTTGAATGATAAGTAGGGTTCTTTGCCAGGAAGATTGCACTCTGACTGTCACAATCTAATCTCACTGCTTGTTGTACCAACCCAATACATGAACACAATCTCTGTAACCATACTGCTTCCTTGCTTGCATGAGTGGCTACCATGTATTCAACTTTTGTAGTTGAGAGTGCCACTACAGCCTGTATTTTGCTCATCCAACTGATTGCTCCTCCAAATAGGTTAAACACATACCCACTTGTAGATCTTCTGCTATCGAAATCTCTAGCCCAGTCTGCATCAACAAACCCGTGTATGTCCAACACTCTGTCCAATCCTGGTCTTCCTTGGTAGCACAATCCATAATTGGTAGTGCCACACAAATACTGGGAGACCCTCTTTACTGCTGTCCAATGCTCCTTCCCTGGTTTTGACATATACCTTCTCAAAACTCCCACTGCATGTGCAATGTCCGGTCTAGTATAGACCATTGCATACATCAAACTGGCAACTGCACTGGCATACAAAACATGGGACATGTTCTCTTCTTCCTATGTCTTGGGACACTGATTTGCAGATAACTTTACACCTATAGGAATAGGAACCTTGACTGGTTTACTTACATGCATATTAAACCTCTGCAATATCGTCTCAACATATTTTCTCTGATTCAACCAGAGTTTCTTGTTAGCACAATCTCTTTTAATCTCCATTCCCAGAATGAAGTTAGCAACATCGAGATCCTTCATGTCAAATTTGGAGGATAGTTACGATTTCACCTGCTTGATAACATCCATGTTATTTCCTACCAACAACATGTCATCAACATACAACACTACATAAATGAAGTGATTACCAACCTGCTTGGAATATACACAGTGATCAACCATGCTTCTCACAAATCCCAATCCAAGGATGTATGTGTCAAACTTTTGGTACCACATCCTAGGTGATTGCTTCAAACCATATAGTGACTTCTTTAGCTTACAAGCCAACTCTTTCTTTCCCTTCACTACAAAGCCTTCTGGCTGCTTCATGTATATTTCTTCTTCTTGATCCCCATGTAGGAATGTCGTCTTCACATCTATCTATTCCACTTCAAAATCAAAAGCAACAACAATAGATAAAATAAATCTAATAGAAGTTAACTTGGCAGCAGGAGAAAAAATCTCACCAAAGTCAATTCCCTCTACTTGGGAATAACCTTTTTCTACTAACCGAGCTTTGTATTTCTCCACCTTTCCTTCTGTATTAAACTTCTTCTTAAACAACCATTTGCTACCAATAGATTTTCTTCCAGCTGGCTACTCAACTAGATCCCATGCCTCATTCTTATCCAAGGCATCCATTTCTTCAACCACGACCTTCTTCCAGAGTTTACTATCCTTTGAATTCACTGCTTCCCTGATAGTTCTGGGATCATCATCAGTAATAGATAAAGCAAAATTAGAACGAAAATCAAGTGGACTATACCTTTCTGGTTGCCTTCTTTCCCTCACTGATCTCCTCAATACTGGGGTATGAGGTTCTTCTTCTTTTGCTTCATCTTCTTCAGTTGATTCAAATTTTGCATCATCCAACTCAAACTCTATTTTCTCAGGTTCTTCTTTCCTTGGTAGGAATTCCTGTTTGGAAACATCTTTCACCTCTCTAAAAACAACATCTCGACTGTAAACAATCTTCTTAGTTTCTGGGTTTCAAAGCATATAACCTTTAACACCATCTTTATAACCCATAAAGATACACTTTTCAGCTTTATTATCCAACTTACTCCTATTTTCCTTTGGAACATGTACATAAGCATCACAACCAAACACTCTGAGATGTTCAAGAGATGGTTTCTTACCAGTCCATACCTCGTGTGGAGTTTTATCATCCAACGCTGATGAGGGTGATCGATTGACCAGGTAACATGTTGTACCCACTGCCTCTGCCCATAATTCTTGTCCTAACTCGGCACCACTAAGCATGCTCCTTGCTTTTTCCATTAGTGTTGTGTTCATCCTTTCTGCAACTCCATTCTGTTGAGGTGTGTATGGAGTAGTTTTCTGCCTTGCTATACCACACTTCTTACATAATTCTTCGAATTCATTTCCGCAGAATTCTCCACCATTATCTGTCCTCAATACCTTTATTTTCTTCTCTGTCTGATTTTCTACCAGAGCCTTAAACTCTTTAAATTTATCAAATACCTCATATTTCTTTCTAAGAAAATAAATCAATGTGTTCCTTAAGAAATCATCTATGAATGAAACATAATACACTTATTTACCTAGTGATGGAACAAGCACAGGTCCAAACACATCACTGTGTATCAACTCTAAGATCCCCTTTGCTCTTGTAGCACTAGATGGGAATCTTACTCGATTTTGTTTACCATATATGCAATGTTCACAGAAATCAAAATCCAAAGTGCAATTAGACATACCTTCAACCACACCTTTACCGTGTAGAGTTCAAAGGCCCTTTTCTCCAATATGCCCCAGTCTTTGATGCCACATCATGGTCTTCTTTCCAGGGACAATATTGGTCTTGTCTTCTTTATTTCTCTACTCAGGAACAACAAAACTGTTACACCCATTAGTATAAGTGCTTCCCAACAACTTGTACAGAGTTCCACACTGAACTCCCCTCATCAACACCATTGCTCCTCGTACCATCTTGCAAGTGCCCTTTCCCAATACAATATCCACTCCCGCATCATCCAACTAGCTTACAGATATTAGGCTCCTGGCTAGTTTCAGAATGTGCAGAAACCCTAGGGAGAGTTCTAATCCTTCCATCTTTTAGCAACAACTTAACCCTTCCACGTCCCATGATTTTGGCTGTCGAGTCATCTCCTAGGAATACATCACCACCATCGTATTTTTGATATTCACAGAACCACTCCTTGTGAGGAGTCATATGATATGACTCACCTGAGTCAATCAACCATACACCACGGTATGAATGTGTACCTGTAGATGGCAGGTAAACATCACCTCCTCCTTCAGTGGAGGTTTTCGCCTCTGTGGAAGAGGTATTATCAGATCCCTTTGGTTTATCAACCTTCTTAGACTTGCAATCTTTCTTATAATGCCCTGGTTTACCACACTTCCAACATTTCCTCAAAGATTTTCCTGGAGACTTAGATCTACCTGTAGATTTAGATCTCCCCCCCCGAAGACTTACCATGATTCCTATCTTGGGTACGACCTCTTATAAATAAAGCATTTGTGCTCTGACTATCCATGCTTTTCTGCCTCATCTCTTCAGATAACAAGGATGAAACTACATCCTCATACTTCAATGTAGATTGAGTGGTACTACCAATTGCTACAACCAGATTATCCCAAGAATTTGGGAAAGAACATAACAAAGTAATACACTTATCTTCTTCTACAATCGTAATATTAACAGAGACAAGTTGACTTACTAGAGTATTAAAGGCATTTAGATGTTGAATCACAGAATCTCCATCTTCCATCCTAAGATGATACAACTTCTTTTGAAGAAACAACTTGTTTACCAGGGACTTTGATTGATACAAATTCCCTAACTTATCCCATAGTTCCTTTGCTGTAGATTCTCCCGAGACATTCAACAACACCGAATCTGCCAGGGAGAGTCGAATAAGACTCCTTGCTCTTCTATCCAACTTCTCCCAATCTTCCTTCAACATACTAGTAGGTTGTGTACTAGTAATTTGTGTACTAGTAGGTTGTGTACCGGTAGACTGTGTGCCAGTAGTCTGTGTACCAGGATCCACAATGATCCATTGTTCTTTGTCTACAAGAAGGTCCTCCATCTTGAGCTTCCATAGCTCAAAGTTTTTACCGTTGAACTTCTCTATCTCGATTCTAGAAGAGCTCGTCATTTCTCTTTCTACACTCGAATCACCACTGCAAAAGCTCCCACTGAACCTAGGTTTATCACAGACCCAAGATAAAATTGATCTATCAAGACCGAGCCAAACCCTCAGCAACAAAGGCCCCCTGAAGCCCAAAACGAGCTCTAATACCACTTGTAAGTCTTAAACCTGTGAAGTAAAGCAATGCATACAGATTCTTAAGCAAAACAAAAATTAATCAATGGCTCATACACATAGTACACAGAGATTTATGCTGGAAACCCTTAACCGGGAGAAAACCAACCTTCCTTGGTGCCACACCTTTCAACTCTTGATTGTATTAATTTCACCATTCACCATACAATATATACAATATTTTAGGTATTCTTTAGCTACCAAAACCCTAATCCCTTAATCCGGGATTAATTTAGAAAACCGCTAAAAATAGCAAAATCCGCCCCAATTTTTTTTTTCGGGGCACTGCTCCGAATCTCGTCGGCTCCGGGCTACTGCTCCAAGCCGAACGCTGCGCGTAACCAGGGGTGAAACCTGCCCCCCCTAGGAAAGCGCTCGACACACACGACACAAAGAGCGAAGAATGTTGGGGTCTTCAGACGCAGTTGTCGAATTTGACATGCCCACACACACACACATGCAAAGAATATAACACATACCCAACAATACTGTTATATGCAACATACTTGATCTGTTAGATCAATCTTGGCAGTCACCACTGACTTCTCTTCTGGTCTTAAGGAAAAATCCATATCCCATTCCTTCTAACTGGCTTCCTCCTCTGTCATTGAAACAAGGGAATCTTCTTAGGAGATTTCATGTCTCTTAGAGGTCTCTGAAGCTACGATCTAGTCTTCTCAACTCATGGCATCTGTCTGCTAGTTCTGGAAAATGTCTCTGTTTCCCATCTGATCCTTTCTGAGATCAGGCTTACTTTGAGTCTTGATTTCTTCTGAGTCTACAAAAACTTCGTAGTCTCTGCAGGAAATACTTGGTGTTGAATACCGAGTCTTAATATGAAAAACTGAGTCAGACTTCAAACAAATTCTGCTTCTTGTCAAGGTGGCTTCTGTTAACTCCCAAAATGAAACCGTTTTTTCGGTTGAATTCTGTAGGGAATATCATGGTTATTGGTCGCGTCCTAGAGCTACTTTTGTGTTTTTTATAGTTGAGGAAATTTTTGAATTTGATTCAGTGAAGAAAATGGCAAAATATCAGATTTCGGTGGTTTGAGCAAGCCTCCAGCGTGCTCATTAACCACCGAAAGTATTCAGTTTCGTCAGATAAGTGGTCGATTCGAAAGGCAAGCAACCACCGAAAAGGTTTGAACGGGCAAAAAGAAGGCTCGTGCTTTCGCACGAGCCAGATGTCAAAATTCGTTGCAATGATGAGAAGTTCAAACCGCCGAAAGCTCGCGTTGTGGGAGGTGATGCTCGTTCGTGGGGTTCAACCGAAAGGTTCTAAACACCTGCTTATTATCCACTGCAATAATCATTTCCAAATCTGCGCCGAGCGGTGATAGACATATACGGTTGCACGGAGCTTCCCTCCTTTCCAGTGGCAGATACATTCATCATTATTAACAGGTCATTCGTTCATTTTAAAACTCAAAGTGTTATAATGTAGCCCGAAGATTGCTGAAGATAACTATCAACACGCGATTTTACCAGCAAATCGTGGTTTTCAAATCTTGGTCCCTCTTTCTCGGACGATTGGCATGGTGTCTCCGAGTTCAACCAACATTTCGAGTCAAGGAAATCGGATTGGGTTATCGGGTAAGTTTGTAAGCTTTTTCTGTCAAACTTTCATAAATACATTTGCCCCCGAAAAGTTGAAATTTCGGCTTTCCCTGTCAGACTGTCATTTAAATGTGGGTCGATATTCTAGCGCATTTATAAATCCTATGCCCTGTCAAACTATTTCACAGTTGTTCATAAATTACATCGACTATAGCCCTAGTTTCTAGAACCGCTGCTTCCCAAACACCTTGTTGCCTACAGTTTCAGATACAGATCACATTCAGTCATGTCAAAAGTCACTCCTGCATTAAGATCCGAAGTAGATGGCATGTGGTATTTTGAGGAACCTCCAGAGGTTGCAGAATGTTTTAAACAGGTCGGAGTTTTCTCATATTGTGAGAAATTGACAGTCTTCCACCAACAAGTTGCTGAAGCATTTGCCCTCTCATACGATGGAAGGGTTGCCAGAATAGGCAAGGAGGAGTTCTTTATAGATGAAGCATCTATCGCCGAATACACAGGGTTGCCTAGGACGGGGGTTTGCTGGTTCAAAACCTTTTCACCTTCAAGTGTTGAGTTCAGGTCCTATCTGTTGTCAGTCCATAAAACTTTGACATGGAAGAAAGACATTCCCATGTCCTATCTGGAGCTAAAATGGCAGACATTGCTAAAGGCGATTTTGGTATACATAACCTGTGAAGGGCGTTATAACAGGGTGATGTACTACCATTTCAAACTGTTGAACCACTTCACAGGCAGAGAACACTTAAACATACCTTATTTCTTCCATAAGACCCTGATTAAAATGGAAAAACAGGTAAAAGCTCAGCCCACTAAAGTTTCAAGCAGAATCTCTCATCAAGGGTTGATTACCCTCCTTGTCAAAGAAGCTCTTCACAGGAAGCAAATAGAATGGAGTTTCTTCTTGTTCTGGAACGAGTTTCAGATAGAGAAACCTCCAGAAATAAAAGCAAAGAGGTCCAGAAGCAGGAATGATCCTACTAGTCACAAGAGGAGAAAAGGGATTTCAATGTCCAGGGATTCTATAAAGGCAACACCCAGCAAGCAGGGAGGAACCAAGAGGAAAGTAAAGCTTGAAAACAGAAACCCTGTCATAGTGAAAAACCCTCTCAACCTACCCTACAGTGACTCTGATTCAGAGCAGGGGATGGCAAAAACACAGGATAATCTGCAAATCAAACATGATGCAGAACTGAAGACAGATATACCTCCATCAATGCCTTCGGAAACACACAGGCAACTGAAGGCAGAAGCTTCATCAAGCAAGCCTCAGAAAGGTAAGACCAGGAAAATCAATAAGCTTCTACGAGAAATCTATGAGATGGAAGTACTTGAGAGGGTAATAAAAAAGGCAAACACAGATCTAACAGAGAAGGTTGTTGATCTATTCAAAGAGAATGAAATTCTCAAAGAAAAACATGATTCAATCAAAGGGAGAAACAGAGAGTTGATCAGG
Source organism: Picea engelmannii (assembly GCA_009831015.1). Lineage (NCBI taxonomy): Eukaryota > Viridiplantae > Streptophyta > Pinopsida > Pinales > Pinaceae > Picea > Picea engelmannii. Next base: position 273,398 of record ML777436.1, on the reverse strand, counting down.
GAGAATATGAAATTATACAGGCAACTCAGGGCTCTGAGGCTTAGGCTAAAGAAGTTGGAATCTCCAGAGGAGGAACGAACTGGGTTAGACACTTTGGCTAATCTGGCCACAACCATAATAGATGTAACAGATTCCCCTGCACAGCCAGCAAAGGTTCGAAGGTCTGCTCGAATCAAGACTACAGTACCTCAGAAAGTATGAGTGTTAAAAGAAGTTTCAGAACARCCATTTTTGCAATTTTGAAAGGTCTTCAAAGTGCAAMATTYGRTGGTTTAGGHGAGCCCCACTGTGCTCATTAACCACCGAAACAGGCRCTTTCGGTGGATAACTCACCCAGGAACTGTTCCAGTCAACCACCRAAACAGGCACTTTCGGTGGATAACTCACCCARGAACTGTTCYAGTCAACCACYGAAAGTCTGTGTGTCYAGAATTCGAATAAGTTTTTGCACAGGTCGGGGATTTTTGATATGAAAAGGTTTGGAACCTTTTCCAATGCATGTCTAATGAATTATCTCACTCAGTTCAGCAGTCATTTTTTATATATGATGAAACAAGGAATTATTTCAAAGGTATATGGGCAATTTCATTTGAACTAAAAAGCAGGGTATTTTGCCACATCAGCCAACTCGACTTGGTCTCCATGGGAGAATGATCTTTTAGCCTTGGAAGGTTGTCTACACATCACAACAGTCAACAGAGGAAAATCAGGGATTGACCTCTTTTTGAGGAAACATTCCACATATTTTGCAACAGTTTTTGACTTGCTATTTTTAGTTGATTTGATCCATGTTTTTAGGATCAAATAACTGTTTTGTAATCTTATAAATATTAGAAAAGAACATGAACCAAGGGTTCGATTTTGGATAGAGTAATTGGCTATTGTACTCAGACTTTTTATGTTAATACAGATCACAAGTTCCTTTCAATTTTGATTGTCAGCTTTCCATCTTTCTTCTGCATTATTATCTGTGTTGTCAAGCTTTGAATGGCTGTTATCCCATTGTTAAGCTCATAGTCTGATAATAAGTCTCTTGATTGTCTCTTAGACCCTACATTGTACTGGTTTAGTTACAATCTGTTCTTCACCCACTTTAAATCTATCTGCTGATTAATCAATCTTTGAGAGCACTGTCTATTTGTTTATCATTTTCATGTTTGAATGCTATAAGCTGTATTGAGTTGTCCCATTGATCCACCTTTACAAAATACAAAAACATTCATTTCTCAAATTACCAAGCACCTTTGGTCTGCAACCTCAAAGGGTTTCTTGGAGTGATAACAGCTTCATTATCCATTGACCAAGTCTACTGTGAGTTCTATTCTAATGTCCGATCATCTTTGGAGCCTTTTTCTCCTTACAATCAATCTCCATATGAGATACTCTGTATCTCAAAAGTAGCTTCTTCTTCATCTTCTTTGGTACATGGATGTATACGGTCATGTATACAACTTGGATAGTCTACTTCATGTTTCATCTAATATGTTGCCTCCTGCAACCATCACTATAGCTCCCTTCAGGGTTATCAACTGTGACTTGCCTGGAACAAGAACAACAAGGGAGAAACAGTAGACAAGAATAATACTCTTTATAATAATAAAACAATAGCGAGAACAATCGTCACAGTAGCTCCTTTAGAGCTATCACTTGTGACCTGCCTGAAACAAGGGTAAAAAGTAAGAAATACAATAATAAGGAATGAGAGAAACATTCTTCTAGTGTTGTGATCAATCGTTTCTCCATGGTAACCTGGAAACAAAACAAGAAGTTTCTCTTGGAGGAGATGTTAGTTATATCTAGTAAATAATTACAATAAGCATTTATCTCAATATTGCTCACATGCTACCAAGTATTCAATAATGAAACTTTTCAAAGATTGCTATCACAATTATAGTATTTAGCAGTTATCAAACTTCATATGTTCAAATTTGAATCTTATCAATTTAATCAATCAAACCTGGAACCCAGAGACTTGTCCTCAAGAATGAGTGTTGTTGTTTTTCTTCTGAGTCTCTTTCACTCAAGATGACAAGTATTTCCTTCAACCTGTCCTCTGTACTAAGACAATATGCTATCTTGACAGAAATATGAGTTAGGGAATAGACTCTCTAATCTCAACTTTTATCAATCTAATACTTTGACTTTAATTTTGACCAATGGTTAGTATGATAACTTCAACAGATCAAAATGCAACCTGGATATTCATAAGATCACAATAATGCCATAACAAGTAGAGGCATATCAAAGTAATCAAACTTGGGGTGCATAGTTCCTTTGAATGTGTTGGATCGGAGATCCCTCTAGATCTACGATTGTTGTTTAGACAAAAGATCCTTTCTCCTGCAACTACCCTTTAAAAATAATGCTACAGTTTAAACATATGTAAGTACATACCTCTGACAGTATTGACAGGTAGTGGCACCATCCGACAACAACGACAATAAATAACAAACCTTTAAAACTTCAAAGGTGCTTCAACTTGTAACTTAAAGTTAACTGGATATTTGCTAGGGTAAGGCGCACTTGGACAATAAAAATCAGTCCCAACACTTCACAAAAACTTTCACTGCAACTGGTACTGAAGCTGGTGCTGCAACTGGCATGAAGGCACTGGCACGAAGGAACTGGCACTGCAACTGCAACTGATACTGATACTGCAACTGGTACTGCAACAACAACTTGGGGTTTTATGAGGAAACCCTAATTTCTCAAACTTCAAATTTCAGAATTTTGATCTAGGGACTAGAGGCGCCCTCCTAGGGCGAGTTCCTAGGTGTGGTTACATTCTCCAACGTCCTCCCCAAACAAGGAAAATGTCACACTTAGGGTTTATGCAGAAACCCTAATTCTACAACAATTGCAACATTGTAAACTGAATCTGAGAGAGGGTGCGCTGAGGTTAGTCACTTCTTATAAACTGTGAGTTGGTCTCTTTTAGGCCGACTTTGATTCCATGTTGAAGTTTTACTTATACAGCTAGCAGTTACGGTTCTTCTTTATTATTACAATCATTTAGCACATTTGCTGCATAAATAAGATCACTAAAAGAGAGGCAATCACAGAAACAATAGAGACACACATTTTATCCTAGGAAACCCTCATGGGGGAGAAAACCCAACAAAAACTTCCTCATTATAGATAGACCAAAGACCGAACAAAAGATCCTCCTCTACTCCTTCACTAGGAAGACTAGCACACCACTTAACCAAGAAGTAATAAGAGATAGACCAAAACCCCCAGTTGCAATAGTTTCTCCTCCAAGACTTGCGCACTACAAAGCTGAGTGGTGAGTGTGTAAATGAGGCACCGACCTCTCTTATAAATAGTGGTCTGGCCAACCTACAATTAGGTCTGAGCCGACGTGTCACTTTACCCTCTTAAATTACAATTAACTATCAAGGCACAATAGGGCCTAATTAATAAATATAATATAATAATATTATTCAACTCTCTCTCAGGTAGAATATTCTTCGAAGTTTCAATATTTCAACATCTCCTTCTCATGACACTGAGAAGCATAGTGCTTGTTATCGCACAGTTTGTACTTGGAAGTAAAGGAAAGGTGAAAACAAGGTAAACTGGCGAAACCAGAGACTATCCTACCACTGTCACCTCGATAGGATAACTCTTTCTGTTTAGGGTGGTAGACCCAGGGGAGACGTACCCGGTGACCTGGGGTTTTGAGAAGGCAAAGGCTTATGGCTAAGTAAAAATTTCCCCCCTCACAAATCACCACTGATTAGAAGGTCCGGCTAAACAACCAATAAAGATAATGATAACCAGAAGTGTACCTACCCGAGACAAAGCAACAAGAAAACTATATATATGCAAGATCACTTGTTGGTTAGTACTTCATATAATCAAGGACTTTCTGATATAAAGCAATTTATCGATAATATTGATGAAGCAAATCAATGATGTACAATAGCAATAGTCACAATGCGTCACTTCACAATAAATGCTAAAGAAAGCTTCACAATGAGCAAGAACGTTTTATCATCAACATCGCAATACCATCATTCATTTAGAAGCAAAGACTATCATGCATTAGCCAATCGTTCAACTTGCTTAAAGAAGCTAAAATGCTGCAAAGTATAACTATAAATCAAATGGATAATGGCAGCAATAGGGTTAGTAGGTTAGTCTAGGCTAGGGTTAGAAGATGTTAGCAATTGTTCAAGGTATTGGTTGTTTGAAGTTTGTGATCAAGGCACTCAAGCAATAAGGTCTTAGATCAGTGCAATCATAGGGAAAATTGAGTCAAAGGTAGTGGCAAATGTTGAAGAAGCAATATGATAATGGAAGGGCTAAAGACAAGAGAGTTTGATGGTAAAGTATTGTTGGGCCAAGGCTTCACAATCAAACCCTAGGGGAAAACGACTCACTAAGGTGCAGAAACCCTAGGCCTTAGTGCATTTTCCTCCTTCTTTAGCTCAATGACAAGATAAAAACGACTAGGATTGAAGAGCATGGGTAGGGTGTTGCAATGGCAAGGCCCTAGCAATGTCTTCAAAAGGTAAGAAGTCCTTGGCACAATCTTAGCGGGGAATTAAAACAAGGACACCAACATCTGCTTGTTTCCTAGGGTTTATTCTAGCAAATTCATTAACAAAATGCAAGTAAAATACTATAACCATTCAAGTAATGGAAGGATTGCATAAATTCACTTACATTCACCAAGTATCATCAATGCCAAACCCTAGTTATAAACCTTCCACCAAGAAAATGCCAAAAATAGCCAAGAAAAGCCTCCTTCAACAAGTGCACACTAGTAATTTCAGCCAAAACCCTAAAAGAGGGTGCAAATTTCAGACCTCACACAAGTGTGAGTGAAAGATGATGAGAAAATGAGAGTTAAAACCCTCAATTTATACAATAGCAATGGACTTAATTTAATTTTAGGTCACCAAAAGGCCGACATGGCCAAAATACATAATAATACTGTTTTTACATTAAATGTCATAATCAAAACCTAAATCAAGCAAAAAAGAGGACGTCATGCCCATTTATGGTGACGTTAGCCCTTTCTAGGGCAATGTTGGCCTCCTGGAGCAAAACGTTAGGACTCTGGAACAAGCCACACGTGCCACAACTGCCTCCCAAAACCTCCACAAATGTTGGATGACGTCATGAATGTCCTGGGTGACGTCATAGCCTTCCAAGGCCAACGTCTTGGTGGAAAAGGCACAACCCCCCTGGGAGGGCCTAGGTACAGGTTTGCTTAGTTGCCTCTAGTGGAACGTCCTCTCTTCCCCGGTGCAAACCCTCTGACCTGTCTTTGCCCCCTGTTGGGGTTTCAACATCCATCTGGTGGGCTCTCAGCCCCATGGAGGTCCGAACTAATCATCTCCCTATGTGTACCTATCCAATATGGTACCTGTCTGTCGGGTATGATCCTGCACATCAACAGATATGCCCTCTATGGGCTCATAAGTCACAGGGATCATAGCAATGTCAATCACATCCAATCATCAATTTTATTAAACATGTGCATAAAACCCCTTTTACCCAGTCAAGTGCTCAAAGACATTATACTAATTTGCAAGCCAAGTTTGGAGGAAGTGGTAGGGCATCCTATTGGGCTAATGCTCATTGGGTGTGGGATGTTTCCGAGAGAAATCAAATCCAAGTCATGTTAGTGGGTGAGGTGGACAAGGGATGTCTGGACAAGGGGTGCAGTGATAGCAGGGAAATGCATGGCTTACCTGTGGGTGCCTCTGTAGAGGGTGAGCTGCACCTGTCCTGGATGCACATGTTTTCAAGACTTTTCATGCCTTTTGTCTTTATTCTTTATTGCTTTTTCTTTCAAGAAGCTAATCAGGGGACACTGCCCTGGCGTGGTGACCAATGGTGGCAATGTTACCCACAAGCACTTTCACGAAAATGAGAAGGTTGGCTTGTGATGAGACCCCCTTTCTCTTGGCTACGCCACCAAGAGCCACTACCATGGCGTGGTAACCAGTTGCTAGTAGTGTCATACCGCTAGATGCCCATGGACCTAATAGGTTGGTTCGTGATGAGACCCCCTATTCTTTGACTAGGTCTTGTTTTATTATTTTTTAGGGGTCCCTCTGTTTCTTGCTGAGAAGCCTTTTACTGCTTTCTCGAGGATCCCTGGGCGAAGCATCTCGAGGTTTTATTTTTAGGTTTTTATCTTTTGCCAGCTGCTTTTATCCTCTGGGCCTTTAGCCCCTTCTTCCCACAAGGTAAGGTGCAACCCTTAAATAATTGGCCAACCCAATGCCCGGACCAGCGTAATGAGATGGATGAGTGGGAGTAAGATGGAAAGTGGTAAGTATGATGGGAGTGGACGATGACTTTTCATGAATCCCCCCAATGGCAACTCAAAACCTATGGGCACAAGCTTACTAGGGCATCCTGTCATTCCCCTCATACATGGTCAAGTGGATAAGTATAAGATCCAAGCACCTGTTAGAAACAAAAAGAACCGAATTCACATATTTAAAGTTTTTGAGGATCAGAGTGACACATACCATGATTCCCGGACTCATTACCTCATGGAGCAAGATCCGTCTCTGCTACAGGACGAGTTCGAGGTGATGGATGTTGTTGCTGTTGACAAGGTGGAGGCGCTGAAGAAAAGAAAAGATGGGCTCTCCAGGGCCATGCTCAAGTCGATCTGGCTCTCGGTACTCCATGTCTAGGACCTGTGGGCCTCGAGACATAATCTCCTTAGTTATCCCTAAAGTGGGGGATAACAGTGCCCAAACTTCTAACACTTGAAACACTTGATGTGGCTCAGGTCCTTCTTTCCTTAGTTAGAGGAACCTGAATCCTCTCTCTTTCCTAGGTTCTTCTTTCTTACTAGTCTTTTCTCCTCCTCCTCTATCCTTGCAATATTGTATCCTCCTAGATGCTGTCCTCCCATAGTTTCCCAAAGGTAGGAATCTTTTCCTAGGCATAGACCCCACAAACAAAAGGATGCCAAGAGGAAGAGAACCTATTTAATGTGATGGGTACTAGCTCTTCACCCTTGACCTCCTGTCCAATTGTTGCAAGCTAATCACAAGAGTTTAATAATCTTCATTAGGTAGGCAACCACAATCTCTGTCTTGCTCATCTGCGTGACTCTAAAGGTTATTATGCAACATTCTCTTCCAATTGATTTTCTCACTCTTATATAGAGTCACTAGAGCATCCAAAATGCCCTTTCCCATGGTCTTCCCAACAATGTTAGGGATCAAATGATCCTTCAGGGAGTCAATGATGGCTCACTTGGTTTTGGCCATCTTCTTATGTTTTGAAAACAACACAGGATCGGTTGGCTCTACAACTGATTTTCGATGAAGTCCCATAGATCATGCTCTTACAACATTTGTACTTGGTACTTCGATGACCTTGCTTTCTGTCTTCATATCTGAGACTGAGTGTAGTCATATTGCTTCATTGGAATACCATGCTAAACAAAACAGATTAGCAACCTTAAAAAACAACCTATCATAGGTCCACTGTGCTTTTTTCAAGCATCATAGGATCACGGGCATAAATTGATCCTAGGTAATCATGGGATCTCCCATGTATCATAGGATCACAAACATCTCACCCCTGAAACCTCTTGATAGCTCCCTCTCACAGGCAGCAACCCTAGTATCCATACATGGATTCTTGGAAGGTTTCAGCAAACACACTCTGATACCATGTCAAAAATCAAATCATTATGAGCAGATTTAGTACTCTAAAACTAGCCAACAACCTATAGATCGTTAATGCTGAAAAAACACCTTTCAAAATTTCTGCTATACAGTACTTTAACCTACAAACACATGCTGCTGTAAATGAACACAGTACATTGGATTTTCTAAACACTAAAAACATCTGATTTTTTTATTAATTCTTAAAACAGAAGATAAGAAACTACAGCTTCCAACTCATATTCTTCATGCTTCTGCTTTCTAGAGTAGGAAAGGCAGGATGCAATGAATCTGGACACCATGCACAACAGTGTCTTAACTGGAAGTGTAAGACCCTAATTCTACAGTGCTCTCCTTGCATTGATAAGTGAGCGGATTAAGTGCACTTCTTCTAGGGATGATTTCAGGCATGCATGCATGCATCCTCCTAGAGATTTGTGCCCCTGAACTTAGACTGAAATACTCATGCATGAGTGCCTAGGGAATTGCACCTACTAATTGTGCTTGCAAAACTAAATAAAGCACAAAACTCAGAAATCAACTGAAGCGCTAATTTAAGAAAGGCATATAAATTGGAAATTAACTAAGGATGGTGCATGCATGCACCCCCTATTTCTCTTCTAACTTCTTTGGAATGCATGTGCCTCCTATTTCTCTCTCATCCATAAATCCTAGTGCGCGCCCATAACTGCTGAAAGGAGGATGCTATTCTTTTGTACAAATCTCCGCGGTGCACTACTCTGCTGAAGGAAAGAGCACAGTAGTTGGAGCACTGTCTGACCTATAATGGGTAAACTAGCAGAGGTGCAAATTACGTGGGAAGGAAATGAATGACAGAGTCAATGGCCTTTAAATAGTAAATACCACCTTGCCAAAATTACAGGAAAGGCAGTGGAATTTTTTTTTGTCTACCTCGAAAATTGTCCATCTTGCCACTAAATCAATTCTTGATATTGGTAAGGAAAAAGACGAGGAGGAAGCATTGAGTGTCAAACTTGCTGATGGAGGAGTTACAAGAAGTGTGGGAACCACAAGCCTTTTAGGGGTGGGGAAAACTTGATCCTTGACCACACCTTCCACAATGCCCTTGACAACCTCATTGTGTTTTTTGCCGAGGTCATTTCTTGGGCCACAACCTTCTATTAGGTTGTTGGTTAAAATAAGAGAGAAGTAGGAAGCTAACGAAATTTTGGCCATTTGTTTTCTATGGAGTGATATTCCTTTCAACATTGCCAAGAACAACTCATTCGACCAGTCAATATTTGAAGCCATTGCCACTATTGTGTACCTGGGGTAAAAGGGCCCTTCCTATGAGGGGTTGAGAGGACCTCTCCTTCAAGGGGAAAAGACTCATTGCACTTGCGGATGGGATGAGTTTAGGTAATCATCGGATGCACCATGATGTTAGATGGTTGGACAGGTCCATTCTCAATTTCTTAGTTAATTGTCCCAAGGGAACAATGTTTATCAAATCTGTCAATGCATCTACATATGTTAAATATGCACATTTATTATGTGAATTGTTGGATGGGTTCATCTGAGAGATAGGTCCATAGTATGTTGTCCAAGTCATTATGTATAATACTGCTAATTATGTGGCTACTGGTAGGTTGTTGATGGAGAGGTATCGGAGCTAGGGCACGACCTTCTATTATGTCGTTGGTTAAAATAAGGGAGATGCAGGAAGTTGACAAGATTTTGGCCATTTGTTTTCTATGGAGTTACATTCCTTTTAACATTGCCAAGAACAACCCATTCTACCAGTCAATGTTTGAAGCCACTGCTATTGTTGAACCGAGGTAAAAGGGTCCTTCCAATGAGGTGTTGAGAGGGCCTCTCCTCCAAGGGGAAACTATCTAATGCACTTGCGGATCGGATGAGCTTAGGTAATTGTTATCGCACGGTTTGTATGAGAGGTTAAGATAGCTTGAGTCAGGGCTTGAAACCGGCGTAACAGGAGCTTCCCCACCCACTGTCACCTCGATGGGGGGCTCTTTCTATTTAGGAGGGCTAGTCCAAGGGAGACGTCCCT
>ML777436.1:248841-260546 GCA_009831015.1 Picea engelmannii | reverse complement strand
TTAGTGTAAGATCCAAGCAGTCATCCGAAGTGAAAGGAACCTAATGCATACATAAGAAAGTTATAATGATCAAATATGACACATACCATGATACCTCGGACCAATTACCTCATGGAGCAAGAGCCCTCTCTGATGCAAGCCCATGCCGGTAGTGATGGAAGCTAGTACTGTTGACAGGACAAAGCTGGCTGAGAAGAAGAAAGATGGGCCCTCCAGGGCCATGCTCAAGTCGCTCCTACTCTCGGTACTCCATGTCTAGGACCATGTGGGCCTCGAGACATGATCTCCTAGTTATCCCTAGATATCGGGGATAACAGTAATCATGGGAGATCCCATGATTACCTAGGATCTATTGCACTTACGAATTGGACATATGGGGTGGGTAGGTACATTCTCAATTTCTTAGTTAATTGTCCCAAGGGAACAATGTTTATCAAATCTATCAATTCATCTACATATTTTAAAGATGCACAGTTATTATGTGAGTTGTATGGATTCATCTAAGAGATAGCTTTGCAAAATGTTGTCCAAGTCATTACAAATAATGTAGCTAATAATGTGGCTATTGGCAGGTTGTTTATGGAGAGGTACTGGACCTTGTATTGGAGTAGGTCAATGACTTTTTTTTCTAGTAGTTGAGTGATCGATGACTGCATTCACCGTTCTTATACATGATGTCTCTTCTAAGACCTCTTCAAATGAACGATTCAGTAGTACCACTCTCCTAGTAGATTAGTATGGCAGGGATATGTATTCCCACCCTCCTCCATTGGATAAGCAAGTTAGTGATGATGTTTTCCAGTAGTTGAGTAGATTTGTGGCTACATTTTTCATTTCTATAAGGGTTTCTTTTTCCAATACTTCCTTCATCAAATGAGCAATTTAGTAGTACCGCTCTCCCAATAGGCGTGTAGTGTGGAAGGAATATGTCTTCCCACTCTCCATTGGATTAGCAAGTTGGTGACAATTTTCTCCAGTAGATGAGCAGTTTGGTGGCAACATTCTTTCAACTTATTGGCCCACTTTTGTATTGAGTTGGGTCATCACAAACCCACTCACACTTCTTCCAACTATGGTTTACTTTACAGTAAGTTGGGTATGCCCACTCACTAAGTTATACCTCTTTTCAGTGCTTCCTTCTCAAATGGCTAGATTAGTATCACGTGTCTCCAGATTATGAGCAATTAAATGCATATATTAGTATCATGTGTCTCCAAATGATGAGCAATTCAGTGGTGGAATTTCTTTAGGAGTCGAGTAGTTCAATGGTGGCATTTCTTCAAGAGTTGAGCACTTTTATGATGATGGTTGGGTCTGTTGTTTTTCCATGCTTCAGATCTGATGATTAATTGCTTATGGTATTTATTCAGAATTTATGCCATTATTATCATACATTAACCATACACTGAAACATGCAACCATATAGCAGCGGAAATGAAAGAGAAACACCATGCACAAGTAGAGACACATTTACCCTGGGAAAACCCCAATAGGGGGAAAAAACCAACAACCTTTCTCTAGAAGATAATCTTGCCAAAATCAGAAGATAGTACAGAATACACTAGCAAATGCCATCACCAAGTCTCAACCCTTTACAAGATGACTAGGGCGAACTGTAGAGAAGAAGGATAACCCAAGAAAAAAATCCTTAAAAAAGTCCTTTGCCACACCCAGCTGTGGCTGCCTCAGACCTGCGGTTTCCTCAGTCCAAATCAGCGAACTTGTGTGTAAAATGAGCCAAATCGTTTCTTATTTATATTGGAGAAGTGACCTTTAAAGAGGCACCTTTTCGTGAGGTGTCTTTTTGCTGGGGCCGACTTTACATTTACAAATATTTCTTTTCCAGAAATTTCTTTTGACATTTAAATGGGGCCGAATTGAACATTTAATTGGGGCCGGCTTTAACAATTAATTTGGGGCCAACTTTACAAATACTTATTTCCCAATTTAGCTTTACAAATACATTATGAAGACTCACCATAGTTACAAAAATTCAACACTCCCTCTTAACTAGGGAGGTATTCATAATATCAAGTTTGACTCATCTTCTTGGCAATCCTCCGTCATCGAAAGGTTTCATCAATAACTGTTTGCCTCGGAATATCTTCCCGATGCTGCAAACATCAACACTCCCTCTCAACGAGGGAATATATTTTTTATCATCATATCCACTAGATCAAATCATCATCACTATCAACATCATCTGGTAGCAATCCTGGCATCAAATCATCATCTGCATCATCTCTCGCGTCCATACTCCATCTGAGTAATTGTGCAACATGCTAAGTTAGGTGCTGAACCATGCACACTCAACAGAGTGTCCCACATAAGTCATCCACTCAACAAAGTGATACTAGGACCATTTTTTCCTAATCTCGTCACTACCTGTGACACAGGAAAAATGACTGTCCTCACAGATGCTGAAAACCACGCCATGGGCTACAAGGACCATTCTTCCTAATCTGGTCACTACTTGTGACACAGGAAGAATGACTGTCCTGGACCATTTTCCCTAATCTGGTCACTATCTGTGACACAGGGAAAATCACCGTCCTGTACCAATCTTCCTAATCTGGTCACTAATCTGGGCTGGTTTTAACAATCAATTTGGGGCCAACTTTACAAATAGTAATTCCCCAATTTAGCTTTACAAATACATTATGAAGACCGACCATAGTTACAAAAATTCAACACTCCCTCTTAACTAGGGAGGTATTCATAATATCAAGTTTGACTCATCTTCTTGGCAATCCTCTGTCATCAAAAGGTTTCATCAATAACTGTTTGCCTCAGAATATCTTCTCGATGCTACAAACATCAACACTCCCTCTCAGCGAGGGAAGATATTTTTTATCATCATATCCACTAGATCAAATCATCATCACTATCAACATCATCTGGTAGCAATCCTGGCATCAAATCATCATCTGCATCATCTCTCACGTCCATACTCCATCTGAATAATCAGGCATGATGCTAAGTTAAGTGTTGAACCATGCGCACTCAACAGAGTGTCCCACATAAGTCATCCACTCAACAAAGTGATACTAGGACCATTTTTCCTAATCTCATCACTACCTGTGACACAGGAAAAATGACTGTCCTCACAGATGCTGAAAGCCACGCTATGGGCTACAAGGACCATTCTTCCTAATCTGGTCACTACCTGTGACACAGGAAGAATGACTGTCCTGGACCATTTTCCCTAATCTGGTTATTATCTGTGACACAGGGAAAATCATTGTCCTGTACCAATCTTCCTAATCTGGTCACTATCTGCGACATAGGAAGACAGACCATTCTACCTGGCTGGGCAATGCCCCAGGAGAATAACTGTCCTGGACCATTTTCATGCAGAAAATGACTGTCCATGGTACATAAACAATCTGTCAAACCTGGACCATTCTCCACCAAGAGAATGACTGTCCATCAACACACTAACTATCCATGATGCCACATATCAGCACTTCCTCGGTCTCGACCAAGGAAGTCATCTCCCTCTCAACCAAGGGAGTAATCTCCAACTTGTCCCTCAAGTATGCAAACTTTATCTTGGAGAGAGGCTTCGTCAAAATATCAGTTGTATGCTCGTTGGTGGAGATGTACTGGAGCTTCACTTCTCCCTTCTGGACTTTATCAATGTACTTGATATCAATGTACCTGATCACATATTCCAGAAACCAGCTTACGAAGCCATACTGCTTCCGTACAAGCATCACAAGCTGCGATATACTCTGCCTCTGCAGTGCTAAGTGCTATAGAATTATGCTTCCACAAATCCTGACTGATCTCACGTTGAAGCAGCACCCTTTGGTGCCCTTTCTGTCAACTGCACTCTCTGGCTAGTCAAAACTGTATATCTCTACAACTGCACTCCATCACCTGGGACATATCCAACTGTACCATACTAGTACACATTCTCTGTTGTAACCCAATGTACATTTCTCAACTCAACCATGAGTTGACTTAAAGTACTCTCTGCAAAGCAAATATCTGATCAAGTACATCAATGATCCAATCAACTGCGTGTACATTGTGGGATCCACCAAATCTGAATTTGAAGTAGAGTCACTTAACTTCTTCAGATTTGTCATCATAGGTGTAGTTAGGGACCTGTAGTCCATCATGCCATATCTCTACAAGATCACAACTGTGTACTTCCTCTATTTGAGGAATTTCTTGCTTGGCCTCTGCCACACCTCCAATCCCTTGGAGAATACTCAATCTCCTGATAAGAACAATGGATCATCGCAAAAATAGCCAATCTGGGACTTGCTTTTCTGGAAGTGGATCCGCTTGTACTGAGAGTAGGTCCTCCACTCTCTCCACAACTGCTCCCTCTGGAACTCTGAAACTGCTCAACTCTGAGACTGAGAGTAGCTCCTCTACTCTGTCAGCAACTGCCTCCTCTGGGACTACTCCCTCTGGAACTGGCTTCTCTACTCTCTCTCTCTGCAACTGCTCCTTCTGCAGCTGCTCCATCTAGAACTGAGATTGGCTCAATAACTGTTTCTTCTGGAGCTCGATTTGACTCCTCCTTTGTCTCTGAATATGCGTGAACAACTACCATGCCTGCTCCCTCTGCTTGACTCACGAACTGGGATGGCTAGACTTGCTCCCCCTGAGTCTCATACTGTATCCACCTCCATTACTGAATCCACCACCATAGCTATGCTGGCTGCATCCATAGTCACTGAAATTGCCTGCTATCTAGTATGATCCCATACTGGAGGTACACTGCTCCTAGAGACTTTCTGTCTCTGAGCATCACGTCTGGCAATGTCTCTCCTTGACATCATGTTAGAAGGTCTTTCACTCCATGTCCGCCTTTCTGCATGAGCCAAATGGCTCCCTCCGACCCTGACTCCCTCTGAGTTTGCATGATCTTCTGACTTTGATCTGGTGCCGTATCTTGGAAAACTGAGTCAGACTTTTACCAGGTTATGCATCCTTTCTAGTGACCTCACTATCCATCAATCATGTCTTCTCTTTGGGAATCTACAGGAAACTGTGAGACATGCTGCAGATGACATGCATAATACTATTGAGCTCCCGTACCAGGGACAATGGCTCAATTACAAATTTTCAGGACTTTAGTATCAGGGACAATGACCTGACTCAAATAAAAATATCTTTTGGATTCCCAAAACCAGGGAGAAAAGACCCAACTACCAAAATAACTTGTTGGGCTCCTTAACCAGGAAAACAACCCAACTACAACAATAAATCTGTTGGGTTCCCAAATCTGGGAAAATAACCCTACCTAAAAATAATAAATGACTCAAATGAGAACTTGTTGGACTTCAAATTTAGGGCTAGTTTGAGGCCTGGTTCATAGGTATTGCAGAGGTATTTAAGGTATGTTATGAAGCATCTCAGGCGAGTTTGAGGCAGGTTTGAAGTGCAAGCTCTGAGGCATATTGTGAAGTATGTTAGGTCGAGTTTCCCTGAGGTAATATGGCCGAGTATCTGAGACAGGAAGGAAAAAATTTCGGAGGAAAAAAGGTGAACTTGAAGTCTGTTCTCAGGAGGGTCTTTTGGGTGGATCTGAGGCTAGATTTGTGACAGTCCTAAGGGCGGATCTGAGGCCTGTTCTGTAGTAGAGATCAAGGCGAGTTTTACCAGGGTTGTTTGTTGCAAATTGAGGCCTATTCTGATACTTCTTGAGAATAATTTCAGAGAAGTTCATGGGGTCCTTTGGACAGTCAGAGAGGTAGACATAAGTTGGTAGAAAAGTGTTTTGAAGGCCTTGTTGCAGTATATCTAAGTAGGGAATTTGTGATCAGGTCAAGGACCTGTTATGGCATAAGAAGGCAACAAATGAAAGCTACAGATCAAGGGTGATACGGTCAATTGTTGCAGCTATTAAAGCAAGGGGTTTCACCTTGCAAAGATGGAATGTTATCTGGTAAATCTTGTGAGTTTTGTAAAAATATGTTATTGTAACTAGAATCTTTGAAATCAGGGTGGTTGGGTTGTGCACGGGAAGATTGGTGTGTTCAGTTTGCAAGTTGGTGCTAGAAAATTCAGGGGGTTGGTGCGTCCTTCCAATTGGCGCTGGAGAATTTTGGAAGTTGGTGCTTCCGGTGGATGTAATCTTTTGATATCTTAAAAAGCATTCCGTGGTTTTCTCCCATTTGGGTTTCCACGTAAAATCCTTGTATATCTTGAATGCAACAATATCTTGAATGAAATTACAAGTAGAAAGAGTAATAAATTGTTTATACTGATTCAACCCCCCCCCCCCTCTCAGTATTCCTCAATACACCAACAATTGTGACTTACTTTTTGTGATCCTAATGACTCTTGTATGGAAGATGGTTGGTTTCACTTGACTTCTCTGAGCCTTGCTTGATGAACTATGTACCCATAGAGATGGTCCTATGGAGGACGTTTTGATGTTTTATTTACATTCCATGGACAATGTAGCACACTGTATGGAGGTCGTTGGAGCCCTGATGATGAGCATTTGGTTACATGACGACTTGGCATGCCTCTTGACAACTTCCGACACCTCTTGGATCTAGGACGTTGCATTGATGAGATGGGACATTGCAGATATAGCTTGATGTGTCCTTTAGAGGGAAGGAAGCCCAAAAGTTGGACGTTGCACCCTTTTGAGGACGTTAGGGTTTGGATGGATGCCATTGCCCTTGACCAAGGTGGTACACTTCTTCAGATAGGTTGAGGAGCCTTTCTCCTTCATGATGTCATCATTTCCACCTTGGACATCGCACATTTGAGGACGACATCATTCTTGATAATGATTGGATGCATGCTTGAGCTGACTTAACACTTGTGATGATGAGTTGGCACCATTGGATGAGGGAATGTGACCCTCTTGATGAGGAGGCATGACTTTTGGAGGTACTTTGCACCTTTTGGGGATGGACATGATGTTTGGAGCCTTTTGTACTCCATTAGAGGATGATGTTACCTTCTTGGAGCTTCTTAAACTCACACATGTGGCCTTTTAGGAGGACGTTTCTCATGTTTTAGCATTGTATGTTTATTTTGGAGGCATTTTTGGGGTCAACCTAAGACCTATCCACCTTGTATCATGGATTCTTATGTTTTAGGGGCTTCTTAGAGAGATGGAGCACTTGATTTCCTCATATATATAGAGGGAGCGCTACCTTTTGTAAACCATAACACAACTTGTGGAGAATCACTTCTACTTGTCTTCTTTACTTCTCTTTTTACTATGGATGACTTATGTGGCTTCTCATGGAGATGATCTTGTTGATGCTTTCCAAGTTTTGATGGATAATTTCTCGGCGAGGGTTTTCATGGTGATCATTGATTTATCTAGTAAGTACTCTTCATAAGTCTATGTTGGTTTATTTCTTTGAAGTTTGATGTATTAAGTGAATGTTTTATCAAAGTGGTGATATTGCATGTTATCTTGTATTCTTCTTGAATAAATCTTGCCTTGAAACCGTTGGAAGTTTTGTAGCGGACTAGTATTCCTTGTAATCATTTTGTTGAAGCTTGTTAAAGAACACAAGGATATACCTAGGGTTTGTAGTGGGCTACCCTAATTCTATTTTTGTAGGATAAAGTTCTAGAGTTTGAAGTGGACTACTCTAGGGTTTTACCCAAGACCATCTTGGTCTCTTGTTCAAAGGCTCTTAGAAGACTTAGGACAACCTCTTAGGGTTTGTAGTGGACTACCTTGATTTTCCCTCCTTAAGGATAGATACCTAGGGTTTGTATTGGACTACCCTGGGTTTTTGTCGTTAAGTCTTTCTTTCACCTTTGGCCTCCAAGAAAGTGCATGATTTGACTCCATATTCCCAAGAGGATTGGACGACATTAGTCTCTCTCTCTCTTGCAAGTGACCTTAAACCCCAATTTCCCTTTTCTTTGTCAATTTTGTGGTTAGATTAGGACTTAACCTCAATTTCTATCCTTTTTAGCTTGAGGTCTAGGGTTTATTGGCATCTTTCACCCTTGGAATACACCTTGACATCATTTATTTGCATCGCTGTTATAATTTTCGGCCTCCTAGGGCTTGATGTCTTGGATGTTTAAGGTTGTTTCATGCCATATGCCTTTCAACAATCGTTTGTTATCTAAACCCTAGTTTTATTTTGCATTTTAGGCCCTCTTTCATTGCATGATTACTTGTTTAAAGGGATTTTATATTTCCACTATTATAACCTTTCATATTGTTGTAGTTAAGTATATTAATCACAAGCTTTATAACAATTATAGTTTCCTTATTGATTTGTGGTGTTTGGGGCATTCCTTTGACTTTTTTGGACTTAGTTAATATCATTTATTCCCTTAGATACTTAATCTGGAAACTACTTCATTAAACCACCTTATTCTTGCCTTGACAATCTTAATTTAGTAGTGGTATGTTTGAGTAACTGATATAGGAGGTCGTAGACTTGATCCATTCCTGTTATAGGATTCCTTGAGGTTGCTAGGGAAGCCTCCCTTGTTGAATTTCATTCTTCACTAAAACAGGGGGAAGTAATTTCCAAGGTGACAGTGGAAAGTACCTTTAAAAGTTACACTTGTCTTACACCTTGTGGTAGGCTATGCACAAGGATGCTAGATCTTGTGATAACATTTTTCCATCGGTGCTGGGGAGAATCGAGTCATTCTTCTTGGAAATCCAAAGTCAATAGTTCAACATTCTTTTGATGAGTATACACCAAAGCCTAACCTAGTGTTCTTATCTGGCGACTCCATTGAGGGAAGAAGCCCTTTTCCCTAAACAAACTTTGATGAGGCTTGTCTAGCAAGCTCATCTGGTGACTCCACCGAACCCAGGTGTTGGAAACACTAATCAAAGACCTAATAGAAGATTTGCTAATCCTACCAAGGTCTACAAGGGGAGGCCTCCTCATAATTCCCCTATAGTAAAGTCCTTATTTGGTCAAAGACTTCCTTTATCTCCAATTGGTTTACAACCATGGGTTACCAACACCTTCAAGCATTTAAACATGTTCGGAATCCACGGGTACCCTCATGCTATGCCTAAAAAGTTTTATAAGTGGTTGCCCAAATTTCCCAGTCTTATCTTCATCTTTGTTGAAGAGCATATAGATACTTTTTATGCATGTTTTCAAAATCATCTGCTTAATAATGATGATGAAGATGTAGTCATGAAACACTTTGCTCCCTCTCTAGTAGAAAATGCAAGAAAGTGGTATAATAACCTTCCTGATAAGAGTATAAAGACTTGGCAAGCGTTTCATGATGCCTTTATGAAAAGGTGGGGCACAAAAAAGGATGGTAGGTTGTTGTTGGTACAATTTAATGAGATGAGAAAAAAGGAAAATGACTCAGTAAAGGAATTTGATACAAGATTTGAGAATTTATATAAGTAAATTCTTGATGACATTAACCCAAAGGATGGTGTTGTCTTTCTCCAATAAAGAAATGTGTTTGAAGGTCTTTTTGGATTTATGCATAGGGACAAGTCTCTATAGACCCTTGTAGAAGTACAAGAACATGCTGCTAAGATTGAGGAGAACCTCTTGGCTTCTAAGGTAGACCCTCTTCATGTCACTCGTGCTAAAGTTGAGACCAAGCCTTGGACTATGAATAATGTTGAACCTACCAAAGTCCTTGTGACAGTCTTAGCCCAAAGACTTGAGCAAATAACTACAGAATTATTGCAAAATCAGAGTCTTCTTATGAACAAAGTGACTAAGCTAGAGAGAGAGCTCAACAACAAATTCGTCCTCCTAGGCCTCAATACAACAATAATCGACAACAAAGAGGAAACTATAGGATGGAATCCTAGGCCCCCTAATGAGCAAAGAATCCCTAACACCCTTACACCTACTAATGTGATCAATAAAGAAGATGTCCCTTGGTGTTTGCCTTGTGTTGATTCTCATTGGAAATATGAATGTCCCAGACTTCATAATAATGCTTATAATGAGGACCCTAATAATTATGAACATATGAATTATATTAATACATTGAATCCCATTTATACCATATCGTCCCAAGAATTCTACAATGTTACCTTGGAACAACTTGAACAAAGTAAGCAAGAGGCTACAAGGATAGCTAGATTAGAAATTTTGAATCAAATGCATGAGGAATCTAAGGAAAGGGTTAGGAAAAGAGAGTACTTTACTTATTCTAGAAGAAAGAAGGTACTTGAGTCTTCTCCCAGCCATCCCAATCCTCCTCAAAATCCCATTTACCCTTGGATGCTAATACTACTCCGCAACCAACTTTGCCTAAGAACGATAATACTGATTTGTCTAGTGTCTTGGAAAAGATTAATATACCTATCCCTCTTATTGAGATAATGGAGATTTCTTCTCGAAGGGATAAGGTTAAGAGATTCCTAAGTATCCAAGATGAGTTTGAGGATCCTCTTGTAGTATTACAAGCTACGCATTATGATCGTAAGGAGGAACATGCACCTTTTTTCATCTCTTCGGTAGTAAATGATCTCTCGCTTCACAATTGTATGCTTGATTCCGGGGCTCCTGCCAATGTGATGTCTTTAAAGGTCATGAGTCAATTGGGGTTGAGGATCACCAAGCCTTATAGGAATGTGTGTGGGATTGATTCCAAATTAATCAAAGTATGTTGCCCTCGAAAAATTACTAAGTTTACCACTTCACGATCAATGGATGGGGGGAATAGTCGTGGGTTAAGACTATGCATATTGGCATGGAATATAGGATTAAGCCGTAAACCCGAAGCTCTAGATGAAGTGGTGTCACCCCGAGGACTTACCACTTAATCTAAAACCCCGTACACGCTGTAGTCCCACCAAGCAAATGAAGAGGTATTAATCCAACTTATTTTAACTTGGTTTGAGTGTTTCTGTTCTAAGGCTTTTGCGACCATTGTTTTGATCAAAAAGTTCTTTCGGATTTATCGCATAGGTTTTTTTATTTTCGACGTTTCGGACCAAACTAGTGTGGTCCATCATCAGGAAAACGTTTGTGAGAAATGAAGGAAAAAAGGATATAACAGTTGTATAAATACTTGAAAAGTTGTTATAAGGAGTCGACTTATTAAAAATGAAATCAAGAATTATAAAACTTAAGAAATTATATTTGTTTGTTTAATAATTATTTATTTGTTTGTTTAATAATTATTTATTTGTTTGTTTATTAATTTTTATTTAATAAGAGCCGACTGGAAAATTAATATCTAGAATTATTCATATTGGCTAGGGTAGGGATCCAATTTTGACTAATTTTCCATCCATCATCTCTGTTTAGATTGTTAGGTTATTTTTCAATTTCGATTGCTTCTCTGAATTTTCTATTGTGATAGTGATCTATCTTGGCAAGAATTTTGGCCTCTTCAATACAAATGTGATGTTTAGTTTTGTCTAAATGTTCTGCGAGAGCTGAGGGACAAGTGCGATTGTGTTTGATGTCAGCGACATGTTCTTGAATCCTAATTCTAAAGGAACGACCTGTTTCTCCTATGTATTGTTTACCACACGAGCACGGGATCATATAGACACCTTTTTATTCGATGGGATCAACAAAGTCTTTGACTGACCTAAGGGAATTCCTAATAGTGTTTAAGGGTTTGAAAGTTGCCCCAATGTTTTTCTTCTTTAAAATCCTAGCAAGCTTGTCTGTTGTCCCTTGTATGTAGGGTAAGTAAACCTTAGACACATCATTATTTGTTTGTTCTTTATTCCTAGGTGTTTTAGTGGCATTTTGAAAGGCTTTCATTACCTGATGTTTTTTATAGCCATT
>ML777436.1:230876-248791 GCA_009831015.1 Picea engelmannii | reverse complement strand
GTTTTCCAAATCTTCCATGAATAAATTGGCTATGATGGGAGAGAGGGGGGATCCCATAGCAACCCCACAGGTTTGTTCATAAACGTCGCCTTGGAAACTAAAGAAAGTGGATTTCAAACAAAGCTCAACTAAGTTGGCAGTACGTAGGTCAGTGATGTTTTTGATGACTTCCATTGCTCCGTCAATGGGAATTTTAGTGAAGAGAGAAAGAACATCAAAGCTGATGAGGATGTCATCTTTGTCCAATTTAATGTTTTTGATCTTGTTTACAAAGAAAGAGGAGTCTTTGAGTGTTTTGATTTGGGAAAATGCTTCCTATTCAAGTTAGATCCGCTAAAGATAATCCTGGACCAGCTAGAAAAATGGTTAGATTCTTGCAAACGTATAGTCCAAAACTTGTTTAAATCTACCCAGAAAATTCCGTGAAACGCAACTCAGATCCAAACTAGTTATTCCCTAGTTTAGTAAGAAATGAAAACATCAAGTAAATGAAAACGACAACAATTGGATTGACTTGAAATACTGAGAGAACAAGACAACAAATTGTTTCTACACCAATCAGCCACCCGAGAATTGTTGTGTAAAGTTGTTAGATCTATAATCAATGATTTAGCTTGCAAAGCAAATGTTTAGATCTGAACATTTAAGAGTAATAAAATAGAATATATGAGCCAATAAACCTAAGTTGCACGAAACGGGGAAACGATACGAAGTTTCCGAAACAGGTACGATACGAAACAAGCCCTCAAAAAATGGAAACGTTGGGGGAAACGCCGTATATAAAAAAATAAAGCATTATATTACAAGAAAAACATAATGATACACATAAATTACATTTTAGAAGGAAAACCATGTCCATATTAACTCCCATAGATGATGAATATCATTCATTACATGATGCAAGTAGCAAAATCCAAAATTAGCCTTTATAGATGAGGCTTTACATCCAAAATCATCCTTTATAAATGAGGTTGTATGTGCTGAGAATGAAAAAAAACATGAGATAAAGGCAACTACAATTACATATCAATAATCATACTGATCCTCATCCTCATCATAAAAAATAGAACAAGATGCATGTTCAGCAGAACTAGAGCCTCGATGGGAATGCAAAATCATCTTCATTCTAATCATCTTCATTCTAATTAGAGAAGGCAAAAAATGAATTAATTAACACTAACTGGAAGTTTGGGGGCCCCACAACCCCCTTAATTTGCCTAATTCTCCTTTGAAATCTGCGGAAACCTGGTCGTATGGGTGCGGTACGGCCCCGAAACACCGCCGATCGTACCATACGGCGTTTCCCTTTCGAGAAACGTTGTACGGTACGACCAACGACGTTTCGGGGCCGTACTGTACCCGTTTCGGGCTCCAAAACAGGGGGGGGGGCGTTTCCTGCAACATAGCAATAAACCCTAAATTGTCTTCAATGTATTAAATTGCTTGTTAGATCTATGTTAATAACTTAATGAAATTACTAGATTTAAGTTCCTCTCTGTAGAAATGAGATCAACCAAACAATAGAGGGTTAGTGTGAGCAAATTATCAATGATTTAAACCAAATGAAGAATAAATTCGCTCTTAAAACAAGTCGTACTCCTAGATAGACAACTTAGTAAACTAAACAACTTTGCTTTTGAAGTAACTGGGAAGCTCAATTTTTTTTATGAAGTGCAAAATGGCCCTAAACAGTCTGATATTAAGATCTAACCTGCAAAAACAACATACCGGATTATTTAAATAAAATTTAAAAAAGAAACTTGATATTTTTTATGGCTTGAAATACAATAGATCTGTGCCTAAACTATCCTAGGGCTATGGGGTCCAACACAAGTAACCATAGAGGGGCTTCTTCTAAGAAATCCCAGGCTTAAAGGCTTAAAAAGTTAATCTTTTAAAACCCCAAAAATTTGAAGAAATTTGATGTAAGAAAAAGAGAGGTGTATACTCACAAATGGATTTCCACAAGCAAACAAATCTAAGAGAAAATTTTGCCTAAATGAAATAAACTATGATATAACTTAGCTGGGACGTTTTTAGCATGCAATTTTAGACTTGTAGACAAAATTAACAAAGTAAATTATACCTTCCCCAAATGGCTAGCGACTCAGTTAAGCTCCAAGCTTGATTGTCTCCCAAAACCTGCATGCAAACTCTTCAATATGCTCCAATAAACTCAATTTCCACACATAAAAGGCTATACTAGCATCAAACATGTATAACACTAGTAAAATATAAGCAACAAAACTTTATTCCAATGATATCCAACCAACATACAATGAAGAGCAAAGGCCTTTATATAGATGAGGCGTTCAACCAATACCATTAGTGAAAACGAGGGTTGCCCAACAAACCATGGGAAAAAACCAAGTGCGCCCTCAAAACCACTGGCAAATATCAAGTGGGCCCTCAAAACCATGGGTAAATACCACCTCAAGGAAGAGTGCCCTCATAAAATCATAGGTAAATACAAGTGGTGTCCTCAAAACCACTCCAACAATTATGCCCTCCAAGTGTTTTAGAAACTCATACAGATGTGTGGAAAGGGTTAAAGAAGTAGTTCACTCCATCAAATGAACCAAGTAATCACCCACACGTGTGTAAGGGGTCTAAGAGAGATGTGCTCCACCATGAGTATGCTAGAAACCATTCCACACCTGTGAAAAGGGACTAAAGGAGGTGTGCTCTACCATGAATGATCTAACCAAATCAAAACAACCCTCATATGTGTGAAACCATGCTAGAGAAGAAGTGTGCCCTAGTCACATTGTCCAAATATTGACAAGTGTACGATTGATGATGTGGAAACCTCTGTCATGCTATCCAATGCATTGTCACAAATCCCAATGTAGTGATACACGGATATCGATGTAATGTCATGGATCACAAGGCAAATGCCACGGATCTCAATGAAAATATGCAGGTCCATATGTTGATACATGGATCCCAATGCAGTGTCATGGATTCCAAGGCATGTACATGAATCTCGAGGCAAATGTCATGGATCCCAAGGCATAGATGCGACACCCAACGCAGGTATATAGATCCCAATGCAAGGTGCCAACTTATAGTGACTAGTCAAGCCATTATACAAGTCATTTAGTAGTGCATACCAAGTCATTTCTTAGCAACATTATAACATCAATTTAATTTTACAAATTGCCTAAGTGTTACGATGTTGGGACAACCTTTAACCTCTATTACATGTGACCTATGTTGCACGGGGACCCGTCCCCCCCAAAAAAACCTGTGTACCCGCCGTTTCCGCGTACCGGGGACTTGGGGACCCTTAGGAAACTTACCCAAATTGCTGGGGACTTCATTGGGGACTCGGGGACTTGCTGGCCATCCCCAGGACGTTCCTGACAGATTTCATGGACGTTACGAATAGATTTCAAGGATGTTCTAGGCAGATTTCAGGGATTTTTTTGGGCAGATTTTGGGGATATTCAGGGCATATATCTTCAGTCTTGACAATCATGGAAATTGATGATTGGACAATAAGATCATTTTTCCCATCCATTATTTTTGTATTGCATTGAATCTAAATTTGTTGTAAAAGTTGTAGCTCAAAACATGGGTTTTGATTTGGGTTTCTGGTGATTTAAATATTGTATTTTCAGCAACAAGGTTACAACAAACAAAGTTTCCATGT
Source organism: Picea engelmannii (assembly GCA_009831015.1). NCBI lineage: Eukaryota > Viridiplantae > Streptophyta > Pinopsida > Pinales > Pinaceae > Picea > Picea engelmannii. The sequence goes on along the minus strand of ML777436.1, from coordinate 245,136 downwards.
CAAAAAAACAAGAAACGCAACATTTCAAGGTTGATCCTTATGGTTATTGTTCTTGTTCTTCTCATTTTTCTGGTCATCTTAGCTTTTACATATTGTACATGGGTTTTCAGGAGTCATTCAATTATAGTGCTTCCACCATCCCAACCTCAAGCATTGTGAAAACAATCAGATAGTAGTGACTTCGATTGGGCACTAAATGTTTGAATAAATTCCTATACAATCACATTCTTAATCTGAAATATGAATCTAATCTCTTTATAGAACCAAAGTGTTTTATAGTGGTTTTCAACACAACCATAAAAATCTGCAAAACCTATTGAGAAGGGAATGTCTTTTATGTTTTAACATAATCGTCATTAACAAGAAATATGATTAAGAAAAACTACTATAGAGACGTTTCTCATTTAAGTTTCCTAAAGCTAAACTGCATTTTGCTCTTGTCTAGAATCCAATAATGAAATGTCACTCTACCTTTTTTTAAATTGGTCGAGCTTTTTCAGAATTGGCAAGTGTAAGCGCTGTGCATAATACTATATATTATAGCTAGCTTGATATGCTTACAAACTTGAAGCAACTACAAATGTTTATGGTGAATTTTAATATTTTTTATTGCCGTCCCCAACCCGTCGTCCCACCCAAAATTTGGGGGTGCGCTCTAGCCGTCCCGGGGACACGTCCCCCCGTCCCCGCCGTTCCCCCGTCCCGAAAACCAATGCAACATAGCATGTGACAACTCCTAAGATCAAGGTGTATTTTCTAGATCACAAAGTTAGAAGTAGGTGCTAAGGTGGGTGATATTGGAAATAGGACTTCATGTATTGATCCTTGTAGTCATGTAAGATGGTGTAGAGGTCTTCTTTTACTAGCTTTCAAGAGCCAGAAGTCTTCATTTGTTCCACAAGTTACCCTTCAAGAGGGAGCGTTTGGCCTTGAACTAACATTTCTTCCCCCTTTTTCTTTGATTTTTCTTCATTTTCTTGGTCCCTTTCTTTAGATATGCATTATTAAGCATGGGATAGGGGTCATTTGGCTTTTTAAATTTTTGTGGCTCTTTCCTCTAGTCTTTTTTGGCTTTATTTGACTTTGGACTTCTATACATGGGGTCTTATTTGCTTTCCTTGGACCTTGCTGAGTGACATATGACAAATCAACCATGAAAGGGAAAGATGATGGATGGAATGGAAGTGCATGGGAAGGATGAAAAGAGCCAAGTATGGTTTGGGGTATGAGACACGCTACATCAACCAGATCCCTTGACTTAAGGGATGATGACACTTATCTAAAGGAAAATTATGTCCCCCATGGTACGATGAGGCAAGGAATAAAATTGTAATTGTTATAAAGTGTTATTGGATCACACCTAATGTTTTACCAGTCATAACCAGATAAGGAACTGTCACATCATGTCTGAGCGGAAAACCCATACACAAAACCATAATAAAGCAATTGAAATGAAGTGACTAACCAAAGTACCATGATCATGGGGATGAAAGTGTAGTGTACTGACTGCATGTGCATCAATTGGAGGTGTCAGTGATGCTAATATGTCATCAATGAGCAAATCTGAAGTTGCCTGGCAAGTCCACTGTGAGATGAAGTCATCATATAAAAAGGTTTAAGGATATCATGGAATCTGAGATCTAACTAACTAAGCAGGAGTGCTTCACATCATATGTGAGCTGGAATGTGCCGCTGAAAGAGCAGTTCTGGTACAGTACTAGTTTCCCAAATGTGATCAAAGTTTCCTCATACCATATGAGGGGGCAACAATCAGTACTTTACATTCTGCATCTTGCTTTATATAGGGGCTGCTTTTGCACTCTCACATTGTATCAGCACTATCATGTTCAGCACAGTGTTACCAACATCTCGATAATATCTCGATATTTTCCGATATTTTGCCCGATGTTGCCAATATTTTCGTTTTCAGACCCTCGGCGATATTTTGCCGATTCCAATATTTGCAACACTGGTTCAGCAGTCCCATTTACCTACTTTTGTGGTCATTTCTTGGAGATTAATAAAATTGTCTTATCTTATCTCGTTTCTTGATGTCTTGAATGCATGCCTTCTTATTTTTTTCTGGTGTGCTTCCATGTGTAGGATTTTGCCTTATTTAATTATATCATATCACATGTTTACTTGACTATTCTCTTCCTCACGTATGCTTTTTAAAAGTTTCCTCTTGGTTACTGTTCTCTCCTTAAACACCTCAGTAACACTTTAATGTGATGCTTGTGATCCAGTATAAAAATGTCCGACCAGATTATCTGAAGAACATCTGGAAAGTCATGAATTGGAAGTATGCGGAGGAAATCTTTGAGAAGGAAGTCAATCCATGAATAGAATGTGTTGGACCAAATTCATGGTTTTTGTTGCTCTTATTTTCACACGCCATTTCTATATTCAAAGATTGAAACCTGGCTGCAAGGTTCTTGTCTGATATCGACACAAGTCATATGCTCTTGGTTGTTGACACCTTTGTTGTTTATCTGTATTGGAAATAAAATTGAGCATTCATCGTCTCTTTCAACTTTGACATCATAAATAAAAATAAAATGTTACTGTAAGCAATTTTAAAGCATTGTTTGTGCTTTCCAGATAATAATTTTAGCTGCTTTACTTAAATAAACATTGAGCATAGTTTATTCTATTTCTATGTTAAAATATTTAATGTAGATTTAAAACTCTGTTGAAGATGTCAGTCCAGTCTAGCAAGCTTGCCACATGTATCCCTTACCAAAACAGTATGTTATAGAATGTTATTATGGCTTTTGTGGTGCTAATCCTTGGACTTTGATCAAAACTATACCTCTTCACTTAACAAGTTGAGATCAATTTTGTAAGCTTAAAAACAAAATAAATTCAATACATAGTATTGGAATCATCAGTGCGGGCTAAGATTCAGATGCATTTAATTACATTGAACTAGTCCTGCTGTGGTTAACTATACCTATTACTGGAGCTAATTAGAAGCACTGTGCCCCTTCCATTATATGAATTAAACTGTTTTTACTGGGAGCATCCCATCCCATCCTTTGATATAGTTACTGATTTAACGATATGAATTAATGCAGTTCTTGTTTTTGCCACTCACGGGGCTCTACAGTCTGGGTGGGGAAGATCTTTGTTACTTGGTCTGTGTTTGTAACACTAAAAAATGAAAACAAGAGCCAACATCTTATATCTCTTGATAAACATAGCATCAAAAACAGAAAAGTCACTGTCTTTATCTATCTCACCATATTTAGAGAACTTAAATAAACTAGAATAGATCCATATTAAACGCGAATCTATTAAGTGCCCAGAGGGATTAAAAAACATTGATGTTTGCACCTCAAATGTTTTGATCCCTCTCGGTGCTTAATACATCTGGATTTAATATGAATCTATGCTAGTGAATGTCTCGACTCTTCCTCACTTTAATTCACAATCCTTGGACGAGTGTAGTCTTCATGCCTGGCATATACTCAATATGTGACTACCAATAGTGTCCAAGATAATCATGCCAGGTTTATGCTGCCCACTTAGGAATTCTTGGCTATAGCTATATTCATTCCAGAATTCATTGATCCATGGGAGGCTTGAGGTGAGGAAAATAAAAAGGGTGGTTCTTGATCAGGGAATCAATATGGTCCAGATACATGTTTGGTCACTGAAGTGAGGCTTTTTGAGCTGATTTGACACTATGCAATGTGCTCAGCATAAAAGATAGACCTGGGGTTCTTATCAGCAATGTGGCAGAGTATATGAATTTTGGATTCTAAAATCAGTATGCGTTGTCTGGATCATTGAGGCGAGGATTTCAAGTTAGCTTGAAACCTTACTCAACATGCACATGACGAAGACATGCTTGGTTTCAATATTCATTAGCATCATATCTTGCAACCCTAGGATCATAGTTTGGGAGTGTGTTGAACAAAAGCATATAGCCCTTCCCAATGCTCTAAGTTATGATGATGCATGCCATTTATTTTCTATGGGCCATGCCAGAAGATAGGAAAATGATATGAAATGTGACAGTGATAATTTAAGGATGGCGCAAATGCATGCTGATCATCCTCAAAAGATCCACTTAAAATTTTTGTCACGTGCTGGATCCGACTCCAATAATGATCTAAATCTCTGTGGAAGTCCATATAGGACAGTATCCCCTCGACAAGGGACATTTGTCCATTGTAGAAACAATATGGTTCTTATACATGATAATGTTTTGAAAGTTGTTACTATATGATGTGCACAGCTATGAAAGACGGCCGCCTTTAGTTTCACTCTTACTGAAGGTGAATTGAAATGAATGTTAACAATTGGCACAATAATGTTGTCTATTTGTAATCAGTATTTTATAATATTCGGACATTGCAATCTACTGTCTTCCATCTCCGAATTCCTGTCTTTGTCAGTATTAGTACACAAATTGTCAAATACATGTATTACATTTGTTATCTGAAGTTCCCGTGTCTAGTACAATTGAGATGCTATAAATTGATCCAAGTTGATGTACATGTCATGTCTTGGTGCAAACATGTTCGCGAAATAGAAACATTGAATACGTGAGTTGGCAGTATGATCAATTTAGGTATCATCAAATGGATGTTCGCATCCGTTTAGTACAAAGATCCATGTGGCTCACTTTTATATCATCTCAAAAATATTTGTCCAGCTTTCATTCTGGATATGTTTTCATATTTATACAGGTTGGTGAGTGATTGGATGGGGTATTTATAATGGTAAAGCACTCAATGTATCTATCAAGAATTGTGGAGGATCAATCTTATAATAATTACAATGAAAAACTCTTAGTTGCGGTGGTAAAAACGTTTGATTGGGTATTTTATTGTCTAAACATTACGTGTTAATTCATTGTTTGTGCCATATGCTAACACGCACGTTACAAGTCATTATGTTACATTTTAAACAAGACGTATCATCTTATAAAACTTTAGTTGGTCATGGTTCATACCCACAGATTATCTAACTATAGGGAAAGGCTGGCCATTTCTTATATCTTTCTTGATGAAGGTTTGGTTGTTGCGAATTTAAAAATCCCTATCTATTTAGCTGCAATTACATTTATTGTTGTCTTTTAATTAATTTGGACTTTTGGAAGTGATTTATTTATTGATTGGCAATGCTTGGTGCGATTATAAGATCGAGAATGGCTTTATTTGATGTAGTTACACTACTAGTAGTAGAGGTACATACTTCTTATGGTAGTCTGCTTGATTTTGACTAGCACCTTTCTTCAATAATTTTAAATTTTAGAGTATAAAAAAACAAACTGCAACATGTATTGTTCATCTTTGACAATTTTCCATTAGATTAAATGTGTTTGTTCAAATAGCAAGTATGTGGCAAACAAATTTGTTTGACAATTATAAGAATATCCAATTTAAGTAGGATAGAATAAGGTAATCTATTTAGCATGAAATAATATTATATTGAGTAAAATGTATAAGAATGAGATGAGATTATTACAATGACAATGAAGGCCATATATACCCACGTAGGGGTGTTCTTTCATTAATAGACATGTTTTTTGGATAAGACATGCCTCTTCATTATGATGTATTAATTATTATTATTTAATGATTATTTATTTATATCTATATATTTTATATATTTATGTTCGTTACATAGCCTTCCCCTTTAGAAATGCTTTGTCCTCAAAGCATGTTTATGGAAGACATAGCTATTGCTCTGGCTTGTAATATTGTCTCTTGATTCTTTGTTCTTGAGTTAGTGATTGTTGAGGACCTGAGACAATAGAATATTCTAAGTGGAGTAGAATTATTGAATTGTAAAGGAGTCTGTCCAGCCTAATTCGATCTTCTGCAGAACTGGGCATTTATAGGGTTCTTGGAAAAACTTGATGTATTTCGACTCCCATTATAGCTTCTACTTTGAGCATTTGTAGTGGAAGTATATTCTTCGGCATATCGATCATCTGTTTCTGTTGATATATTGATTGGTTGAAGTATCGACTTTTGTGATTAGGATGTCGATAAGGCGTCCTTGCAACTTGATCTTTATGTTGTATACTTGTAGCTTTTTATTGATTAACTTTTGGAATTGAATCTTCTTCATACCCATAGATTGTTTCTACTTCGACATTTGAAGACCTCTTTACATCAACTGGATTTGCATTCTTTTGAGTCATAAGGTTGATTGGGTCTGTATTAATTCATTTATCTACAACTGGACTTTTTACATATGATGATTTCTCTAGTTCATTGTCTCGTTATCAACCAATGATTCCTTGTTGATAAGTTGCTCTAGCTCATTTTGTAGTGACTTCTTATCACTCTTTAATTTCTTAATCTGTGTGAGTAAACTTTGATTACGAACCTTTAGACGTGAGTTTTCTTCCTTATCTGATTTGTTGACTTTGTTATTTTCTTCCTTCTCAACATCTTCCTCTTTCAACAATATGATTTGTTCTAATAATCTTTGATTAAGGTTCTTTAAACAAGCATTTTCTTCATTTTTTTCTAATAGACTCTTCTCGAGATCTTGATTCTCTTGTTCCAACTTCTGAATGCATTGTTTTGAATTATTTGACTTATTGATCTGATTAAGTAGTTTTTCATTATGTTATTTTAAACGAAAAAATTCTTCATTTTTATCTGTGATAATTTCGTCAAATTCTTTTTGCATCCTTAATATTGGCTTTTGATTTTCTTGAAGTATTAATTTTTAGATATCGTTAAAGTCTTCTAGTGTTACTGAATCTGGCTCCGATGTAGTGTCTTGTAATATTATCATCTTATTCTTATGGGAAAATGTCACAAACTTTTTCTCCATGTTTAAGATGAAGGTACCTAGATTTTTAAACCAAGATAGCTCGATAATGATGTTCATTTCTTCTTTATACATAGTTGTTGTTGGATCATGCTGTCATTGATGTCAAGGGAACAATGTCTTGTCATAAGCATATTGATGTAGTATGTATTGTCATTGTTGTCAATGGATTGATGAAGTCATCGATATATGATGCATAGATGGATTGACGCCATAGATGAAGATGGATCAATGTATTGTCATTGATATATGATGCATAGATGAAGATAGATCGATGTGGTTTCATTGATATATGATGCATAGATGGATTGACACATTAATGTATTGATCGTTGGATCATATGGTCATGCATGGAATCAATGACAAAGGGACAATGTCATATTGATGTGTTGTCATGGGTTATTCTAGTTGGATTGATGTAAAGATGACTCATTATTGTCTTGTCATGGTTGATAGGAAGTACAAATGGATGAACTCCAAAGTGGTCCCTTTATGGTGAAAGCCCTCACGAGAAGACACTTTGCGATTGAGTTATCCTAGAAGCATGGTTAGAGAACCCAAGCTTAATTATGGAATAATGAGATAAAGATCAGTGAATTCATCAGTCAAACTATCTTAGATGGATAGTGCTTGTCATGCCATTTCTGGTGGTATGTGGAATGTCACATAACTCCTCTCCTCACGGTTTGAGAGTTATGGGCTTACAAAGTTGGAGGACCCTCATGTGTTGGCTAGTAGCCCCCAAAGGTCAAAGAAGTCAAAGTGTTTGCAAAGAAGAAATTATTTAAATAATAAAGTGAAGTGATTAAGTCAAGGAGGATTATTTAAATAATAAAGTTAATGGAGAACTATCTAATTATGGAAAGTGGTTATAAGTGGGTTAACCCTAAAATAAGGAAAGTGGGTTAAGTGGACAAGTGGTCATGTGAACAAAGTGGCTAAGTGGACAAAGTTGGATAAAGGTGGGTATGTGGACAAAGTGGCTAAGTAGATGCTTCTAAAAGAAGCTACTTGAAGAGTATAAATAAGAGGCAAGGGTTTCTTGTAAATGCATCACTTTTGAGGATATCTTGAAGATCTATTATGAGTAAAACAGTCATTGCAGATGCTCATGGACGCATCGAAGTTTCCGTAAGTTTGAGATTTTGACGAAAAAGTTTCGGAAGTTAGGAAACCCTAGTTTCTAAAGGAGCACGCGGGCTGCGGTGAGCCAGAGCGCGTACATACGCGGGCTGCAGCGAGGCATGACGCGTACACACGCGTGTTGAAGGAGATCAGAGCGCGTACAATGGAAGAAAGTCATAGAAACTTGAGTGTGAGGTGGTGCCAAGTCCCTGAAGTCTGAAGCAAGTTCTAGATTTGCATTCTGTGAGCTCAAATCTGCCATAGAAGTTATGGTATGGTTACATAATTGTTTCGATGGATACTTTTGCTCATGGTATGGTGAATGCTTAAGGCATTCTTGGTATGACTGTTGTGACATGGTTTATGTTGGTTGATTGATAGAATGAGCATCACTCTTATGTTTCAGTACTGATATGATTGCTATAGTGGTTTGTTATCGCACAGTTTGTAGCTAGGATAAAAGGCTAAAAGGTAGAGAGCCAAACTGGCGTAACATGAACCTATCCCACCCATTGTCACCACGATGGGAAGGTTCTTTCTTTTTATGGAGGCTAGGCCTAGGGGAGACGTCCCCGGTGACCTGGGGTTTTGAAAGGGCAAAGGATAATAGGACAAGAACAAGTTTCCCCCTTTCACAGATGATCACCAATCAGACAGTTCCGGCTAAACAACCAATAATAAGGTATAACCAAAGAAAAGAAAAGCACCTGCTTGAGACAACACAACAAGGAAATTGATACGTGCAATCTTGGTTAGTACTTCATATAAATCAATGACTCTCTGATATTCAATATAAGCAATTTAAAAGTAAATGTTGATGAAGTCAATGTTTAAAAAATAGCAATGATAAATGTATCACTTGTCAATAAATACAAGAATGATATGGCATCCAATATAATAAATCACTTCTTAACTCAATCAATGCCTTCAACAACCATTCAATTACTCAAAAGACAAAACGTTGTTGCATCAATGATATAATAGCAAGGAGTGACGTCAGCATTCAGGGTTAGTAGGGTTAGGTAGAGCAAGGGTTAGTGTAGTTAGGGTTTCATTTCAAAAGCTTTGAGAGTGTTTAGATCAGGTTCTACTTCAACGCTTGAGGTCTTAGATTAGTGCCTTTAGGGTTAAATGGAGTCAATAATGAAGGACGTAGGAGTTGAAGGAGGATGGCTAAGGACTGGAGGGAAGAGCTCTGAAGTGCTATTATGGTAGGGCCTCAGAGACAAAACCCTAGGGGAGAGAAGCTCACTCTGGTGTTGCTATGGCAAGGCCTCATGCTCTCTCCTCCTTCCTTAGATGGAAAAACAACTAGCATGAAAGATAAATTCAAGACAAGAGAGTCAAATGAGGGAGAGTGTTGCTACAACAAGGCTCTATCATCAAACCCTAGAAGAAAACGGCCGTAAGTGTAGATAACCTAGCCCTGGGACGTCTCCTCCTTCTTGAGCTCTGGAAAGTACGGCTAGCATATGAAGAGGGGAAAAATGAGTGTAGCTAAGGCTAGGCTCAATCCGCTTCAGCATGGAAGAGTAGAGTGTTGCTATGGCAAGGCTCTATCTCACTTCAGCAAACAAAACAGCTAGAAATCTTGACGGGGACATGAGACAAGGACCAATTATGTGTGCTTGTCACCTAGGGTTTATGCAACAAATTTATAATAATAAATGCAAGTAATAACAATACAACCATTCAATTAAGAAGTTTTGCAGAATTTCACTTACATTTCACCAAGAAACATCATAGCAAACCCTAGTTGTAACACCTTCTGATATGAAAATAGGGGACTGACTTGTTATGCTATGCAAGCACCCTCTATTCCATTAAAATAAACTTTTCAGGACCTTGCTCAATGTGTTAAAATATGTAAGATAGATTATGTACCAAGTTTATGCATCTTCTTTTAAATATTCATGTGTGGAATTTTTCATTTAAATGGTTAAATATGTGTTTTAAATAAATACCCAACAAACATGACTTGCAACAAATATAACCAACAAACTCACAACAATAACAAGATGATAAAAGAGTTCACCCCTCTGTGGGCTACATCTCCTTGAGCCTCCATCAATGGACTTGGCTCTTTGGGATTAATTTGTCAAATATTCTTTTACAAGTTGTTGCTCAACTCCAATGGAAATACTGACTGTACCATTGGGTTCAAAATACATAAAAACCCTCAAAATGACTAATAAAACTCTGAAAACGGATCTTGGCTCATCCGGGCATGACCTCTTCTACATGTGGCCTTGAGCTTCCCTGAGCTTCCTTGTGGCAAAAACACATGTAAAAGTCCTCAAATGGATCTGAAACCTATCCTAATGTGTTCAGAGCATAACAATTAGCCAAAAATGACTATTCAGTCACAGAAAACAGACTTGGGCTCATCTGAGCATGACCTCAATCAATGAGGGCTTCAAGCTCCCTAGAGTTCTCTGAAACTTCAATGGTGAAAAACCTGCAAAAGAAGTCTTCAAATGGCTTTGAAAACAATGCCAATGGATTGAGAACGTCCAAAAACCCTTAGCTGGGCTTTTTCGACACTTCATTTTGCCAAAAAATGAAAAAGATAGGCCTCTTACCATTTTCCTCCTTCAAGCTTGTTGTCTCGGGTTCGCCAAATCGCACCTCTGTGCATCCAACCTAGCTCACACACTCAAAATCGTGCTAAAACCTAGCACCGGTGCGCAACCGAAAAACGAGCGAAACTGTCGAACGGTTAGGGCGCGCCCAGCGCCTAACTGCCAAGGTCGTGGTCATAAGGGTCACCACGTGAACACGCGCACAAACGAAAAGGGGCTAAAACCCAAATCAATTGATTAATCGTCAAGTGTCGGCGAATGGTGTTAACCGTTTAATAAAATCAAATCCCGCGCATTTGCTTGGCTGTGGTCATATGGATATGGGTTGTGCGACCGGGAGCTGGGGCTCCGTTTGAAATGTGCGCACGCAATGTGTTAATCGATGGCCATATGAATTAGCAATATAACCGTGGGTTAGGGCTTAGCCCCAGCCCGACCCCCGGGCCAAACTTTACAACATTCAAACTTAAATATATTTCAAACCATTTAGTGTTAAGAAACACTATGGTGGCGCGTTGGTTGGTGGCCTTTGCCAAAGCTTTGCATGCGCGTGGAGGTCGCGGGGTCGAGTCCGGTGGACTCCATAAACTTTTAAACAACCAAACCAATAACAGGGTGCCACGTGGCACCAAACCACTTGACCAAAAAGATGCCATGTGTCACAAATTGATTCATCCACATCTGCCAATAAATGAATGCCACGTCACCAACTGCCACCTCAGCGTACGAACGTGCCACGTCATCATACGACCTTTGCCACATTAGCATCCGTATGGACTGTACAGTGAGCACATTTTTTTTGCATGTTTGACGATTCAAACAGAACGCGATATCTCACTCATCTGACGTTCGTTTGAACCCAAACGAGTTGCGTTGGGTTCGTGACAATGAGGGCTACACACCCGTTCGTTTTGAGACAATTCCGAGAACTTTGATTTTTGAGCTAAATTTTGACCCCTGGTCCAGAGTCTGATCACGCCTTCCCACTGAAAGGCTTTTGGACCCACAAAAGCTTATGATTATCTGCCTGAGCTTCAATACTCTTCTGCTTCCAAGTTCTATCAATTTATTCTACTTGAAAAGTCTTTTTGACAATCACCTGGATACCTTGACATGCCTTGCACTGCAACTGGCTATGTCCCTCAACCATTGTTCTCTGGCTGCTGTTGACCCACTGTTCTCTTTGTGCTTGTAAGACTGCCAGCCATCCCACTGAGAATCAAGTCCCTCTTGTGAACTTTTTGGCATCAAAACAATCCACTCTACAATGGCTGCAAAAACTTTCCTGTGACATCTTGTCACAAACCAAGAAAACCATCAATCTTGAAAACAAATTTATACAAGACTGAAAATGATGCCAACAAAGTCTTTTGCTCTTCAAGCAAACGGTCACATCTTGTACTTCATCAAAGCACATGGCGTTTTCTTACATCTTGGTGTACTCAAAATCAACTTACAAGCCAACAAACATGATCGACACAACATAGTCGTCAAAACAACATCGACACAAGTCAAGACTCATTTGAAACATATCGACCTTCCCAAAATGACAAGTCGACATTCATGATACACAATCATGTTACAATCATGAGTCATTCATGATGAACTATCACCAAGTTCATTGTTTACACACACACACAAAACACATGTATGTGCATAGCTCTTCAACTCTCCCTCAAGTACAAACATAAGTACATAAACCCAAAACATGTGGGTACATAAGAGCTGAATATGAAAAAGATATATGACTGTAACAAGTGAGCATCATACCCATCTTTTACATCCTCCTGACGAAGTTGTGCAACAAACAAGAATGCCTTCAAACAAATTGCATTCACATGCAACTTGCATCATACAAGTTTTGATAAATTGTTGCAACTTGTCATACTCTCAATATAAATGCATACATAAGGCTGAAATGTGCATCTACAACAGAAAATGCAAGCCTTACTTGCTCAAGAAATCCAACCATTTCTTACCAAGCCAACTCAACGGTGACTTTTTCTGCTGAAAATTGTCCTCTTGTGAATCATCTTGACTCGCATCAATGATGGAATCTCTTCTTCCATTCTTGCCAATCTCTTTATCCATCTGCTTCTTGTGTTGTGGATGAGTGGTTGGATGCTATGTCCAACATTGGTCAATGAGATGACCCCTCTTCTGGCAATGAGTGCAAATCTTTTGCATTCTCTTTTCAAGTTGTCTTTGCTTGTAAAGTTTCCTGAAAGTGGTCAATCTTTTCCAACATTTTGAAACATGATGGTTATATAAACCACAATATGTACATGGACTTTTTCTTCCATTTTTACATGCAAATTTATCATGCTTAACATAATCAAAAGCAACTGAATGATAGGTAGAATTATACCTTGAACATTCATCTTTATCGCCTCTTTGAGGAGGTGAATTTGAAGAGTTACAAGCTCTCCTTTGAAGACCAACAATAGTGTTCTTGTCCTCATGGTTGTCACAACTCTCTGGTTTCATACATTTGCATTCATCTTGAACACAAGCTTTGCATGCTTGAGGGATTGAACTTGAAACAAGAGTTCTTGAACTTCCACCTTTATAGCCTTCTTGAGGAGGTGAACTTGAAACAAAATTTGTTCTTGGAACTTTTTCCCTGGTCTCCTCAACTTTGGAATTTGCTCCATCCCTTTGTTCATATCCAAGACCACAATATTTGGGCCTCTCTTCAACAACAATAGGCTCAACAATGCCTTGTGCATGCTTGCCTAAACCTCTACCTTTATAGCCCATTTTTAACAATAACTTGGACCCTATTCCTCTTGTGTGATTTTCAAAAACACCAAAGCATTCATCTTTAGAGGAATTTGAAGATAAACTAACATTACATACCTCATGTTCATGCATATACTTGGTAAGGGTTTCCTTTGCCTCATGGAGTTGAGTCTCCATCTCATGCAACTTTTCAAGAAGGTGGTCTTTCTCCTCCTTCATGGCCATCAACTGCTCTTGAAGGACAATGCTCTCTTCTCTATCTTCCCACAACTCTTGTACCATATCTCTCATGGTTGCAAACTCCTTCAACATCTCTTTGTCAAAGAACTTAGATAATGAAGATGTATGAGAACTACCAATGTTTGAAGCTTCCTCAATCCTTGCAAGATATCAAACTTCAACACAAAACTTGCACAAATACCAGCAGCTAAAACTCTAGCTATCAATGGCAATCACATGAGCAAAATTGTGCTATGATACCACCTGATCTGAAAATAGGGGGCTGACTTGTTATTGTTAATGTTTTATGCTGATATTATAGTTCTTTGAATTTCATAAGATAAGAGCATAAAATAAACAAGATCACTGAGAAATACACATCCACAATAGACACAGCATTTATCCTGGGAAACCCTCTAGGGGAAGAAAACCCAGCAAAAACTTCCTTATCATAAATAGCTTATCAAGAGTTCAAGAGATAACTCAACCAATACAGAAAATCCTCCTCTAAGAGATGTGCCACCCTTCTTCTTCTTTCACACACTTGAAATGTCACCTTGCCTCATAAGAACATGAGCAAGTGAAGTGTGTGTTAGAAGTGAGGCACTAGCCTCTTATTTATACTAATCTGGCACGTGTGAAGAGTCGCCATTCTGGCAGGGCCGACCTCTCTCACTGGGTGGGTAAATCCACCTTTAATTAAATCTGGCCCTTTCATTATAACTGCTGGGGCCGACTTCTTATTCTTTACATTATAATTGTCCGATGACCAATCCGCAAAAGGGGATTTG
>ML777436.1:211206-225789 GCA_009831015.1 Picea engelmannii | reverse complement strand
CAATTACCGACTTGGTTAATCCTCAATGGGGATTAACCTAATAATAAAAATAATAATAATGACATGATTAATCCACAATGGGGATTTAATCCAATAACAAAATAATAAGAATGCTCTTCGCAGTTACATTATTTCAACAGTTATGCTATGCAAGCACCCTCTATTCCATTAAAATAAACTTTTCAGGACCTTGCTCAGTGTGTTAAAATATGTAAGATAGATTATGCGCCAAGTTTATGCATCTTCTTTTAAATATTTATGTGTGAGGAATTTTTCCTTTAAATGGTTAAATATGTGTTTTAAATAAATACCCAACAAACATGAATTGCAGCAAATATAACCAGCAAACTCACAACAATAACAAGATGATAAAGGAGTTCACCCCTCTCTGGGCTACATCTCCTTGAGCCTCCATCAATGGACTTGGCTCTTTGGGATTAATTTGTCAAAGATTCTTTTACAAGCTGTTGCTCAACTCCAATGGAAATATTGACTGTACCATTGGGTTCAAAATACATAAAAACCCAAAAATGACTAATAGAACTCTGAAAACGGATCTTGGCTCATCAGGGCATGACCTCTTCTACATGTGGCCTTGAGCTTCCCTGAGCTTCCTTGTGGAAACAACACATGTAAAAGTCCTCAAATGGATCTGAAACCTATCCCAATGTGTTCAGAGCATAACAATTAGCCAAAAATGACTATTCAGTCACAAAAAACAGACTTGGGCTCATCTGAGCATGACCTCAATCAATGAGGGCTTCAAGCTCCCTAGAGCTCTCTGAAACTTCAATGATGAAAAACCTGCAAAAGAAGTATTCAAATGGCTTTGAAAACAGTGTCAATGGATTCAGAACGTCCAAAAACCCCTAGCTGAGCTTTTTCGACACCTCATTTGGCCAAAAAATGAAGAAGATAGGCCTCCTGCCATTTTCCTCCTTCAGGCTTGTTGTCTCTGGTTCGCCAAATCGCACCTCTGTGCGTCCAACCTAGCTCACGCGCTCAAAATCGTGCTAAAACCTAGCATCGACGCACAACCGAAAAACGGGGAAACTGTCAAATGGTTAGGGCGCGCCCAGCCCCTAACCACCAAGGTCGTGGTCATAAGGGTCACCATGTGACCACGCGCACAAACGAAAAGGGGCTAAAACCCAAATCAATTGATTAAGTGCCAAGTGTCGACGAATGGGGTGTTAACCGTTTAAAAATATCAAATCCCGCGCATTTGCTTGGTTGTGGTCATATGGATATGTGTTGTGCGACCGGGGGCTGGGGCTCCGTTTGAAATGTGCGCACGCAATGTGTTAACCGGTGGCCATATGAATTAACAATATAACCGTGGGCTGGGGCTTAGCCCCAGCCCGACCCCCGTGCCAAACTTTACAACATTCAAACTTAAATATATTTCAAACCATATAGTGTTAAGAAACACTATGGTGGCGCATTGGTTGGTGGCCTTTGTCAAAGCTTTGCATGCACGTGGAGGTCGCGGGGTCGAGTTCGGTGGACTCCATAAACTTTTAAACAACCAAACCAATAACAGGGTGCCATGTGGTAGCCCACGACTGGGCCACGTGGCACCAAACCACTTGACCAAAAAGATGCCACGTGTCACAAATTGATTCGTCCACATCTGCCAATAAATGAATTCCACGTCACCAACTGCCACCTTAGTGTACGGACGTGCCACGTCATCGTACGACCACTGCCACATCAGCATCCGTACAGACTGTACAGTCAGCACATTATTTTTTGCATGTTTGACGATTCAAACAGAACGTGATATCTCACTCATCTGACGTCTATTTGAACCCAAACGAGTTGCGTTGGGTTCGTGACGACGAGGGCTACGCACCCGTTCGTTTTGGGGCAATTCCGAGAACTTTGATTTTTGAGCTAAATTTTGACCCAGTCCAGATTCTGATCACCTTCCATCAAGAGAAATGCCAAAAAATGCCAAGAGAATCTTCCTTCAACAAGTGCGCCTCACTAAATCAGCCAAAACCCTAAAGTAGAGCGCAAATCTCAGACTTCACCAATTGGTGAGTGAAAGATGATGATAAAATGAGAGTCAAAACCCTCAATATAAACTGTATCGATGACCTAATTTTACTTTTTAGGTCATAAAAAGGCCGACAAGGCCATAATGTCAAAATCACATTGTTTTTACATTAAATGCTAAGTAAAAACCCTAATTAAGCAGAAAAGAGAGTAAAAGCCCCTTCAAAGGAGGCATTGGCCCTTTCTAGGGCAAATGAGACATTCGGGAGCAAAACGTTAGGCCCCCCAGGGGCCTCTCCATCATGCCTCACGTGCCACTGCTGCCCAACTTGTCTCCAAAAGCATCCATGAAGTTGGATGACGTCATGGTGAATATGGGGACGTCCTAAGCCTTCCAAGGCTAGCGTTCCACTAAAAAGGGGTCATTCCCCCTAGGTTTAGTCCTGTCGGAGTGTCTTTGGTGGAACGTCCTCTTCCTCTCAGGTGCAAAACCCCTGATCAAGCTTTGTCCTATCTCTGCCCCCTGATGGGGTCTCAACATCCATCTGGTGGGTTCTTCAGCCCCATGGAGGTCTGAATTGGTCATCTCCCCATGTGTACTGGTCCAAATGGTACTTGTACGTCGGGCATGATTCTACACATCAAAAGCTATGCCCTCCATGTGCTCATCAGTCATAGGGATCATAGCAATGTCAATCACATATCATCATCAATATTATTAAACATATGCATAAAATCCCTAATACATCAGTCAATAGCTCAAAGACATTACAAAAACCTGCAATACAAGATTGGAGAAAAGGTCAAGGCGTCCTATTGGGCTAGTGTTCACAAGAAAAGGAAAGTTTCCAGAAAGATCTCATACAAGCCATGTAAGTGAGGTGATGTGGCCAGGGATGTCCAAACATGTGGGTGCAGTGAGGGCCAATGATGCATAAGTGTTACCTGTGGGAGCCTTTGTAGAAGGCGAGTTGTACCTGTCATGGATGTTTTTTTTCCAAGCCCATTCTTGCCTTTATTCTTTTTATTCTTGTTTTATTCTTTTATTTTCTTTTTTTTGTTCAAGAACTAACCAGGGGACACTGCCTTGGCATGGTGACCAGAGCTGACAACGTTACCCACAAGTACTTTTACAAAGATGAGAAGGTTGGCTCGTGATGATACCCCCTTTCCCTTGGCCATGCAACCAAAGGTCACTACCCTGGCGTGGTAACCAGATGATGGCAATGTCATACTGTTAGGTACCCATGGACCTAATAGGCTGGCTCGTGATGAGACCCCCTATCCTCTGACTAGGTCTTGTTTTGTTATTTTTTGGGTCCCTCTTGTTTCTTGTTGAGAGACTTTTTATTGCCTTCTCGGGGATCCCTGGGCGAAGCATCTCGAGGTTTTATTTCTAGGCTTTTGTCTTTTACCAACTTCTTTTACCTTCTAGGCCTTTAGCCCCTTCTTCCCACGAGATAAGGTGCAATCCTGCAAATAGGTCAACCCAATGCCCAGTCAAGGAGAATGGGATAAATGAGCGGGAGATAAGATGAAACAGTGGTGCTATGATGGGAGCAGACGATGGCTTTTCAGAAATTCTTCCAATGACAAACCAAGACCTATGGGCACAGAATTACTAGGGCACCCTGTCAATTTCCCCAAGCATGTGTTGATATTATGGTAGCTACAGGAGGTATTTACCTCCACATGTAAACCTGACAAGGATAGAATACTCCGGGAAGCAAGAAGAAACCCTAATGAGTTGGCTAATAACCCTAGAAGACTTGTCAGCTCAAGAAGATAATTTATATTAGGTTATTAGCCTCCAAGAGAAGAAGTCGGCTAGAAGAAATAATAATATACTTAACAGACAGATACCCAGAACAAGAAGTCGGCCCAGGCAGTTAGCTAGGAATACTATAAATACAGGGCGCCAGTCTCTCATTTGTCACAGTCTCAGAATTGCAGAGCAGCAACTGGTACGCACTGCAGTGCCGAGTCTTGTGCGTAGGTTTGAGGAGAGTTGTCGGTGCAGCTGCTGCAGTTACGTTTTGGCTTGGACTATCTCTTGGCTAGGGTTTGGAACATCTGATCAACCTTTGTTGATAAGCTATCCTTGGGGAAAGGTGCGCTACCCTTTGTTTGGCTATCTAGCCTAGGGTTTGCTTCCAGAGTGATTCTCTGTCAAGGTTAAGGTGCTTGGAGGGTAGCTTCGGCCTATGGTTGGGTGACAAGGGTATTGTCAATGGTAAAATGAGCACATCCACTTATATTCTAATAGGTTATGGGCCCACACCTCCTTCATTCAGTCTAAACACTGGAAGGAAACATAACCGCTAGGATATTGAGCTTGTTGAGGAACTACCGCTAGGGTTACTAGCAGAAGCAACTTCCAAGACACTGCCACTAGGGTTACTAGCAGGAGCAATTGCAAAAACCCTAATCCTCTCGTTGAGGCACCTTAAGTGAAGAGATTGACCTAATCTCCAGACTGATCAGTGCGCCCTAGCCTAGCGCATCTCCTAGTATTCTCAGCAAGCCAAGACGTCGAGTTTGAGTTTGTGGTCAAATCTAGGGTTTGATCAAGTCAAAGAAGCCATGACTTATTCTATGAAGTCAGAGAACAAGTTAGATGGAGCCTCTAACTTCAGAGCGTCGAAGACAAGGATTGACCTCATCCTTGCCAACAATAAAGTGTTGGATATCGTGAAAGGAAAGATCGTGAAGCCAAAGTTTGAAGAAAAAAAAGAGGAGTCGCAGAACGTTGCAGCTATGGAGAAGTTCAAAGATAGTGACATCAATGCCATGAGTATCATAGTGGATTTCATAAAAGACCACTTGATACCCTACATCTCTCATCTTGACTCATCGAAGAAGATGTACAATGCCCTAACAAACCTCTTCTCAGTCAGAAACATTGGACAAGTAATGAGTCTGAAGAATGAGCTCTGTGAGATGAAGATGAATGATGATGACAACATAACATCATACTTTGTGAGAATTTCTTAGTTAAGAGATCAACTACAAGCTATTGAAGAGATCATCTCAGAAAAGGAGTTGGTAAACATAGTACTCAATGGTCTTCCCAAGACGTGGGATGCATTTACCGCAAGCATGAACACAATAAAGGAGTATCCGACTATTGAAGAACTTTGGACTTGCTGTGCTCAAGAAGAATCAAGGATTAATGCAAAAGAGAAACCCCCAAAAAAGTACGATGATCAAGCCTTCACAACAAGATTCAAGAACTTCAGGAACAAAAGGAAGTTTGGTTCAAGGAGGAAGCCAAATCAAGAGAAAGACATTTCAGAGGTACAATGCTTCAACTGTCGTAAGTATGGTCACGACAAGAATCATTGTCCCGAGCTAAAGAAAAGGAAGGAGAAACATGAAACTTCAATTGCCGAAGAAAAGGAACCTACAAAGAAGACTAAGCAGGATGGAAGATACTTCTTATTCTAAAGGTAACAAAACTCTTCTTATTTCTTGTACATATCTTGTTTGCATCATCTCTGTACATATCTTGTATATCTATCTCTTGGAAGATAATGTGTTCCAAGAAGAACTAGACCTATGGAAGAACAACAAGATAAGAATGGATATCTTTAGATAATACACATGAAAGGATGAAATACAAATCATGTGGAAGCTATTGCAAGATAAGCCGAATCAATCATGAAGAGACTTAGAAGAAGCAAAGACAGAAAGAAGTCAACAATCAAGAGGAAATTGGAAAAAGACTTATGACATTTTGTAGAAGACAATAAGACTGAAGCGTGGACTCTGTTAGACAAGAGAGCCAATTATATATTGCAGAAGACAATAAGGATGCATATGGAAGTGTGGACTCCGTTAGACGGAGGGATCCGATTATATACACTCATACATGAAGCAAGGATTAGGAGGGAGCTAATCGTGTGATCCATAGAAGATGATGAAGTATATATCCATGATAGCAGCCATGAAAGACAGTGCGTATCCAGTTCAACCTCAGAAGAAGTCTTCTTCGAAGAGAAGCTTTAAAGTATCCCTGGTTGTCCATCCACATCCGTGATCTTGTGATGAATGAAAGAAATATAATCTTTAGGGCATGGAATCTACTCCATGGACCCAAGAGCTAAACACGAGGAACAACATGAAGATTCAAAGAAAGAAAGAGAAGCCAGAACAACCAGTCATTGTATCAAGAATCACAAGATTGTCAGCCTGATATAAACTCAATAAAAACAATCAAGCAGAGGAACTGAAAGTCGTGATGAAGAACAGTGTATGGAAGACTTATGAATGAAAGCATTGCAAGATCTAGAACTAGAGGTTCTCCCAGATGGAGGGAGAGGACTATGATGATTATTTGTTCCAGTAAACTAGACTTATCTCTACATGAGTCATTATATCATCCACAACATCTATAAGTTGGAGTTCTACATCAGATGAATACAAAGAATACTCTCCAGAGAAATTGAATAAAGAGTGTATGAAGAAGCAATCTCAAGACTTTGAGGCATACCAGAAAGAGACCCTTGTATGCAGATAGAAGAAGATAACTTGGTGAAGAACCTCCAGTGCACAGCAGAAGCCTGGTGAAGATTTTCTATAACATCAAGATGATTACTCAGTAGATCAAATCTCATGATAACAGAAGAAGTGCCACATGGATATGTTCCAGTTTTCCAACAATGATATATTCTATTATTCAAGAGCTACATGAAGCCTTCACAGAAAATCAGTGTTCCAGACTAAAGTACATTTGAAATCAAGCATTACATTATTCGTGATGAAGTCCAGAAAGGAGAAAGTGATTTTCCAATACATATCTCCACAAATGAGCATATAAGTAGACATTGTGGTAAAAGATGAAAGGGTTTGCGTACTCAAGTTGGAGCTCATGGAGACAACTTCCTTATTGAAAAAGGAAGAGATGAGCCCCAGGTTGGGAGGGAGCACTGCAAATATTATTGAAGACATTCATTGAAAAATAGTCCAGCTTGGACAGATTCTTTCATGTTCGGAAAGTGGATTGAGATTTCTGACAGACAACGATTTCCCATTGTGGTTAACATGGGAAATGGTCCAGATAGCTGATGTATCATAGATAACGAATTCCCATTGTGGTTAACATGGGGAGTGGTCTAGGGCAGTCTCTCTTCTTGAGGGTTACTCAAGAAGACTAGCCCACCTTGCCGGACAACCATTTCTCATTGTGGTTAACATGAGGAATGGTTCGTTTTGGAGGTTGATACAGGACAGTCTTTTCCTCTTGTGGTTAACAAAGGAAATGGTTCGGACAATCATTCCTTAGGGTTTATACATTCTCTTCAGGGTGCACTTTGATTAGTGTAGGAAGAATGGCCCGGGATGGGGAATGGTCCAGGCTCAACAATCAGGGACATGCATTCCTTAGGGTTTATACATTCTCTCCAGGGTGCACTTTGATTAGTGTAGGAAGAATGGCCCAGAGTGGGAAATGGTCCAGGTTCAGAAAACATGACAGTTATTCTTCCTTGCTTGAGAAGAATAGTCCAAATATCTCTTTGTTCTACTCCGAGGACATATATTCTTTCAGATCTCACATATGTGAGTGAAAGATTGGCCCAGATGATTCAATTTATATCATAACATTGTTTCTGTGCAGGTTGATATCAGAGGATTGTTATGAAGACTGAATGATAGTATATGTATACTATTGTGGTTGATGTGTTCCACTGTTCGTGACTATACGTTATTGATCAAGTACTTGTTTGCTACTTGGTGTGGTAGTGTACCACTGGATTGTAGTTATGTACTACTATGGATAGAAACAGTTGTGTTCTATTTTGTTTTGATTGCCTTGAAGACTATCAACAATTTATCGGAAATAATTATCAGCCAAATGAATGATGAACAAAGATTTTCTAGACAGAAAATGGTTCAGAACATTTACTCTTCTAGATTAGAAGAATGGCTCTTGTATCACTCTGTGGAGTGAGCATCATGTCTGGTTACTCAGATAGAGTATGGTTTCGAGAGATGATGTAGCTGATGATGATGATGGTGCTCATGATCTAGTCTATATAACTATGTTGATGCTACCGGGTGAATGGTATGTTTTGTGCTCAAGACCATTACCTATAATACCTCCCTAGCTAGGAGGGAGTGTTGATATTATGGTAGCTGCGAGAGGTATTTACCTCCACGTGTAAACCTGACAAGGATAGAATACTCCGGGAAGCAAGAAGAAACCCTAATGAGTTGGCTAATAACCCTAGAAGACTTGTCAACTCAAGAAGATAATTTATATTAGGTTATTAACCTCCAAGAGAAGAAGTCGGCCAGAAGAAATAATAATATACTGAACAAACAGATACCCAGAACAAGAAGTAGGCCCAGGCAGTTAGCCAGGAATACTATAAATACAGGGCGCCAGTCTCTCATTTGTCACGGTCTCAGAATTGCAGAGTAGCAACTGGTGCGCATTGCAGTGCCCAGTGTTGTGCGCAGGTTTGAGGAGAGCTGTCGGTGCAGCTGCTGCAGCTAGCAATTACGTTTTGGCTTGGACTATCTCTTGGCTAGGGTTTGGAACATCTAATCAGCCTTTGTTGATGCGCTATCCTTGGGGAAAGGTGTGCTACCCTTTGTTTGGCTATCTAGCCTATGGTTTGCTTCTAGAGTGATTCTCTTTCAAGGTTAAGGTGTTCGGAGGGTGGCTTCGGCCTATGGTTGGGTGACAAGGGTATTGTCAATGGTAAAACGAGCACACATCTCTCAAATTCTAACAGCATGGTCAAGTGGGCTAATGTAAGATCCAAGCAATTGTTAGAGATAAAAGGAATCAGATGCATATATTTAAAGGTTTCAATGATCAAAGGTGACACATACCATGATACCTGGACCAATTACCTCACGGAGCAAGAACCTCTTCTGATACAGGATCAAGCCGATGGTGATGAATGTTGCTACTGCTGACAAGACAAAGACGATGAATGAAGAAAAGGTGGGCCCTCTAGGGCCATGCTTAGGTCAATCCTGCTCTCAGTACTCCATGTCTAGGACCTGTGGGCCTCGAGACATGATCTCCTAGTTATCCCTAAAAAGTGGGGATAAAATCTGGCTCCAACTCGGGGACATGTGCTCACCGTAGAGTGCATGAGAACCTCAACATCTCTGGCATAACCTGCAGACCTGCTCAATCTCGATAGAAGTATCAGTAACAAAATTGGGGTGGTAATGCCACCCCAACATACATAGCTATATATACTAAAATAAAGCAATCAATGAGTAAGAAGATGAAAGCAAACTTCTTACCTGTTGGCTGGAATGTTGGGTGTAGTTAAACAACCAGTGAAGCCAATTCAACAACGTTCCTCCATTCATGCCTTTCTGCTTCATCATAAACCAAAATAGTGATAAATCAAGCACACAAATGTCGTGGGTTAGGATATATATCATATCATCGGAAATCTCAAAGTCTAACTCATGGAGGCGGGTGGGAGGGATAAAATCCTGCCAAGTCAATCTCTGAGGAAGGTATTCAATCCACTCCAAGAAAGGGTCATGAAAAGTGCAAGGTTCAGAAAACTGACTCAAAGGGCCTGGAAGTTGGCTACTTAGGACATCCTCACGCTCTGAAGTCAAGGAAAGGATCGACAAAGATCTAGCAGACGACTGGCAACTATCAAGGGAAAGTTGAAACACTGAGATAACAGACTCAAACTTGCAGTATCCAACCAACCCTTGGAGTCTAGGGTTTGCCTAAGAGGAAACTCAAAATAAAAAATATGCTTCCCAACTACACCTTTAATGGAAAAGCAAGGTAAAGTGATAACAAGTGGCTGGAGTAAAAAGTCATGAGAATCTTTCTTCAGGCAACAATGTTCCTACTCCTATCAAAATCCAAGCATAGTGGTGGTTGATAGTCATCTTCATGGGGTAAATCTAAGTGCTCAGAGGAGTACTCATCAAAGGCCTTAAGGTAAGACCGAAAATCATTAGGCAAATACTGTACTTGTTCAACCGTGGGTTTTTGGGGAGCATCGGTAAAAATCTCATCTCCTTGTTGCCACTGGTCAAGAGTTTGTTGTGATAAATGTGAAGGCAACACTTGGAGATGACTCTTTATGTCATAGATAGGATCCATATCATAACCAACTGCATCCCACCTACGTCTCCCAAGATGTATGAACTCATCAAAATCAACTATGTCAATATCAGTATCATAACATGGAGGGTTCAAAACATTCAAAAGCTCACCCATTTCCTCTTCTTTTCCCAAATCATAAAGTAGACAATCACCAAAATCTTGGAGAGGAGGGTGAGTTACTTTTTCTTCTTGTGCAGGAGCTTCTAGGACTTGGGCATCTTTGGCATGCATTACTGTCTTATCCTTGGTCGTGCAGCAAGGAAGATGCTCTTCATTCGGGGATTCCATTTCTCCATCGCTCTCTGAATCATGAAATAAGGTATCATCAAAATCCTGAAAAGGAAAGAAACTAACCTTATCGTCTTGTTGTTGTGCGGGTGGAGAAGGCTTATGGATCGATTAATCAAGAGGAAGAGGGCATGTTGATACTTCATTATTGGGTTCTGACTCCTCAATTATTTCTTCGACAATCCCTCATCGATCCGTGGTTCGTTCCCCTTCTTCTTGGAGATCAATGACGAAGCTCTCAAGGGTAAGCAAATTCTCTCCATTGACGGTACTTAAGGTAAAGAGGCATCCTATATCAAGCAAGGAGACCTTCTCCTCAATCACTGCAGCCATGTAGTAGGCTTCGTCCAGCGTCCTCGGGGTTCTTTCATTAAGAGGAAAACTTAGATACCCCAAAAGTGCACAAGTAAAGAGATGGACCAGGTATCTCTTTTCGAGGTGATGACTCTCAGGACTCTGATATAGCATGTTCTCAAATTTGTCCTGGAAGTCTCTGACAGTTTCATCCTCATCTTGCTTTATATGCTCAAGTTCTTTTAATAGTGTTGGGATGTCTTCTGATTGGATACCCCATCTCTCGAGAAAGGTTTTCTCAAATTGCTCCATAGTTGTGATGCTGGCATCAGGGAGGTTGTCATACCATTCTTTGGCATTGCACCAAAGAGTGGTTGAGAAAAGTTTCATGACCACGTCTTCAGCATAATCATCGATAGGGTAGGATAGGAAGAAGCTCCAGAAATTTCTCATATGATAGTCAGCTCTTTCTCTATCACCACCATCGAATCCAGGGAGCAAATTTATGTATTCAAAGGGCATTTGTTGAGGGTACCCCAGGATGTTATTCATGTCTAAAGGCTTGTAATTCCCAGGATCCCATTGTGAAGTCATTGTTGGCTTCGTCATCAGTGGAGTCGCCAGATAGTTTTCTTGAAACTATCAAAGAAATAGGAAAAACATCCTAGTGGAGTCGCCAGGCAAGCTTGTAAGATAAGGCTTTGAGGCAAGGCTTACTGAAAAGATTTGTCATTTGAGGAGAATTGACTCAGTGTTCCCCGGCAACGGCGCCAAAATGTTATTGCTCAGTTTGTAGCTAGGATAAAAGGCTAAAAGGTAGAGAGCCAAACTGGCATAACAGGAACCTATCCCACCCAATGTCACCACGATGGGAAGGTTCTTTCTTTTTAGGGAGGCTAGGCCTAGGGGAGACGTCCCCGATGACCGAGGGTTTTGAAAGGGCAAAGGATAATAGGACAAGGACAAGTTTCCCCCTTTCACAGATCACCGCCAATCAGACAGTTCTAGCTAAACAACTAATAATAAGGTATAACCAAAGAAAAGAAAAGCACCTGCTTGAGACAACACAAGAAGGAAATTGATACGTGCAATCTTGGTTAGTACTTCATATAAATCAATGACTCTGATATTCAATATAAGCAATTTAAAAGTAAATGTTGACGAAGTCAATGTTTACAAAATAACAATGATAAATGTATCACTTGTCAATAAATACAAGAATGATACGGCATCCAATATAATAAATCACTTCTTAACTCAATCAATGCCTTCAACAACCATTTAATTACTCAAAAGACAAAGCGTTGTTGCATCAATGATATAATATCAAGGAGTGACGTCAGCATTCAAAGTTAGTAGGTTTAGGTAGAGCTAGGGTTAGTGTAGTTAGGGTTTCAGTTCAAGAGCTTTGAGAGTGTTTAGATCAGGTTCTACGTCAACGCTTGAGGTCTTAGATCAGTGCCTTTAGGGTTAAATGGAGTCAATAATGAAGGACGTAGGAGTTGAAGGAGGACGACTAAGGACTGGAGGGAAGAGCTCTGAAGTGCTGCTATCGCGGGGCCTCAGAGACAAAACCCTAGGGGAGAGAGGCTCACTCCGGTGTTGCTATGGCAAGGCCTCGTGCTCTCTCCTCCTTCCTTAGATGGCAAAACAGCTAGCATGAAAGATAAATTCAAGACAGGAGAGTCGAATGAGGGAGAGTGTTGCTACAACAAGGCTCTATCATCAAACCCTAGAAGAAAACGATCGTAAGTGTAGATAACCTAGGCCTGGGACATCTCCTCCTTCTTGAGCTCTGGAAAGTACGACTAGCATATGAAGAGGGGAAAAATGAGTGTAGCTAAGGCTAGGCTCAATCCTCTTCAACATGAAAGAGTAGAGTGTTTCTATGGCAAGGCTCTATCTCACTTCATCAAACAAAACGGCTAGAAATCTTGACGGGGACATGAGACATGGACCAATTATGTGTGCTTGTCACCTAGGGTTTATACAGCAAATTTATAATAATAAATGCAAGTAATAACAATACAACCATTCAATTAAGAAGTTTTGCAGAATTTCACTTACATTTCACCAAGAAACATCATAGCAAACCCTAGTTGTAACACCTTCCATCAAGAGAAATGCCAAAAAATGCCAAGAGAATCTTCCCTCAACAAGTGCGCCTCACTAAATCAACCAAAACCCTAAAGTACGGCGCAAATCTCAAACCTCACCAAGTGGTGAGTGAAAGATGATGATAAAATGAGAGTAAAAACCCTCAATATATACTGTATCAATTACCTAATTTTACTTTTTAGGTCATAAAAAGGCCGACAAGGCCATAATGTTAAAATCATATTGTTTTACTTTAAATGCTAAGTAAAAACCCTAATTAAGCAGAAAAGAGAGTAAAATCCCCTTCAAGGGAGGCGCTAACCCTTTCTAAGGCAAATGAGACATCCAGGAGCAAAACGTTAGCCCCCTAGGGGCCTCTCCATCATGCCACATGTGCCACTATTGCCCAACCTATCTGCAAAAGCGTCCATGAAGCTGGATGACGTCATGGTGAATATGGGGACGTCCTAAGCCTTCCAAGGCTAGCGTTCCACTGAAAAAGGGTCATTCCCCCTAGGTCTAGTCCCGTCGGAGTGTCTCTGGTGGAACGTCCTCTTCCTCTCAGGTGAAAAACCCTTGATCAAGCTATGTCTTGTCTCTGCCCCTTTATGGGGTCTCAGCATCCATCTGGTGGGCTCTTCAGCCCAATGGAGGTCCTAACTGGTCATCTCCCCATGTATACCAGTCTAAATGGTACCTGTCCGTCGGGCATGGTCCTGCGCATCAAAAGCTACGCCCTCCATGGGCTCATCAGTCACAGGGATCATAGCAATGTCAATCACATCTCATCATCAATATTATTAAACATATGCATAAAACCCCTAATACATCAGTCAATAGCTCAAAGACATTACAAAAACCTGCAATACAAGATTGGAGAAAAGGTCAAGGCGTCCTATTGGGCTAGTGTCCATAAGAAAAATAAAGTTTCCAGGAAGATCTCATCCAAGCCATGTAAGTGAGGTGATGTGGCCAGGGATGTCTAAACATGTGGGTGTAGTGAGGGCCAAGGATGCATAAGTGTTACCTGTGGGTGCCTTTGTAGAAGGCTAGCTGTACCTGTTGTTGGCGTCAGAAGTCGCTCCTAGATTGCAGCAGGAGTAAGCCTGAGGCCCATCAGTTTAAATGTCACAATTTGTTGATAAAGGGTGATGAATGGAAGTAAACTCAAAACAATATCGTTCTAACTCAGAAAATTGGGTTGGAACAACTAAGACAGGTGAGGTCTTGATCTAATTTAAGCCAGTGATTTTACATAGTAGTGAGTAAGTGGAGGGAAAAACAAAGGAAATAAAGTCTGCTCTGGACATCCGGTCTTTCAGCAGCCTTTAAAAAGGGGAAAAGTCACAAATATGAGATCCTCTCAGATCTGAGAAACTTCAAGAAAATTAAGATGCTGCAAAACTAATATAATCAAACATACATTATATAGTCATTACAACACCCGAATGGATCATCCATGCCCGTGCTCTTAAGATTCAGAGGAAAAAAGGAGAAGAAGATGTTGGCTTTGTTATCGCTCAGTTTGTAGTTTAGGTCAAGTAGCTGAAAGGTAAGGGTCAAACTGGCGTAACAAGAGCTTCCCCACCCACTGTCGCCTCGATGGGGGGCTCTTTCTATTTAGGGTGGCTAAGCCCAAGGGAGACGTCCCTGGCAATCTGGGATTTTGAAAGGTAAAGGCTTAAAGGATTAAGGCAAGTTTTCCCTTTCACAGATTACCGCCAAGAAGATAGTCAAAATGAAGAAATACCACAGAAGAGGCACTTGTTTGCGAGACAAGGCAACAATAAAACTAATACATG
>ML777436.1:162892-175986 GCA_009831015.1 Picea engelmannii | reverse complement strand
GGAGATAATAAGCCTCCAGATTGGCAAGATTTCCTTGGAATCGTTGTGCTGCTGGTTATTAATTCCACCATCAGTTTTATAGAAGAAAACAACGCAGGAAATGCAGCAGCTGCCCTCATGGCAGGTCTTGCACCAAAGACCAATACCCTTCGTGCGAAATAAAGTACATTCAGTAATTGACAAATTTGCCGAGCGTGGACTTCGTTCTCTTGATGTAGCTAGACAGGAAGTCCCTGAAAGGACCAAAGAGAGTGAGGGATCCCCATGGCAATTTGTTGGATTGCTGCCTCTATTTGATCCTCCTCGCCATAATAGTGCTGAAACAATCCATCGAGCTCTTAATCTTGGTGTCAATGTGAAAATGATCACAGGTGATCAACTTGCCATTGCCAAAGAGACGGCGAAGGCTTGGTATGAGTACAAACATGTACCCTTCGTCTTCGTTGCTCGGTAATGATAAGGATGCATCAATTGCATCTCTTCCTGTTGATGAATTGATTGAAAACGCTGATGGCTTCGCTGGGGTGTTTCCAGAACACAAATATGAGATAGTGAGACGACTTCAGGAAAAGAAGCATATCTGTGGAATGACCGGAGACGGTGTTAATGATGCTCCAGCCTTGAAAAAGGCAGATATTGGAATTGCAGTGGCAGATGCAATTGATGCAGCCAGAAGTGCATCTGATATTGTGCTCACTGAACCAGGGTTGAGTGTTATTATTAGTACTGTTCTAACCAGTCGTGCTATCTTTCAGAGAATGAAGAATTACACGATATACGCTGTGTCAATCACTATTCTTATTGTGATGGGTTTCCTTCTTATTGCCTTGACATGGAAATTAGACTTTTCTCCATTCATGGTTTTGATCATAGCTATTTTGAATGACGGTACAATTATGACCATTTCTAAGGATCGCGTCAAGCCATCCCTTCAGCCTAACACCTGGAAATTGAGAGAAATTTTTGCAACTGGCGTTGTTTTGGGAACATACCTTGCCGTAATAACAGTCATATTTTTTTGGGCTATGTACCAGACTGAATTCTTTCCTAACAAGTTTGGAGTAAGGTATATCAGGATTAGTCCGCATGAGTTAACATCTGCGCTATACTTACAAGTCAGCATTGTGAGCCAAGCTCTCATTTTTGTCACACGATCTCGTAGCTGGTCATTAAGGTCTATCAGGATTAGTCCGCATGAGTTAACATCTGCGCTATACTTACAAGTCAGCATTGTGAGCCAAGCTCTCATTTTTGTCACACGATCTCGCAGTTGGTCATTTGTAGAACGACCCGGTCTTCTGCTTATGACTGCATTTGTTATTGCCCAGCTGATTGCAACATTCCTGGCAGTTTATGCCGACTTTAGCTTTGCTAACATCAAACCTATTGGTTGGGGTTGGGCAGGAGTTATTTGGCTTTACAGTCTGGTGTTTTATGTTCCTTTGGATCTCTTTAAGTTCGTTGTTCGCTACGTCATGAGGGGCAAGGCTTGGGATAATCTTATTGAACGAAAGACTACCTTCACATCTAAGAAAGACTATGGTAAACTA
The DNA here is from genome assembly GCA_009831015.1 of Picea engelmannii. Lineage (NCBI taxonomy): Eukaryota > Viridiplantae > Streptophyta > Pinopsida > Pinales > Pinaceae > Picea > Picea engelmannii. The sequence goes on along the minus strand of ML777436.1, from coordinate 174,436 downwards.
TGGTAAAGAGAAGCGCGAAGCACAATGGGCTCATGCTCGGGGAGTAGGTTAACTCGGGAGCAATCTTCCCTCTCGAGCAGCCTTACTCAGGGAGTTTTGCCAGCATCTTTGTCCAGATTTATGGAAAAAGTTCAACCATATTTACCTTTCATTTTGTAATGTCAATGGAAAAATTACCATCATAAATTTATTTATTCTATTTATTCTATTTATTCTATTACGTGTATATCATAAATTCTATTACGTGTATATCATAAATTTATTTATTTTGTAGAAAAGGTAACAATGTCACTAGTACAAAGATGTCAAAGAAGTAAGCTTTGCATTCTCACGAAGCATTTATTTTTATAATAATAATTTTTAAAAAGGAATCATTCATGATAGCATAAGTGCTTCCTGCAAGATTCAATCACATATCAAACACATATTTTAACAATTTTGACAACAAAAAGTGAATATTCATCTTTCTTCCTTTTATTTAGTTCTCTACTATTAATCAATTTGAATTTGAGAAGAAAGTATAAAAAATGAGACAAATACAGGACTGACAATTAATTTGAGGAGAAAGTATACGAAATGAAGTAAATATAGTGTTGATGGGTGGAGAAGCAAAATAGATTGTGTATATTACATAGAACAATCAAATATATATTGAACCACCTTGAAACGAATTAACTAACCAAGTAGGACTAAGACATTAATGTATTGTGTTACATATATTATTGTTATCACAAAGATGTCTTGACATTTTTATTAATGTGATATGAACATTTTATTTGTTTGCACCAATACCTAATGTTCAAGTACGCTATATTGCCTAGTCTTAAAACATGGTAAAGTATATTACTATGACTTTTGCATTACTTCTATCAAAGTAGGCTGCAAACTTGGAAGAAACTTAAGTTATACAATTGGGACCAAAATCTAAATGACATTATTAGGATTGAACAATTTTTAGACATACGTCGGGTTTCACTGCAGCAAGTATTGAGCCTTTTCCTTGTAAAAAACATTGATGAGTCTTTAATATTCAGGAGATTCAACACAATATTCAAGCATGTGAACAGATTTGGGATGAGGAGTTAGATGCTAAAGAAATTGACAATGAATATGAACAGAAAATGGTTAATTTAAATCTTGAGAAGAAAATTCATAAAAGCATATGCCCTCTCGAAATTTTTAATGCAAATGATTCTACAAAAAACTATATTCCACTGGTTGAAAGAGGAGGTGTTGATTTAGCTTCTAATCTATCTCATGATAAGCAAAGGGTTGATTGTTTTATGTATTCATTTGTAGACACTCAAGAAGATGAGTTTACAAATCAGTTTGTTGAAAAATAGGTTGACCTTCCCAGTTTGTTCTTGTTAGATGACAATGCATATGTTGTTGATTTGACTGTATACGACAAATATGAGGATGATTGTGATGTTGAAGATGTTCTTTTTCGACAGTACAGTAACAATTACAAGGAGGAAAGTATTAGATCAGTTGAAGAGAATTATCTACCCTTGTGCTTTGCTACATTTAAATTGTTGAAAGAAAATTCTGAGATCATTATTGAGGCAAATGAATTTGTGTTGATGTGAAATCACACTAGACCAATGAAACAAATTGACGAGATATTGCAACACTCTTCTCATGCGCTTGATGACCCTATTACTTGTTTTGTAGAAGATCTTTCTGTGCAGGAGGAGAGGAGTAATATGAATATGCTCTGGACCACTGGAAGTTTTGGTCTTCATGACCAAAGATATTTAAAGTATCACCACAGAACTATTGTCTAGTTGTTGCTGCCATTAGGTTGACTAGAGTATTTTTTCAGTTGAATGATAACTTGAAATAAATCCTTTCGGGGAGATGACAATAATATAATCATTTGGCAAATGGTGAATTAATGCAATTTAATGAGTAATCTCTTCAAGTTTTTCGCCACCAACGACAATCTTTTCGGAGCCTGCACAATCAGTTGTTAGCATTAAACAACATTCAATGCATATTGGAAAAAGCACGAGAATAGCAGGGACGGACGAGGGAAGATTTGAATATGAAGCTTTTCATGAAACCGCCAACCCGAGAATCCATCAACCCGCGGTTATGGATGATCAAAAATAAATTAAGTGTAGAAAAGCGGTCGGTCAGACTTGCATGCAGGAGAAATAAAATGCTTTTAGGGACTTAAGACCCGCGACAAGTCTGATGGTTGAAATGAGGATCACAGAATTTTGGGTGCAAAGTAGAGATCGCAGAACTTGGAGAATGAAGGCTCGACCCTGGGAATCCATCAAGTTGGAAAAAAGGCTAAGTATTATATAGCAAGGCGGTCGATCAGACTTGTGACATAGGAAATTGGATGGGGATGAAGGCTCACCAATTCACTTACCCGCGAACCCGTCGATTTTTGAAATACGACTAAGTATGGAAACTAGAAAGGGATAGGATAAGGGAAAAGAGGAAAAAGGGAAACTAGGGTAGGTATAGAAGAGGGAAAATAAATGGAAAAAATAAGTTGGGAAAATAGAAAGGGGAAGGAAATTTCGGAAGCAAGAATTGATCTCAACAGGTTTTTAGGGTTCCTACAAACAAGGGTTTTCCTTGTGATATAGCTCTCTGATGTACGTGCAGGGTATAAAATTAATACTCGACCCGATATCTTAGGGCACCAACTAAGGAGGCTAGACCGCACCCTCAGTAGTACTACCTAATTACCCAGGTACTAGAGAGTATCTTCATAAATGTCATTCTCACTGTCACTATAGCAATCGGGCAGCCGATTGGCTGATCTAGAGCTGGTTTCAGGAGACCTAGGAGACTCCCGATATACCTACTAGTACATGGGAATGAAGGTTGTGTACAGATTCTGTCTGATGCGGTACTACCTAAGAGGTACCAACATGGGTTACATTGGTTTCCAACAAGGTGAAACGTTTGTTTCTAGACAACCTCGTGAAACCTTCTGTATTTCCTACGTGTAGTCTTCCCCACCGCATTTTTGCCTGCTAAGCGACAAATCTTTGTGCTTTAAAGACGTCGACAATACACGTCTCTACCCTAAACAAAAAAATTCCCACAGTTTCCGTAGAGGAAAGTGCTCTGATACCACTTTTTAAGTACAAGATCTATTGTATTCAACAAAAAACAGAAACGTTGCAGAATATACCAGCGAAACAACAAATTGTAGAGAACCATAACAAAAAATGATACCTTTATTGATAGAAAACAATGTTCACTTGCCTCTTCGAGGGGGAAACCTCTAGCAAAGCAACACTCTATTACAATAATTCTCAAGACAATGTTTCTCATACATCCTACTCTTATTTATACTAATTCTATCTTCTAAAGAACATTATAGAGGAAGATCTTCCTAGAAGTGGAAGCTTCTATTAGGTCTTCTTACATTGACTTGTTCACTGATATTAAATAAGCCTTATTAACTAATGTCAACCTTTATTACATGGAAAACATATTATTCTACCTACATGAGGGGTTAAGGAGGTTAGGTCCCTAATACATGTTCACTCAGAACACCCTAAAAATTCACAATTGTTTGCACCATAACACTCCCACTCACCACCATTGCATTATGTCAACACCCATTTATCAACCACCACATTCACCACTATAGACATGTGATAGTTACAAATTGGTCATTTTTTCTAGCAACTCAAAATAAAGATGAGGGAAATGAACATTTTTGGTTTGAAATCCGACAATAATCATCTTGGATTGATGGAATTGCATATATTAGATGTTAACATTGCATGATTCCATAGCAATAAGGGTATTCGAGAGTGTTGAATCCTTTTTGCCTTAAAATAAAAAAATTGCATTTTTGGCAAAGATTGCCTCACTGAATTTCAATGATGACAAATCAAGGTCGAAAACGTAAAATGTGTAACCTTCTTCTTTTTGTAATATCTTCAATCAAAAGCATCGCCACACTCTATAGGAAATTTGTTCTATACACTTATCAAAAAATGAAAACAAATGGTTTATATAATTAGTTAATACTATAGAATAATAATAACCCATGTGCTTATGTTTAACTCAGAAGAAAATTAAAATACCCTATGAGGTTGCTGGTAAGATGGAACTATAATTGAGCTTAGCCAAGATTTGGTTAGGATCCAAAACCCTAACACATTTGCAACCCTTCTTATTGTTTGGCCATGGCCTCACCTTTGAGTGGGGGCTCACCCCCACCCCTGTTGTATGTCTCTGCATTCTGTTCGCTAGTAGCTTCCTTAAGAAAATTGACGAAATCCGCACCCTCGGGGTTTGTCAAAAAGTTGGATGAAATTATTAGAACCTTTGGAATTTCATCCAAATTCGCATAAGAGGTAACACTAACTCTGCCTTCTTAGCTTTAGTCCCCAAAGAAGTCAACCCATCCTCATTCTCTAGATTTCGTCCAATCTCACTTTGTAATGTCTTCGATAAAATCATATTAAAAATCATAGCCAACCAAATAAAACGCCTCCTCCCAAAGCTTATCTCTCCTAATCAAGGAGGCTTTATTGAAAAAGACAAATCATTGATAATATTATCCGGATACAAGAAGCTACCCACTCAAGTAAGTCTTGGGGAGAAAAGGGGATGATTTTCAAACTTGATATGACTAATACCTTTGACATAGTTGGGCATAAGTTGATTTTCAAGGTTCAAAAGAAATTTGGGTTTAATGACAAATTCCTTAGTTGGCTCTCTGCTTGCGTTTCATGCCCTTGGATTGCCCCTTTTGTAAATGGTTAGCCCACCCCCTTCTTCAAAGCTTCTAGAGGCTTTAGACATGGATGCCCTCTTTCCCCATTCCTTTACATTCCCGTGACTGAATCCCTAAGGTGAACCTTGGATTCTAAAAGGAAAGCAAAGAACATCCTAGGCATAAAAAATTTCAAAGTAACAAAAAGGATAAACCACTCCCAGTTTGTTGATGACACTCTTTTAATTAATGAAGCTTCTTCTATCTCAACCTCTAGATTAAAAAACAAACTAGACCTGTTCACCAAAGCCTCGGGGGGACTCATCAATAATGCTAAAAGCCAACTTTATACCTTGAACATCTACCCAAGGCTCACTAACATAATTACCAGGATCCTTGGGTTTCCTTTTGAAGGGAAGTGGCAATCCTTTAAATACCTAGGAATCCTCCTTTGTCTCCACTTTTTTTCAACTCACTCCTGTCAACCCATATTAGAAAAAATCAAGAACAAATTTACTCAATGGGGCGTTCACTAGCTAAATCCCAATGGGTATATCATCTTGACCAACTTTGTCTTCTTTTTTTTTTAAGTAAAAAAGGTAGGTCCTATTATATTAAAGTTGCAGAATTACATAGTTCTGTTGAGCTGCTAGTTGTCCCGCCTTTAGAGGAAACCGAGACAGCTGGCCAAGCCATGCCACTTTTCAAAAACAAAATTATAGGTTGCCATCCTACCCGAAGGAAACCAGGATACATGGCCACCTTGACACCAAGTCTTGTCTTTACTACGCCAACAATAGCATTACTACAAGCTAACTGAGCTATATCGTTGGTATGCAACAAAAGAAAAGAGTTTCTAACTGTGAGCATGTAAAAAACCTTTTAGCTAGTGTTCTTATCCTCGTCTCCATTCTTTCCTCGCTTGACTGGACTTGCGTAGACCTGTGCGCAAGTAGGGCATTGGCGTCTTGGGGATGCACTGGAGTAGGCAGCGTAGATCATATCAAGGCGTTGATTTATGCGGATGGCCTTGAATATCTGGTCGTCCACCATGCTGCGTATGTCAAAAATTAATTCGAGGTGCTCCGGATGAAGGAGTGGTGGTTGGTCGCCCTTATCCTTTCGTTCTTTTAAATTGCCACCCAGGTGCTCTATCTGCCTATTTCGTTGCGCGACTACCTCAGGAGGTTCGTCGGTCGTGAATTCCCCTTTGTTTCCTTCCATTCCTTTTTGGAATTCTTCCTCCACGAAGCAAGCTGTGAATTCTTCAGCTAGAGCGTTCCTGGGACTGTGCTCTGTTCTTGGAGCAGGGGTTACTGCATCCTTCCTGAAACAGGTGGGGGGATTCCAATTTTTCGGTACATTGAAGAGAAGATTCTCTGTGTAGCTCTGGATGGATTTATCCGGCGTAATCTCCTCAACATACGCCATGGGAGTCGTTCCCATTCTCCTATACTTCCTGGTTTTCCTCCTACTAGCTAGAGCCAATGCTTTTTCAAAATTCTTATGTCGCTTCCGGCGTGAGTCGACTGCGTACCATGTCGCGCCTCTGTGAGGCTGCCCCCTTGCTCGTGGCATGCTTAGAAGCAAAGCTCTGTTCCTGCTCTTCGAAGGTTCAACCTTCAGCTCTGCAAACTTCAAATGCATTACAAATCCTCCAAGGCGGTTGATAAGGATGAGGGTGGTATCGTTGGCCATTAAGGTTGTGGTCTTAATGCGTTGATCGCATGTCCTACTCGCTCGAGTGAGAAGCCTCATCGTTTGATGTCCACTGCCTGGGTTCACTCCCATTCATTTATGGCGAGGAGATGGGAGCTGGTGGCCAACATTTATGGCACCACTTGACACTAAACCGCGTGTCCTTCCCTCTTCGTGTGGCACCCCATCCGAGGGTTGGAGATCCTTATTAGCTAGAGTTTGACACCGCTCTGAGATGTCTGATTCTTCAGAGCTATGTGCTTCCCAGTAAATATGTTTGGTCTCCTTTGTTACTCCTTCATTTTCCAGATAATCTGCTACCCTGTTGGCCTCTCTTTTCACATGAGAAGGTATGATGTCGAGGTTGGCTCTGAGGAGGCCCCTAAATTCCTCTAGCAGCCCGGATAGTCTCCAGTTGGGTGAGATTTTTTGCGGATTTTCCCCGTGGAGGATTTTGGTGATTAGTTGGATGACAATTTGCGAGTCCCCCTCCACAATGAGTTGGTGGCTATGTCGAGCAATTGCTACTTGGAGACCTTGCAAAAGGCCCATTAACTCCGCTGCGTTGTTTGTTGTTTCCCCCAAATACCCTGCTACCAAGACCGAGGATCTCTCCTCTGGAGTTTCTGAGTGTCGCTCCGTAGCCAGCTGGTCCCGGGTTTCCTTTGGAAGCCCCATCGAAATTAATTTCTATGAACTCTACAGGAGGAGGGGTCCAAGTGGTTGGGCTTCTGTTTTGACGATTAGGTGTCTTGATCGTCAGTTTATTGATCAAGCTGGGTTGCCAGCTTTGGAGAATGCATTGTTCTTCTAGGCTGCAGTTTAGGTCCTCTAATTTCCAGTGTTTGCTTCTAACTGTTTCCTTGACAAGTGTGATGATTTTTGCCCAAGTTAAATCTTGTGTGGAGTCCTTGGAGTGGAAGATTCTTTTGTTTCGTTCCTTCCAGATCTGCGAGAGAATAAAACTAGGGAGGAGTTGCCATATGTAATTCAGTAAAGGATTGTTGAAAGTGGTTGAGTCCCAATTTTCAATCATGCCACTAATGTTGCTTCTGTTATGATTGGATCGACGCATCATTTGGGCTCCTTGGTCCCAGATCGACTGGCTGTAGTGACATCTGTTGAAAAGATTCTCTTTGGTTTCCTCTTGTTGTTGGCATAAGACGCATATTGAGGGCCCAATGAAGCCTCTTTTTCTAAGGTTGTCCCAGGTTAGGACTCTGTTGTGTGCAATCAGCCAGAGGAAGGTGGACACCTTGGGCCAAAGTGTCGAGTTCCAAACCTTGTTCCATATGTTTTCCTTTTCCTAGTTTTGGCAATTGCCTTGTAGGTAGTAGGCTTCTTTGACTGAGAAGTTATCAGTTGTGGAGTGCCCCCATCTAAGAATATTCGGGCCTTCTCTGTGGGGGATTTTCTAGTGACTTGCATAGTGTTGCCAAGCTTGCAGGTCAAGGTTCTCTAGGACTCCTAATTCCTGGTTGGAGGTCTTCCAATGTCGTCATTGCAGTCTTTGCTCCTCGGGTTTCCAGAGATCCTTCACTCTTTGGGGAGTGTCTTGGTTTAGAGCTTGTTTAAGGGGCGTTAGCTCTTCCAGGTCATTTAGAGGTTTGAGTTGCTGCCACGAGTCTTTCCAAAAGGTGTGATCTTGTATCAGGTCTCTGTTTTTCCATGCTATGTTCCAAATGTTAGATCCCTGTATTCTGGTATTGTGTCTGATGAGTTGGTTGGCCTGCATGGAGGGAGCATATTTCTGCCTCCAGATTTGCACCCATAAGGCATTTGGTATTTTCAACCACCTCCACCACATTTTGGCTCCCATTACTTGATTGAGCTTTCCCGGATCTTGGAGTCCCAGACCTCCCATGCTTTTTGGCGTGCAGATCTTATCCCATCCTACTAGTGCCCACTTCTTGTTAGGTTGAAGGCCTTGCCAGAGGAAGTTTCTCTGGAGATTCGTTATAGCTCTGATGATTTGCTTGGGGGTGACTAGATGATCTGAAAATAGAAGGCTGACTTGTTATGCTATGCAAGCACCCTCTACTTATTAAAAATAAACTTTACAGGACCTTGCTTCATGTGTTAAAATATGCAAGATAGATTATGTGCTAAGTTTATGCTTCTTCCTTTAAATGTTCATGTGTGAGCAAATGTTCTTTTAAATGGTTAAATATGTGCTTTAAATAAATACACAGCAACACAACTTGCAGCAAATAAACCATCAAACTCACAACAATAACAAGATGATAAAGGAGTTCACCCCTCTCCGGGTTACATCTCCTTGAGCCTCCATTAATGGACTTGGCTCTCTGGGATTAATTTGTCAAAAGTTATTTTACAAGCTGTTGCTCAACTCCAATGGAAATTCTGACTGCACCATTGGGATCAGAACACATAAAAACCCCAAAAATGACCAATAAAACTCTGAAAACGGATCATGGCTCATCCGGGCATGACCTCTTCTACATGTGGCCTTAAGCTTCCCTGAGCTTATCTATGGAAAAAACACCTGTAAAAGTCCTCAAAAGCATTTGAAACCTCTCCCAATGTGTTCAGAGCATAACAATTAGCCAAAAATGACTATTTAGTCACAGAAAACAAACTTGGACTCACCAAAACATGTCCTCAATCAATGAGGGCTTCAAGCTCCTTGGAGCTCTCTGAAACTTCAATGGTTAAAAACCTACAAAAAAAGTCTTCAAATGGCCTTGATAACAGTGCCAATGGATTCAATACGTCCAAAAACCCCTAGATGGGCTTTTACGGCACCTCAATCGGCCAAAAAATGAGAAAGATAGGCCTCCTGCCATCCTCTTCCTTCAAGCTTTGCTGGCTCTGGTTCGCCAAAACGCACCTATGTTTGCTTGAACCCAGAACACGCTCCAAATTCATGCTAAAACCTAGCACACACGCGCAACCGAAAAACGATCCAAACTGTAGGACGGTTATGGGCATGCCAGCACCTAACCGCCTAGCTCTCGGGCACATGAGGGTCATATGACCTCACGCAATAAGAAAAAAGGCTAACCGTTGAAACTGTGCCAACTGTTTCAAACCCTGCGCCCTCGGTTGTGGTCACATGTGGTTATGTATATAACCACGGGCTACATGTTTTAAAAACCTCCGCGCGCCATTTAACAAAGAGTATGGCCATATGTAAGGTGGGTGCGACCGGGGGCTGGGGCTAAGCCCCAGCCCAGACCCCCGCGTCACCACAAAATAGTTTAAATTTAAATATAAATGAAAACGTTGTATAACAAGAACTAATATGGTGGCGCGTTGGCAGCGCGGACGGTGCAAAGTCTTTACACGGTGGGGAGGTCCGAGGTTCGATCCCCATGGACTCCATAACAATTTTTAAACAACCAACCATACCAATAACAGGGTGCCACGTGGCAGCCCATGACTGGGCCACGTGTCGCAATGTGATTCTCCAAAATCTGTCAACTCAGCTCTGCCACATCACTTCTTCCACGTCAGCGTACAAACCTGCCATGTTAGTTTACAGACATTCCACGTCAGCATGTACGGTCATGCCACGTCAGCATCCGTACAGACTGCACAGTCAGCGTCCTTTTTTTACCTGTTTGACATTCCGAACAGATCGCGATATCTCTCGCTCCCGACGTCCATTTGAGACGAAACAAGTTGCATTGGGTTCATGACGATGAGGGCTACGCTCCTGTTCGTTTTGAGGCAATTTCGAGAACTTTGATTTTTGAGCTAAAATTTGACCCCTGGTCCAGATTTTGATCACACCTTCCCACTGAAAGGCTTTTGGACCCACAAAATCTTATGATTATTTGTCTAAGCTTCAATACTCTTCTGCTTTCAAGTTATATCAACCGATTCTACTTGAAAAGCCTTTTCGACAATCACCTGTATACTTTGACATGCCTTGCACTGCAACTGGCTATGTCCCTCAACCACTGTTCTCTGACTACTGCTGACTCGATGTTCTCTTTGTGCTTGGAAGACTGCCAACCTTCCCACTGAGAATCAAGTCCCTCTTGTGAACTCTTTAACGTCAACAAAATCAGCTCTCCAATGGCTGCAAAAACTTTCCTGCGACATCTTGTCACAAGCCAAGAAAACCATCAATCTTGAAAACAAATTATATAAGACTGAAAAATGATGCCAACAAAGTTTTTTTTTTTCTCCAAACAACTGTCGCATCTCGTACTTCATCAAAACACATGGTGGTTTCCTGCATCTTGGTGTACTCAAAATCAACTTACAAGCCAACAAACACCATCGACTAAACATAAGTCGAAAAACATGATCGACACACATAGTCGTCAGACAATCATCGACACCAGTTGAGACTCATTTGAAACATCTCAATCTTCCCAAAATGACAAGTCGACAAACATGATACACAATCATGTTATAATCATGAATCATTCATGATGAACCATCACCAGGTTCACTGCTTACACATATATAAAAACAAATGCATGTGCATGACTCTTCAACTCTCCTTCCAGTACAAACATAAGTACATAACCCAAAACATGTGGGTACATAAGAGCTGAATATGAAAAAGATATATGGCTGTAACAAGTGAAAATCATATCCATCTTTTACATCCTCCTGACAAATTTATGCAACAACAAAAATACCTTCAAAATGAATTGCATTCATATGCAACTTGCATCATGCAAGTTGTGATAAACTGCTGCAACTTATCATGCTTTCCATAAATGCACACAACGCTGGAAAGTGCATTTACAACAAAAAATGCAAGCTTTACTTGCTCAAGAAATCCAACCATTTTTTACCAAGCCAACTCAACGGTGACTTTTTCTGTTGAAAATCGTTCTCTTGTGAATCATCTTGACTCACATCAATGATGGAATCTCCTCTTCCATTCTTGTCAATCTCTTTATCCATCTGCTTCTTGTGTTGTGGATGAGTGGTTGGATGCAATGTCCAACATTGGTCAATGAGATGACCCCTCTTCTAACAATGAGTGAAAATCTTTTGCATCCTCTTTTCACGCTATCTTTGCTTGTAAAGTTTCCTGAAAGCGGTTAATCTTTTCCAACATTTTGAAACATGATGGTTATATAAACCACAATATGTACATGGATTCTTTCTTCCATTTTTACATACAAATTTATCATGCTTAACATAATCAAAAGCAA
>ML777436.1:130796-162601 GCA_009831015.1 Picea engelmannii | reverse complement strand
ACCTCTACCTTCATAGCCCATTTTTAACAATAACTTGGACCCTATTCCTCTTGTGTGATTTTCAAAACCACCAAAACATTCATCTTGAGAGGAATTAGAAGATAAACTAACATTGCATACCTCATGTTCATGCATGTACTTGGAAAGGGTTTCCTTTGCCTCATGGAGTTGAATCTCCATCTCATGCAACCTTTGAAGAAGTTGGTCTTTCTCCTTCTTCATGGCCATCAACTGCTCTTCAAGGGCAATGCTCTCCTTATCTTCACACGTCTCTTTCATCAAATCTCTCATGGTTAGAATTTCCTTCAACATCTCTTTGTCAAAGAACTTGTATTTTGAAGATGTATGAGAGCTACCAATGTTTGAAGCTTCCTCCATCCTTGCAAGATATCAAACTTCAACACAAAACTTGCACAATACCAACAACTAAATCTCAAGCTATCAATGGCAAACACATGAGCAAAACAAACTATGCTCTGATACCACCTGATCTGAAAATAGAAGGTTGACTTGTTATGCTATGCAAGCACCCTCTACTTCATTAAAAATAAACTTTACAGGACCTTGCTTCATGTGTTAAAATATGCAAGATAGATTATGTGCTAAGTTTATGCTTCTTCCTTTAAATGTTCATGTGTGAGCAAATGTTCTTTTAAATGGTTAAATATGTGCTTTAAATAAATACACAACAACACAACTTGCAGCAAATAAACCATCAAACTCACAACAATAACAAGATGATAAAGGAGTTCACCCCTCTCCGGGCTACATCTCCTTGAGCCTCCATTAATGGACTTGGCTCTCTGGGATTAATTTGTCAAAAGTTATTTTACAAGTTGTTGCTCAACTCCAATGGAAATTCTGACTGCACCATTGGGATCAGAACACATAAAAACCCCAAAAATGACTAATAAAACTCTGAAAACGGATCATGGCTCATTCGTGCATGACCTCTTCTACATGTGACCTTAAGCTTCCCTGAGCTTCTCTATGGCAAAAACACTTGTAAAAGTCCTCAAAAGCCTCTGAAACCTGTCCCAATGTGTTCAGAGCATAACAATTAGCCAAAAATGACTATTTAGTCACAGAAAACAAACTTGGACTCACCAAAACATGTCCTCAATCAATGAGGGCTTCAAGCTCCCTGAAGCTCTCTGAAACTTCAATGGTTAAAAACATGCAAAAAAAGTCTTCAAATGGCCTTGATAACAGTGCCAATGGATTCAAGACGTCCAAAAACCCCTAGCTGGTCTTTTACGGCACCTCAATCGGCCAAAAAATGGGAAAGATAGGCCTTCTGCCATCCTCTTCCTTCAAGCTTTGTTGGCTCTGGTTCGCCAAAACGCACCTATGTGTGCTTGAATCCAGAACACGCTCCAAATTCGTGCTAAAACCTAGCACACATGCGCAACCGAAAAATGATCCAAACTGTAGGACGGTTATGGGCACGCCAGCCCCTAACCGCCTAGCTCTCGGACACATGAGGGTCATATGACCTCGCGCAATAAGAAAAAAGGCTAACCGTTGAAACCGTGCCAACCGTTTCAAACCCCGCGCCCTCGGTTGTGGTCACATGTGGTTATGTATATAACCACGGGCTACATGTTTTAAAAACCTTCACGCGTCATTTAACAAAGAGTATGGCCATATGTAAGGTGGGTGCGACCGGGGGCTGGGGCTAAGCCCCAGCCCGGACCCCCGCGCCACCACACAGTTGTTTAAATTTAAATATAAATGAAAACGTTATATAACAATAACTAATATGGTGGCGCGTTGGTAGCGCGGATGGTGCAAAGTCTTTACACGGTGGGGAGGTCCGGGGTTTGATCCCCGCGAACTCCATAACAATTTTTAAACAACCAACCATACCAATAACAGGGTACCACGTGGCAGCCCATGACTGGGCCACGTGTCGCAATGTGATTCTCCGAAATCTGTCAACTCAGCTCTGCCACGTCACTTCTTCCACGTCAGCGTACAAACCTACCACGTCAGCATGTACGGTCATGCCACGTCAACCTCCGTACGGACTGCACAGTCAGCGTCCTTTTTTTACCTGTTTGACATTCCAAACAGATCGCGATATATCTCGCTCCCGACGTCCGTTTGAGACGAAACGAGTTGCGTTGGGTTCGTGACAATGAGGGCTACGCTCTTGTTCATTTTGAGGCAATTTCGAGAACTTTGATTTTTGAGCTAAAATTTGACCCCTGGTCCAGATTTTGATCACTAGAGCAGTGAAAAGGTAGGTGGGAAGGGTTTGAAGGACCGATTTGAGCAGGACCAATCTGGCCGTAATGTTTAGCGTTCGGAAGGTCCAGTTGTTCATCCTGTTGGAGATGGAAAGGAGGAGGTTGTCCCAGAATATGGATTTTGTTGTCGCTCATGTTAGAGGAATGCCTAGGTAGTTGGACGGGAGGGAGCTCTTGGGTATTCCCAGAAGTTTGGAGATATGAAGTTGGACCGCAACCGAAGTATTGAATAAGAAGAGTTTGGATTTGTCTAGATTAAGCGTCATGCCTGACGCTTCTGTGAAATCCGAAAGGATGGAGTTAAGCTTATTTGCATCTCTTGCTGTTGGGGAATTCATGAGTAGGGTGTCATCGACAAATTGGCTATGTGAGGGTGTCGGTTGGATGTTGTGCAAAGGCAGGCCTTTGAGAGAGCCTTCTTGGACCGTTGTCTTAATGGAGCATCCCAGGCCTTCTGCCATGAGCACGAACAAAAAGGGCGATAAGGGGTCCCCTTGTTTGATGCCTCTAGATGGTGAGAAGGGTCGGGAAGGGACTCCATTGACGAGGATGGAAAAGAAGGCCGAGGAGGTGAGGTTTAAGATCCAATTCACCCAATGTTGATCAAAACCAAAAGAATTTAAAGTGGCCTGAAGGTATTGCCAACTGGCTCTATCGAAAGCTTTTGAAAGATCAAGTTTTATTAGCATACCTAGAGTTTTTGTCGACTTGAGAGAATGGATGACCTCATGAGCTAGAATAATGTTGTCCATGATTTGTCTTCCCTCTACATATCCTGCTTGTTCTTTGGATATGACGAAGGGCAGAATTGGCTTGAGGCGATTCACAACCACCTTTGTAATGATTTTGTAGATTACATTGCATAGAGCGATGGGCCTGAACTGCTTGGGATCTGTGACCCGTTCTTCTTTTGGAATTAGGGTGAGAAAGGTGGTGTTGAGGGCCGGGAGGACTTGGCCTGAAGTCCGTGATTCCTCTACTACCTCCCAAACCTCTTTCCTTACTATGTCCCAATAGTGATGGAAGAAGTCAGTGGTAAATCCATCCGGGCCTGGGGCCTTCCCTGGAGGCATATCTTTTGTTGCTTGGTCCACCTCCTCCTGTGTGATATGTCTCATTAGAGCTGCGTTCTATTCTGGTGTCACTAATAATGGTATGTGATTGGTTACTCGATTGATGGTTGCTTCCCTATCTGCCCTGGTTTCTGTTAGGACGTCGTGGTAGTACCTATTGAGCTTTATCTCTATTTGGGTATGTTCTCTGATTGGGTTGCCATGTCCATCCTCCATATGAGTGATTCTGTTGATGTGTTGGCGGTGTACCATGGTCCCGTGGAAGAATTTTTTGTTCTTTTCCCCCTCTTTGAGCCATTGTACTCTGGACTTCTGTCTCCATAATATTTCCTCTTGCTTTTTTCTTTCTTCTAGTTGCACTTGTAGCTGCTCTTCCTCTTTCATTAGTTCAACAGTTCGAGTCCCTGAGATGAAAGTTTTTTGTATCTCCATTAAGTTGTTCTCTATTTCCTGCATGCTTTGGAATATGTTTCCAAAGGTATTATTATTCCAGTGCTTTAGCAATTGCTTGAAGTTTTTGAGACGTTGCTGGAATTTGTACATACTTGTACCATGATCTATTTCCGCATGAGCCCACCAAGTTTTCGCAAGCTGATGGAAGTCTGGGTGTGTGAGCCATAATTTTTCAAACCGAAAGGGTTTATATTTGGGTATTGCCTCTGTTTCTAGGTGGAAGGCTATTGGCCAGTGGTCTGAGCCAGCTTTAGGGAGAATGAGACTTTCCATACAAAGGTCCTTTTCAATTAGTTCTTCAGCTACAAGGAAGCGGTCCAGACGACAGGCTACATGTTGGTTTCCTGATCTGCGATGGTTCCAAGTGAAAGTACCATTGTTGTTCTCTATATCTACTAACTTTAGATGTTCTATGAGGGTTTTGAACTTACCACTGTCTTGTTCCAGCCTTTTGCTCCCGCTTGTTTTTTCCTCCAGCGACAGGATCATGTTGAAGTCGCCTCCAATGATCCAGTTAGGTGTGGTCAACAAAGATTTGATAAGAACTAGCCTCTCCATGAATTTGTCTTTTTTCGGCTGACTTTGGGGTCCATAGACATTGGTGACGGTCCCCTCCTGATTCGAACCTATGACCTCAAAGTGGGCTGTTATGGTGCCTATTGTAGAGAAGGATCTGCTGAGAGTAGTGGTGTTCGGGTTCCATAATATAGCTAGACCCCCTGAGGCCCCTGAGGAGTTTGTTTTAACAAAGTCACATCCCCTCCAGATGCGCTGGAAGATGATTTCAGCTTCTGCCCCTGCACATTTTGTTTCCTGTATCATTAGGATATCTGGTTTTTTTTTCTTTATCTAGTCTCTGAGGATCCTTTGTTTGGATCTTCTGTTGAGTCCTCTAATGTTCCAGGTGATGATCTTCATCATAATGAGGGTGGTGTTGGGTGGAGGTATCCCTCCGAGAGCTTATGGATCTGTCTTGAGTTGATCATTAGATTGTCCGCCTCCTTGATTAGTTGATGCACCGTTTTGCGTCCCCTTCTTTTGTTCTCTCGTGGTATCTTTTTTGAGCCGGAGCCTGGGTCTGTTGCTATGCCCAAGCGTGTCGTGGATCCTGCAGTTGAGTCAAGAAAAACCTTGCGTATCTTTCAGAGCTGCTCTTCAGGGAGGCCTTGCTGATTCTTTTGGTTGAGGGCTTCCTCAAGTTTTTCTAGGTCAATGCCTGCTAGATCTCGATCGTCCACCTACATTAAGATGTCGTCGTCTCCGTCTCCTTTCTCTTCTGGGTATGTTTCCCGGTTTGTGCCAGAGGAGGAAGGGGCTTGGTTCTATCCTTTGTTTTGTTGCGGCTCTTTGTGTGGATCTTGGATTTCTTCATCTTCCGGTAGCTGGTTTAGTATCTCGTATGAGTTTTTGGTCGAGATCTTGGGCTTGGGGTCTCAGATCTGCTTCTTGGTAGGGTTTTTCTTTCTGGCCATGACGGTGGTGAAGCCATCTTTCTGCGCAGTATCGCTGGCTTTGGTGGCTTGCTTATTTAGAGGGCAGTCTCTGAACAGGTGGCCATGTTCATGGCATTTTCTGCAATGGAAAGGGATATGTTCGTAGTCCAGTGTTTGTTGCCAGTCTTCATCCTGATATTCCAGAGTTACCGCCCCTGGTAGAGCCTTAGATATATTCATATAAACACATATTCGGGCATATGAAGTATATTTCCTTTGCTTTGAGGCTTCTGAAGTTTTGACATAGTGACCCACTGTGTTTTCTATTCCCATGAGAATCTCCTCCAGCCATAACTCCTGTGGCAAGGAATAGAGGCGGATCCAGACTGGTGCCATTGTAAAGTCCTCATTGTCTGGGCTGAAGTGTTCTATCCAGAATCTTAGGAATAACCCTACCAAGTTGAAGAAGTATGGGTCGTTCTCAAAGATTCGGTCTCAGTCTTTTGGGTTGTATAGGATAATTGTGAAGAAGCCTTGGAGCTGAGTTGAACCTCATAATCACCTTTGGGGTTCCACCAATGCTTAATCCATATGTTCAGGTCTCGTTCGGATGGCCACAGTCCCAAAAATTTACCGATGAGGGCATGCTCTCGCATGAATTGGGTGTGCTCACCCACTCGTGTTGAGCTTATTAGGTATCGCGGGGGTTTTTCCGTTTGTGGGATGCATTTTCCAGGCTCCCACCCACGAGGTGCTTTTGGATGAGACGTACTGGCTTCCATCTCCATTTCCTTGCCGAGTCCTTGTTCTTTGGCGAGGATTTGTTCATGCATATGCGGTGGCGACTCGAAAGATGGTCATTTTTCTCTTGTGCCCGATCGATCGTTGGTTGTAATGTTGTTGTACGAGGGGGGTTTCCCCCCCTCTTCTGTGTTCATCTTGACGGATCAGACCAAAAGACTGTCGATGCCTGATCTTGGCAGGTGGTTCGCTGCGGAGTGAGTTGGTTCAGTCATGCAGCGAGTCATGTTGAGCTTGGAGCTAGGGTTTTCCAGAGCAGCGAGGTTGACCAACTTTGTCTTAAGTGCCCTCTCCATTTTCCAAATTTCGACCCTTCTTGCCCCAGATAATCTTAAGCTTTCCCTCTCCAGGGAAATCAAGTGGTTTATGTGGCAAGGAGGCAAGTCCAACTCAAAAAAGTTCCACCTAATTAATTGGAATATTGTCAGAGACCCTAAATTTCATGGGGGATTCGGAATCAAGAACCTGACACTTGTGATTAAAGCTTTAGGAGCAAAAATACTATGGAGACTAGTCTCTGGGGGTAGAGCCTGATGGAAAAAGTCTCATTGCAAAAGTAATTATCTAGTCCCAGGTTGATATGCGTTGATGTTTAGTGAGACCATGAACCTGGCACTCAAATATGGTGCCTTCTTAAAGCCTCTCTCCCTCTCCTCCAAAGAAAATTAACGCGGGTTCTAGGAAATAGGAAAACGAGTAAGATTTGGCAAGACAATATAATGGAAAACCCTCTCCTCTTGGAGCGTCAATCCCTCTTCCCTTTGAAAGATTGGTTAGAAAGACAAGGGAAATGCACCCTATATGTGATATCTTCTTGGTCCAGACTAAAATTCGTCGCTGGTTAGGATGGGATCTCAAAGAAATCCCTTTGTATCTCCAAGCCCTCTCAGACACTTTTATCCTCATGTTGAAGGGTTGCGCTCCCAATCTGTTATCTCTCAAGGATTCTTAGGGATGGGATCAACAAGATTGCATTATAAAAAAAGGATACGAGGCTCAACTCATGCAAGAGGTTCTCCCCCCCAAATCACATAGGTGATAGCATATTTGGCACTCGGATGGCCTCCCTAAAATTAACACATTCTACTGGACCTTAATGCATGGAAAGATAGTTACAAGAGAAAATATAATCAAAAGAGGCATCCAAGGCCCTTCCAGGTGCGTGTTGTGTTGTTCTGCCTCAGATTCTTCTTCTCACCTTTTTTTGTACTGTGTTTTTTCCCGGTTGATTTGGAATTGGGTAATGCAAGAAATTAGTTAGAAAATATGGCGGCCCTCTTTTATTGAACATCTATCAAGTCACTGGCATCATGCCTACCAGGGATCTTTTGGCGGCAAGCACATTTTTTAGCGATTTTGGACTGCTCTACCCAAGTATGTTTGTTGAAAAATTTGGCTAACCAAAAATCAAGGCCTCTTTCAGAGAGCTTGCTCTTCCCCTGATACAGTGGCAGCTAAGGCTTTGGGCCTCCTCTCAAAGCACTTCAACTCAAGGGGTCTCTCTGCTTCTCACTCAAAATCTCTTGATCTATGGGAGTCTATGTGGCTACATAAAATTTAACTCTGGGTAACTCTCTCATCTCATATCTATCCTAGAACATCATGGCAGCTTCAACTCACCTATGATGAGTTCACATAGTGGATACATAGCCGTAAACACCACACTTTATGTTTTGATGGAGCTTCTAAACGTAACCCTGAGGTGACAGGTGCAGGAGGGGTTCTCTATGGCCCTAGAGGGCAAGTTGAATTGACCTACTTCTAGAAGTTAGGACCAACTTCAAGTAATAAGGTAGAGGCTTACACACTATTTAAAGGCCTTACCATCGCCAACACTCAGGGCATTTGCGCAATCACCATTATGGGCGAATCAAAGAACACTATCACACATCTTCATCTCAACATTATTCCAAGAGACACATGATTCAAATCAATGTCCACTAGAATTCAGAGCCTCGTTCAAGATTTAGTATATGTGGATTTGGGGCATATCCTACACCACCTCAACTCCATGGTAGATCAATATGCCAACAAAGGCACATTGGGAATAATAAGAGATTTGTGGATCAACAGGACTAGGAGCTTTAGTCCCATCCCCTAGCGCCCTTACCTCCTTTTGGTCTTCTTGCCACCACCTCATGACTCACATCCTTAATCCTCATGCTCTCAACACCTGCCGCCTCCATCCCTCATGTGGAAGGATCCCCTGTTGTATCACCATCACTCGCCTTGTCCGACCGCCCAGGTTTTTTACTCCGCCCGTCCATCGACTCGTGCTTGGGGGTTTGTGGCTTATGCCTTGCTCGTGTCTTATGTCCTCTACAATAATCTATGCGAATGGCTTTGGTATTGGATGGGACATACTCTCTTCTCTCCCCTCTCCTCGTAACTTGATTCATCCGACCCTTTGGATTATCTGCATTGCTTGTTTGTTAGCTCATGTAAGGTAGCTAGAGAGGTAGTGGGGGGGCCCAGAGGGCCCATAGTGATAATAATGGAGGTCATTCAATGTAAGGTGGACTAAGTCCACTATATTATTAAATAAGGCCCACTATGGTAGTTAGATATAATAAATGGGTAATTAGATATAATAAATGTAAAAGGACTTCTTAGAATGTTCTACTTCTAGAAGATTCCTCCTCTAGAATGTTCTTAGGTGATGGTAGCACTATATAAAGGGGTTCAAACAATGTAATGAGACATGAAGAGAGGTATTGTATTTGGAGCTGAAGCTCATTAGGAGGATGCCCCCTCAAAGAGGCAAGTGAATAGAAGAGGATCCCTTCCATAATAGGATCCATTGTATGGTGTTTCCCTACCTGAAGGGTTTGGTAATAATAAAGTGTGTTTTTTTTTTATCTTGCTTTATTATATTTGTAGATCTACTCAGGTTCTTAACAATTGGTATCAGAGCAAGAGAAGTAGCTAGAGAGGTAGTGGGGGGGCCCAGAGGGCCCACAGTGATAATAATGGAGGTCATTCAATGTAAGGTGGACTAGGCCCACTATATTATTAAATAAGGCCCACTATGGTAGTTAGATATATTAAATGGGTAATTAGATATAATAAATGTAAAATGACTTCTTAGAAGGTTCTACTTCTAAAAGATTCCTCCTCTAGAATGTTCTTAAGTGATGGTAGCACTATATAAAGGGGTTCAAGCAATGTAATGAGACATGAAGAGAAGTATTGTATTTGGAGCTGAAGCTCAATAGGATGATGCCCCTTCGAAGAGACAAGTGAACAGGAGAGGATCCCTTCCATAATAGGATCCATTGTACGGTGTTGCCCTACCTCAAGGGTTTCTATAATAAAGTTGTGGTTTTCTATATGGTTTCATATATCTTGTGTGGTGATCGTATTCAAATATCTTTGGATCTATTGTGATATTTTGTATTCAGGAATTTGGTTCGTAACAAATGGTATCAGAGCACTTTTCTTGGCAGACATTGTGGGCAAATATTTTTTATTTTTGCAGTTTTTTTTTTTCGGAAGAGAAAAAGAGAGCCGCGACATTCTCGAAGTTTTTGGTATATTTCTGTGCAAAATTTGCAGAAAAATGTTGTAGATCTGAGTTCCTCTTAGAAAAACACCCAAGTTAAAAAAAAAAAATCGTCCGAAACGGAGTCCGGGAAGTCAAAATATTGAAGTTTTAAAATCTGCAAAATTTTCATGGTTTTTTCCGCGGACGACGGTGCGATTTTTTTATTTTATTTCTGTAGCAGTTGGAGGCCGAATTTTCCCAAGCAAATTATAGATCTGAGTTCCTCTCACAATTTCACCCAATTAAAAAAAAAAACCAGCCGAAATGGAGTCCGGGAAGTGAAGTTATGAACATTTTAACTTCAATAGTTTTTTAGGGTTTTTCCAGAAAAAGCCGCAATTTTTTGCCGAAACTTATTGGGTCTATTTTTTATTTTTTTTTCATGACAGTTGAGGGACCGAAGAATTCATAGGGTGCTCAGATGGCTATTTCTTCTCAAAACCTCAAAGAAATTCTTGAATCATTCAAAGCCCAATTGTTTCACAGATTGAATGACAGATTGGATGCATTTGTACATGGCCTCATAGACGGTCTCAATGATAGTTTTCGTAGTATTCAAGATTCATTGAATAACATGCAGGAGAGATTTCTTATGGAGGGTCTCATGGATGAATATAATCAAGAAATATATGCTTGGTATGATTTTGAGGCCGATTGTGATGATTGGTATATGGATAGTTGTCATTTCTGGGATGACAACCACTTTCATGTTTTATTTGATGACTCTAATCCACCTTCTGTAGAGAGCATCAATGTGAAAAATCGAGAGCCAATGATTGTTACCAGTGTCCATCCTGCATATTCTACAATGATATTATTCCTTCCAGATTCTGCTATGACCCTTTTCCACTATGTGGATGGATATTCTTATTTGGATCCACATGACAGGTGTCAGTCTTTGGAGCATCATTTTGAGTTGGTTATTGGGTTCCAAAATCTTCCACGGGGAGTTCACATTAGCACTTGGACATGGGACCCTGGCTTACAATGGTGGTTGGATTACATCAACATGGTGGCTTTCCTTTCTACATGGGACCTTGGTTCTCCAGTCTTCTTCAACATTATGGTCCACAATTATACATGGGACCCTGGTATATGGTTGTACATCAAGCGCTGAGGACAACACTTTCATAAGGGGGATGGAATGTAAGGTAGCTAGAGAGGTAGTGGGGGGGCCCAGAGGGCCCATAGTGATAATAGTGGAGGTCATTCAATGTAAGGTGGACTAGGTCCACTATATTATCAAATAAGGCCCACTATGGTAGTTAGATATAATAAATGGGTAATTAGATATAATAAATGTAAAAGAACTTCTTAGAAGGTTCTACTTCTAGAAGATTCCTCCTCTAGAATGTTCTTAGGTGATGGTAGCACTATATAAAGGGGTTCAAGCAATGTAATGAGACATGAAGATAAGTATTGTATTTGGAGTTGAAGCTCAATAGGAGGATGCCCCCTCGAAGATGCAAGTGAACCTGAGAGGATCCCTTCCATAATAGGATCCATTGTACGATGTTGCCCTACCTCAAGGGTTTCTATAATAAAGTTGTGGTTTTCTATATGGTTTCATATATCTTGTGTGGTGATTGTATTCAGATATCTTTGGATCTATTGTGATATTTTGTATTCAGGTACTTAACAACTCGTATCGACAACATAGAAGTGGATGCCATGGTTGCATCATCCGTCCTCTGCCATCATCAACAATTGTGGTTCCGAGCTTGGAAAATATGGGCAACAATGACCCCTCTTATCAGCTCGTACTTAGGCCTTCCATGTAAGTCCGTCTCCCACTCTATTTTTAGACCGATAATCTCTCAGATCGACTCCCAATTCAACTATTGCATCCTTAAAGTACTCAAGCTCTGAGGTTTCCTCGTTAGTGGAAGCACCATGGTAGGCAGATGCAAACATTCAGGTACGACGCTTGCCCAAATGGAATAGGAGATGGATGATTTGAGAACCTTTATGCAAACCATGCAAGAAAGGTTGAGCAGCCTCACAGCTCAGGTATTGTCTCTCCTAGATCTCTCCCTTCAACACCATCAATCTCTCCACCACCTTCAAAACTAGTGTAATGCAATCAGGGTCCAACTAGAAGACGTTCACGTGCAATTAGTTCATCTTGGCAACAACCTGAAGGAGTTTGTGGGCTTCGAGACACTTCTTCCCCAAGTTTGTAGTGCCCCACTACTGGATTTGAATTCTCCGCCATTGGTACCAGACATGCCCATTTCAAATATAAAGAATACACCTTCTGCTCATGATTAATCTATGCAGTGCATCTATTAGTTCTATTTAAGGGTTTATGTCAAAATTTTAACTACAACGCTGAATGTATGGGGATGTTTACATAAATTGTTTTGTGAAGTCCTGAAGTGACAACATGCTACTAATAAGTCATGAAAGTTGCCATTTTGTAAACTGATACAAATCCTCCACCATTTTCGATTAAAAAAAGAAAAAGAAAAAAGAGAAAAGATCGAACTCTAGTCTTGGAAAATAGGTTTTGTGTGTGGACGATGGATTTTTTTAAATGCTAAAAATAAGAATTTCCTAAGAGTTAAATACCAAACTCATATGCCCGTTATTATAAAGCCATGATAAATGAAGACCACCTTTCGCTACCCCTTAGCGAATCACTGCATATCGGGACTATTTATGCAAATAGGAAGCACAACGACCGGGAAAAAAACATCTTTCTTCTTGCCCTGCGTACTAAAGATTTTTTCATAACAGATAGCTCCCTTCAAAAATTCAGCTTAGTGTAGATCACACAGTCACAGAACTCGTCGATCAACATGTCTTCAGGAGTGAAGCAAACGGGGAGTCAGAAGTTCGAATCCGGGCACCAAGATGTTGTACACGATGTCACAATGGATTACTACGGGAAACGTATAGCGACCTGCTCCGCAGATCGGACCATAAAGCTTTTCGGCCTGAACGCGTCCGATACCCCAACCCTTCTGGCCTCGCTTACTGGTCACGAAGGCCCTGTCTGGCAGGTCTCCTGGGCTCACCCAAAATTCGGATCCATCCTCGCTTCCTGCTCGTATGACCGACGCGTTATCATCTGGCAAGAGGGTCAGCAGGAGAACGCATGGTCTCAGATTCAAGTCTTCAAAGAGCACGAGGCCTCCGTGAATTCGGTGTCATGGGCACCCCACGAACTGGGACTCTGCCTGGCGTGCGGTTCCTCTGATGGCTCCATAACCGTCTTCACACGCCGAGAGGATGAATCCTGGGACAAAACGAAGATAGATCAAGCCCACCAGGTGGGCGTGACGGCGGTTTCATGGGCGCCCGCTTCCGCTCCCGGTTCCCTTGTGGGTCAGCCCTCAGATCCCATTCAGAAGCTCGTGTCCGGTGGGTGTGATAACACAGCTAAGGTGTGGAAATTTTACAATGGTTCTTGGAAGCTAGATTGTTTTCCTCCTTTACAAATGCATACGGATTGGGTTCGGGATGTAGCTTGGGCGCCCAATTTAGGGCTTCCCAAGAGCACTATCGCTAGTTGTTCCCAGGATGGGAAGGTTGCTATATGGACACAGGGGAAAGAAGGGGATAAATGGGAAGGGAAAATTTTGAATGATTTCAAGACCCCTGTCTGGAGGGTCAGTTGGTCCTTGACTGGAAACATCTTAGCTGTTGCCGATGGGAACAACAATGTGACTCTTTGGAAGGAGGCAGTGGACGGAGAGTGGAATCAGGTGATCACAGTACAGTGACAAATGTATGCTTCTTTTTACGATTTTGATTTCTCGACGTTTTAGATTGTTTATTGATGTGCTAAATAGTGAGAACTCAGAGGGTTTGCTGCCATATTTGATTGCCAAAAAATCTTCATTGTAGTATTAAGTATTGCAAATCCATTTGAATAAACTAGGAGATTCCTTGTAGTATTAAGTATTGCAAATCATGGCAGACAATTATCTCCAACTGTTGAATTTATCTTGGATATGCTGTAAAACTGTTCACGTATATTACTAGGCTAATTAAATTTGGCAGAGAGGTCTCTTATAGTGTAGATTGTTTTCATTTGTTTGAGTTACTTTGTGTCAGATGTGTTTTTCAGTTTCAGAGCAGCATGGGGAATAGAGATATAGCTAGGTTATGTAGGTTTTGTTGGTGGTTTTGCTGAAATTTGAACTAAGTTAAGCCTGAATTGTTCTCTTTAATATGATCCACAATTTTAAACGAATTAAACCCATCTGTCATTATTTTTGCTGTATTATATAATTTAAATCATCCTGGATCAGGTTTTCAATTCCTATATCAAGAACTTGAAATGAGCTAAGTTGGACTATTTTATTAATCGAGCAATTGTGTCGCACTGTTGCAAATTGTTTTTTATAAATGACAAGTGTTGTGAAATTTGACAGGTAACTTTTTTTTGTATCTTCTATCTATTTTTTGTATTTTTAATAGTTGAAAAGTGAAAATTAAAGAGAACAGATGTGGTGTCATGAAACAGACCATTTGCGAGGTCTTGACAGTAGCAAGGGATAATGCTTATTTGGGCCAAGAAACGAAACAACAGTTGACAATATTCGTAAAAGTGACAAGAGGCTAGAAAGCCCCTACACCTTGTACCACCATCTTCAAGGATTAAGGCAGATTGTGCAGGGCATGGTATGTAAAGATTGATAAATTCTCTCTTTAGTGGTTTTAGTTGTTGCCATTCAGATCCTACCCTTTATGGTCAGACATGTCAGTGGAGAGATTTTGAGTCACGTCCTTTATGTAGATGATTTGATTCTTACAGGGAGGGAGGGAGTAGTCTCAACATGATAATTGACATGAAAAAGTTCATGTTCACTTGTGAAATCATTGATTTGGGCTTTTGGCATATAAAATATAAATATATAAAGATCGATGAATAATTGAATGATGACTACAATGATGAGTGGCCTGGGCATTTGTAGGCCTCACGGTGGCTTTTCACGTAAAGTTTTCTCTTTACATGATGCACCTTTTAAAAGCCTTCTAGAGAAGTCCCCAATACGTCTACGTCCTCTCTAGAAGCTGAGATTTGCCTCCCTAAATGGTATGCAAAAACTCTAGTCATCGTAGGTTTTGATGCTTGGAACCCTCTTGGCAAGAGGCAATGAGCCAATTTTACTCTAATGGCGAAAGTCATTGCTACTTGAGATCCTTAGTCTTATGAGCAGGTTCTCGATAAAACCATAATGGGAGGATGTGATGGCAAAAAATATAACCCTCCAATGACCTCCAATGAAAAATTAGACTTGGAAGTTGGTTCCTATTTCCCTAGGGAAGAACCTATTGGTTGTAAATAGAACTGTAAGATCAAATTTTCTTCAGATTGATGCATTGAGAAATGTAAAGCTTGCTTTTTGGTTAAGGGTTTTTCTCAAAAGGGAGGTATTGATTACATTTAGATCTTTGCCCTTGTTGCCAAGATGGACACCAATCATATTGTTTTATTGCTTGTTGCTAGTTTCCAGTGGGAGATTCACTAGATGAATGTGAAATTCATTCTTCTTAATGGTGATTTCGTTTGGAAATTTACATGGCACAATCTTCTGGTTTTCTTAAGGATGGCACTTTTAAACTTGTTTGCAGGTTAAAGAACTCTTTTTATGGTTTGAAGCAATCTCCCAGGGAATGGTATCTGAAGATTGATAAATTCTCTCTTCAGTGGTTTTAGTTGTTGCCTTTCAGTTTCTACCCTTTCTGTCAGACATGTCAATAGAGAGATGTTGATCTTGTCCTTTATGTAGATGATTGATTCTTACAGGGAGGGAGTAGTCCTGACTCCTAACATGATATTTGACTTGATGAAGTTTATGTTCACTTGTGAAATTGTTGATTTGGGTCTTTGGCATACAAAATATAAAATATAAATATACAAAGGTAGATGAATAATTGAATGCTGTTTACATTGATGAGTGGCCATGGCATTTATAGGCCTCACCATGGATTTTAAGTTTTCACATAAAGTTGCATCTTTACATGATACACCTTTTAATAATTACATTAATGCCCTATGTTCTTTAGTCTATGTGTATTAAATTCTATAGTCTTGGCATTGCATACTTCAGAGTGGGACAACCCTTTCTCTCCTTCATTCGACGACACGAACCTGGGGTCTTGAGGCTCTACCCTATTCCAGAGCATTGTATTTCCTTTTAGTATTTTGATAGTTGATTTGCTCTTTGCTTTTATAGAAGTGGCCTTCGCTCTCACTTTGTATTGCCATTTATGTACTGTGCAGTCTTGTTAACCTACTTTTGGTCATTTGTCGGACATTAATAAACTTATCTTATCCTCCAGTTTGTAACCATTTCCTGAAATTTATCTTCTTTGGAAAATATGGCACTTTCGAGATTAGGGTTGCATTTTATTAAATTCCTTTAAATCAACATATTTTCCTTTTAGCCTAAAGTAATGCCTTAAAGAACATCTCTTCTTTTGGTGGAGTCCACATTGTGAGTTTGAAGTGACATCACATATACCCTGATGTGTTTTCTCTTCGCTTTTGTTAACTTGTCCATGTTGTCATTAAACACTGGAAGAAGGGTGTCGTCCTTCTGACTGAAATCTGGCAACTGTATTTAAACATTCAATGTTTTGGCTTCTTGATTAGACTTTCTGAAGTCATTTCTAAATCATCTCTTCAACTTCATTTTTAAATCACCTCCTGAACTTTTCTTCTTCATCAGCTGGTACCTTTGCACCTTGTAGTCTCTGGTATTCATTGTAGATGTCCCCTACAAGGATCCATGCCTGACCCCAGAATAGACCCTTCATACCATACTGACCATGTGCAGTAGCTGGTACCTTTGCACCTTGTAGTCTCTGGTATTCATTGTAGATGTCCCCTACAAGGATCCATGCCTGACCCCAGAATAGACCCTTCATACCATACTGACCATGTGCAGTATCATTTTCATTACGAATTTTGTATACCTCTGGACCATCATTCTGAAAGAAATTATTCCTTTGATTTCTTCGCTTGACTTGGGGATGGGATGAATTGTGCAGTCTTTAGCTGCTTTTCTCCACAACTGAGACATACTCATCCTCCTCGAGCATGCCAAATTTACAACCTTAAGAAATAGATGCAGTTGCCCATCATCTTTCTAAGCCTGCTCAAGTGCCAGACAAGACTCTCCCCACAATCAAACAAGTTACAAAAGCTTTTGGTTCATTCTATATCCTGCTAGCCATTCTTGTATGTCACACAGTACAATCAATATCACCACAGATACATACAAGAATTTATTGAATATGCCAAGATTTCCTATTGTTTTATTGCTGTCTTCCATTATCTGTTAGATTTTGACTGCACCTCAGGTCTGGTCTATGTCTTCAACAGTTATACACAAATTTACTATTTGAACTGTAAGCATAAACACACTGAGTGCCTAACTACTTAGCACAGCGGAAAATAGATCAGCAATTGAATCATACACAGGTACACAGGAATTTAATAGTCAAATCACTTGTTCTTAAAACCAGAACAAGACTCAAAACAACTGGGCTCCCATACCAGGGAAAATGGTCCCAATTCTTACAAAGGAATATACTAAAACTGCTTACATATACTGCTGCTGAAACCCTCCTTGGTCTCCGTGCCAATGCTGCTGTTCCGAGGCTGAGGGTTAGAACTTAGGGCATCCCTTGCCCCCCTCAAACCCTCCTCTTCCTTTGCAACTCCTCGCACAAGACTGAGGTTGATTCCTTCCAGCCCTTCACTGTCTTTGACTCAGGCTCCTAGCCTACTGCTAGGGTGGCAATGACAGTCCCCTACAAGGATCAATGTAGATGTCCCCTACAAGGATCCATGCCTGACCCCAGAATAGACCCTTCATACCATACTGACCATGTGCAGTATCATTTTCATTACGAATTTTGTATACCTCTGGACCATCATTCTGAAAGAAATTATTCCTTTGATTTCTTCGCTTGACTTGGGGATGGGATGAATTGTGCAGTCTTTAGCTGCTTTTCTCCACAACTGAGACATACTCATCCTCCTCGAGCATGCCAAATTTACAACCTTAAGAAATAGATGCAGTTGCCCATCATCTTTCTAAGCCTGCTCAAGTGCCAGACAAGACTCTCCCCACAATCAAACAAGTTACAAAAGCTTTTGGTTCATTCTATATCCTGCTAGCCATTCTTGTATGTCACACAGTACAATCAATATCACCACAGATACATACAAGAATTTATTGAATATGCCAAGATTTCCTATTGTTTTATTGCTGTCTTCCATTATCTGTTAGATTTTGACTGCACCTCAGGTCTGGTCTATGTCTTCAACAGTTATACACAAATTTACAATTTGAACTGTAAGCATAAACACACTGAGTGCCTAACTACTTAGCACAGCGGAAAATAGATCAGCAATTGAATCATACACAGGAATTTAATAGTCAAATCACTTGTTCTTAAAACCAGAACAAGACTTAAAACAACTGGGCTCCCATACCAGGGAAAATGGTCCCAATTCTTACAAAGGAATATACCAAAACTGCTTACATACACTGCTGCTGAAACCCTCCTCGATCTCCGTGCCAATGCTGCTGTTCCGAGGCTGAGGGTTAGAACTTAGGGCATCCCTTGCCCCCTTAAACCCTCCTCTTCCTCTGCAACTCCTCGCACAAGACTGAGGTTGATTCCTTCCAGCCCTTCACTGTCTTTGACTCAGGTTCCTAGCCTACTGCTAGGGTGGCAATGACAGTCCCTTTCTTGCTGTTGTCCACCACTGTAACAGTCCTCTTTCTCTGCTGTTGTGACGGCTGTAACAGCCCACAGAGCAGCCCCTTAACTGCCCTACAGACCTGCTGTTGAAGTGGCTGTAACAGCCCTTTTTACCTGGCTGTAACAGCCCCTTTACCTTGCTGTTATACAAGTTGTTACAGCCTCATTCCTTGGCTGTAACACTTTCCAAACAGGCCTCACAACTGCCCAGAACAGGTGTACAGCCCCTGTACCTGCTGGCTGTACACCTGCAACTTCTTTCCTTGCTGTGGCTAGGTTGTTGCAGCCTTCCTGGACCTGCTGCACCCACACAGCAGCCTTGCTGCCACCTCCTAGCACCAGTCCGAGCCTCCTTCACTGCTGTCCCAGCTTGTGGCAGCCCTGTCACCCTAGGCCGAGACACTTCTAGGTCTGTTCCAGCTTGGCTGAGGCTCCTGGACCCTAGCCGCATCTCCTCCCAGCTTGGCTGAGTCCCCTTCTTGCTGTGGCTAGGCTCTACCTAGCAGGCTGAGCCTCTCCTAGGTCTTGGCCTGCCCTTTCTTGGTTGCCAGCTGCTACACAGACCTGTGGCAGCTTACCTTGCACCAGCGTCTGCCCCTCTCCTTGACTTACCTGCCCAAACAAGAGACAAAAACAACAGACTAAGACCTAGTGGCCTCTCTCCATGTGTGGACTGCAATCATCAAAGGCTTGGACTGAAATCATCAAGCTCTTTCCCTTATCACCCTACCATAACAATGTCACAATTACATCATTCTTATATATATAAGTCTGGGGGTTAACTTGAGGAGCCCCTTCACAAAGTCAACATCAAATTAGGCACACATTTGGGTCACAAACCCACAAAGTCCATCACCAAGCCCCCAAGCCCCCAGCTCCAACCCAAGGAGCTTTTCACTCCAATGAAAGTCCAATCGGGTGCCAATGACAATTCCCACGTGCCTGACACCTAGGCCACGTGAGAATACCTGCCCAAAGCTACAAAAATCAACATTATCTTCAGTTCGGGATCTTGATGGTGATGCTTCCACCTGTAAGAGATTTGATGGCTGGTGAAACATGATGAACAAGAGCCAATTTTGTAGATATGGTTTAGTGACAACCTCGACTAGTTTTGGTGAAGTTTCCACATTTTGACACACGGTTAAAACTTCAAATTATCTTCATTCATAGAACATGGTCCGATGCTCCTTGCTAGAGGCCTTACATTTCAGGTCTCTCCTGCAATCAAATCTTTCCCTTACATAGTCAATCTCCTGATCCTCAATATAGGCAGGATGAGTTTCGGCCAAAGCAGTTAAGGAAGGATTGATCTTGTGCAATATTGAAATCTCTA
Organism: Picea engelmannii; assembly: GCA_009831015.1. Lineage (NCBI taxonomy): Eukaryota > Viridiplantae > Streptophyta > Pinopsida > Pinales > Pinaceae > Picea > Picea engelmannii. Next base: position 142,976 of record ML777436.1, on the reverse strand, counting down.
GAATTGCATGCATTATCTTGTCACTTTCTACAACTTCCAAGTTTGCAAAAGAAGCAGAATCACATAGTTCTGCATCAACATAAATTTCTTGGTGCTCAAGTGTCATACAGACTTGGTCAATTCTATTTTGAACTGATGAACATAAGAGTTGCAACTTGTCATCATGTCTACCACCCAAGCTGTCTACTGACTTGGTAGCAACACATTCAAAAATGACATCACGTCATGGATCATTGGAAGAATAATACAGGACAATGTAGAGGGACAAAATGGAAGGATCAAGTTTCTGAAAAGGAAGAATAGTAGAATGAGGTTTGCTTTCCTGCCAATAAATATCTTGCAAGTAATTATATTTAGAATGCAGAGTTGAAAAAGATGCATAGTACTAGAATGCCACCAGTATTGTTGCTTCCAGTAGGCTTCATAACTCTCTGAAGCTTCACAAAGGACCTTGACTTCATTGAGAAAAATAAATTTCCACCCTTTCAGATGGCCACACATAGCAATGTCCATATCTTCAAGAGTTGTTTCAAGCCAACCTCAAGATTCCTCAAGAGATTTTATTCGCCAGACACCGAGTGCCCTATAACCCAAATAAAATTGAGATGGGCCCCATTCACCTGCTGCTTTACTTTAAACAATGTTACCAGAACCGGACCAGAATCGGTAAAACCGACTGGTCCGACCGGGTCACTGACAAAATTGGCTCAAACCGGTGATTCAAACCCCTCATGACGGGTTCCATACGGAATCAGTTTTTTTTCTCAAACCGACAAATTTAAAAAATAAAAATAAAAAAAGGGGCATGCAATGGATTTGGATCCCCAACTACATCAAGAGAATATGTGCACTGATGTTGTAGCTGTATTTTTGCCTTTTGGAATAGGGGAATCAAGCCAGGCTCGGAATCCCCTTGTTGAGTCTACTCATGTTGAAGATGTAGATGATGACTTTGAGTCCAAGTCCTTTGAGTCTAAGTTTCAGTATGTAGATTCAAATTATTAGATTGTGTAGTCTCTAGTCTAGACTCTAGAGTTATTTTTAGACTTTATAGGCCATTTAGAGACTTTTTGATGATATATTTTGATTTAGATATTCATATGACTATGGAGTGCACTTACTCTTAGTGCTATTTTGGTTTTATACACTGTTACTTGTTATATATATATATGAGAAACTTTGCAAATTTGTGTATAATTGTTTGGATTCACATGCACATGAATATGTATTTTTTTTTCTTTTCAAAATTTGAATATTTTATGTATTTATTAGTGACCGTTTTTTTGATCTGGTTTTTTTCCGGTTTTGGTTCGGTTTCAGTTTTTTTGGTCGACCGATTCGACGATCGGTCCGGTTCTGGTAACTTTGACTTTAAAGTGAAAAGATAGATTGATGTTCTGTAGCCATGTTAATGAATTTTCTTCAATATTTACATAAGACAATTGTGTTTGGACCGAGCGAAGTTTAGGATTATCCTGAAATGTAGAACAATTTGTTTTAGGACATCAGGGTTTGGGTGAAGGCTGGTATAAAAAAATGCAATGATAGTCTTTGACATAATCACAACTCATCGCAGCCTTTAGATGGTGAGCTTTATACCTAATCCTAATCAATGACGTCGTTAAAGAATGTTGATGCCTTTCTGTTTCCCCTTAAGTACTTTTGCTTTGATAAATCATTGGACATGGTCTCCATATAAATCATCTAATACTTTAATCAACAACTGATCCTTTGGCCAATCACGTTGACAATTCTTTGTCCAATTATGCTGACAAAAGGAAGAAATGGATTGCTCCTATACTTCTCTCTCTTTGCACATGGGGAATTTGTACCTTGACCATTGAATAAGCATACCCTTGCTATTCAATATCCATGAGTTCAATATATTCATCTTACAACTTCGGCTTGATCTCCTTATACTTGATCCAAAAGCATCTGATGATCTGGTCTGCAGATTTAATCAAGAAAACGATGATGCAATGAAATCATTTGGGTGGAGTCCGGTACAAAAAATTGCAATGCAATCATAGTCTTTGACATAATCACAACTCATTGCAGCGTTTAGATGGCGAGCTTTATAACTAATCCTAATCAATGACGTCATTAAAGAATGTTGATGCCTTTCTGTTTCCCCTTAAGGAACTCTGCTTTGATAAATCATTGAACATGGTCTCCATATGAATCATCTAATACTTAATCAACAACTGATCCTTTGACCAATCAAGCTGACAATCCTTTGTCCAATTATGCTGACAAACGGAAGAAATGAATTGCTCCTACACTTCTTTCTCTTTGTGCATGGGGAATTTGTCCCTTGACCATTGAATAAGCATACCCTTGCTGTTCAATATCCATGAGTTCAGTTTATTCATCTTACAACTTCAGCTTGATCTCCTTATACTTGATCCAAAAGCATCCAATGATCTGGTTTGCAGATTGAATCAAGAAGAGGATGATGCAAATGTTTGTTAGAGTTTGAATTGGGGAAGTAATGTTATTGGATTTGAATGAAATGCGAGATAGATATATCCATTGCATGAACTCTTGAATCCCAGATGAAATTGGTATGTAGTACCAATGTTTTAAAAAGTGGTCTGAGTCAACTCAGACTTGATCAACTTGGTCAAGTTGACCAACGACCATACCGACTCGGCTCGTTGCTCGATTTGGAGGGTTGGTTTGGTATTGAATCGATCGAGTCAAAGCACGACTCGACTGGTTCAGTACCAAACTGGCCCTACTCGGTCGAGTAGGGATTGGACCCCATCGTGGTGGACTCAACATGCCAAATTCAATCTTTCTTTAAAAGAGGATTTCACTCTCATTTATCCTTACACGGTTTGACCAAACATGCTAGCAATTAATGGTAATGTTAAACTATTAAAGTAAAAGTAGACATTTCCTTTATCTTTCCTTTTTATCTTTCGTTTTTTATATTTCCTTTATCCTTCCTTTTTATCCTGTTATCTAAATTTTTAACATTACCATTATTTGTTTTAGGATGTTTGAGAGTGGTTCCAACCTCATCAGACTTCATATGGAGAAAGTAGAATTTTATATCCCATTCAAAATTCAACATACTTAATAGTTTTCAGGATTTTGGGATTGGTAAGGTTGCAACATTTTCACTGGATTCTTTCACATATGAGGGTATGGGATTGACATTTAATCAAGAGCACCGAACCCTGTTATGTACTTTGATGTTGGTGGTATTGATTGTTGAACCTCCTTTGTCATGGCCTTAGCAAAAATGTACCCTTCAATCAAGACAAATTCATTGATTTGGCATGTTAAGCTTCTTTTACCATATTATAAGGCTTGGATTAGGCAGTTTCATCAAAATTGGGTGGTGTTAACTCATGTCCCTAGAGGATCGAGATAGAGGCAAAGGCTAGACAAGAGGCAAAGGGTGATACTAATGATGAGGATCCCAATATAAGCGATGGTGGAACATTACTTGTCATTTATGTTTGTCATTTAAATGTTCTTGCTCATTTATTCATAATTCATTCATTGAAAGTTTCAATAATTTTTTGGAGTCATGGTTTGGAATCTTTAAAATATATTTTTTTTCATTAAAATTTAAATATTTTATATATTTATTAGTAAATTGAGTCATTGAAATCATATTGGTCCGAGTCCAATTATGAGTTCTAAAACATTGGTATATTATACAAATAGGGTGTGGAGAAATGGCCACCATTTAGGTAGGAAAATACTTTAGACACCAATGATGTTAGTGCAAATACCAAAAATACCTTAAGAAACTCAAACAATTTTCTACTTGTTGGATTTCTTAGAGTCTATTGCCTAGAAATCAACCTCTTCTTCACCATGTCGAGAAGAGTCCACAATGCCATAGAAAGCTAGGCAAGGCACCAAGTAGCATCATACTCCTTAAGGAGTGACACCCAAGTCTATTGCATGGGATTCTTGCTCTCGTCCTTGTCTGCCTGCTATTGGAAATGCTTGTTCCAACCAAGCTCACGAATCCACAACCTTGATCTCGAGTGTAGTTGTGCATCCAATTGTGAAGGCGCTCACTCTCCTTGCCTCTAGGTGTGGTCAAAGGGGTGATGGCCAATGTGAAGGAATGAGTATGAGCATAGCAAGAGAGAAGCCAACTAGTGACCAACAATGAGCTTGAATGAAACGAGGGGGGTTTGATGGTCAACATTTTGGAATGTCAGCATCTGAGTGTCAAGATGGTGGCTCGACCTATGATGGGCATGGATTTAGTGTGTCTCTAAGAAGGTACACATTGATTCCACGCTCGATTGATGGGCAATCAATATTTTAGCTTTTGTTTTGTTGCAAAGATGCAAATGCTTTTGAGATGGTGTCAATGATTTTATTTGGATATGTTATCGTAGTTCGAGTTAGAAGGTTCTTTCTAGGATGATATACATTAAAACTGTTGTTGCATTCCACGTTGATCAATGACTTTACCCTAGTGCCATGGCGCTTCCATTGCATGTTTAGCTACATGATGCATATTCTCTCTATATCTTGCATCATGTAGCTTAACACCACGATCCCTTAATTTGAAGGTGAAACCAATAGATTACTTGAGGAATAAATATTATTGTTCTCATTGCCATTTGAATAATTTTACATAAACATAGTCATTGAATATTCCTTGAAGATATGATGAATGTATGGGAGGCATTCTTTTATTCCAATGCTGAACATTTACAAATCCATATGGGAGGGGGAATGCCGAGAGGTGCCCTCTTCAACTCCATCATAGATTCAAGAATGCTCCTTAGATTATAATAATTCATATGCTCCATACTGTGAAAAAAATTAGAATTAGAGGGATTATATCATGGAATTTTTAACGATGGAAAAGGAATCATGCCTGCAACAAACACTTGTAGGGATTTAACTAGAAAGAGATGTAACAAACAAAATTTGAAATAGTTGAAATGAGTGTTTTTATTTATAAAAATACTTACATGGTTATATGGGAGAGTTGTGTGCCATGACACACCCCTATGAGATTTCTTACAAACTCTTTCTCCTTCCTAACTTTGCTATCCTTGTGAATTTTTTTCTTGAACCTTTTCGATGTTTTCTTGGAATGCTAAGAAATAAAAATTATGTCACTGGATAAGTCTTTAAGGGAAGTGATCTAGTGGATTGATGATAGATGGGGATAAAAGTCGTCTTGGGTAGCCAAATGGCCGATCAAGTAATCAACTAGAATGGTAAGTGTGGGAGGGGTGTGGTTTACTTTTTATCGGGGGAGAGGATGTCAAGCAATTGGAGGATAGGTTGGTCAGGGAATTGTGTCGGATGATGTGGTCACCAAGGGAAAATCAAAGGTATCATTTTAGAAATGCAAAAGCAAAGAGAGAGGTCCAAAATAAAGGCCTTTGGGATTAATCATTTCCACTAAGATTGAAAGTTCGAAATCTCATTAATTTCTTAGAAATCCCATGGACAAGAGATGGTAAACCCGAGAGGTGGTGATACAAAAGAAACATATCCCTAAAAGAATCTTATTTGAACTCAAAGTAAGCCAAGCAATTCACTACACACTCATAATTTCTTTGGGCTTATTAAAATCAGGAGCTCTTTAACATAAGAATAAGTACTTCATGCTTGAAATTTGAAAGAGCAAATTACGAAATTGGCCGCATAATGCTATGGGCAATGTTGTGGGATCAACATGGTGGAAGTTTTGTTGTTAGATGTTGGTTTGCTATTTTGCAACCTAATTATGCTCCAGACCTGTTAAAAGGTATAAAATGGCTTTGCATGGAGGATTGCAAACCTTGTTATACACCCATTTAGTTGGTTGGTATATTGATTCAAATTGGGTTGGAAATTAGGATGAGCGGAAGTCCTTGAGTCCTATTGCATGGTTGAGCAAGACACAGTATACGACTCCCTTTCTTCCACTGAGGTTGAGTATAGAGGTGATATCACAACTAGGGAGGATGTCGTATGGATTTGGACATTTTTGGAGGAGCTTGGACTCTATCAAGGAACAATCAACTTCACTAAGATGTAATAACCATGGTGCCATTTTGATTGCTTGCCATCTACTATATTACTAGAAGACCAAACATATTGAGGTCCATTGACTTTATATTCAGTTGCTGATACATGATGAGATTATTCAAATGTAGTATTGTGCACTGAGGCCCAAATTGTTGTGATATCCTCCAAACTTATGACAGAAGCCATATTTGTCAAATTTTAATTTTTAACTTTACTTGGATGAAGGAAGTTGTCATTAAGGAAGGAAAGCTTGTAATGTCCCTTCTTGTCCCCCAAGTAAAGCTTGGGGGGCGGGATGTTGGTGTAATTAATATTTCACTGTGTAGTTGTTGGAGGACATTAAGTGTCTTAGAATGTGGTGGTTAAAAATTGTCTTAGTGGTCCCATATTAATACAATGATTAGAAAGTGAGTTAGTGGTATGTAATTCTTGTGCTAGTTAGCCTAGAGCAAATTATGTTGTAAGGCATTTCCTTTTGTGAAGCTAATGTCCCTGATGGGACATCTAGCATGCGGATGATCACTGATCTGTACTGGATGACCATCTGTTTAACACTGGCCATCCATCCGGTTTTGTTGGAGATACCCTTTGTCTTGAGGGTTGGATATGTTATTGCCATGGCAGCTGTTTGTTACCATGGTTGCCAGTTGGTGGAAGATTTCTCCTAAAAATGTTGGAGGATCTTTCCATTGTTTATTACCTTGCTTACCAATAGTCGAAGGCTTTCTCCCTAGAATGTTGGAATATAGTCCAGTGCTAGCAAGGATACAGACTGCCATGAGGCTCTCTCTTTTAGCTGAGATTGCCAAATAGGCCATCTTAGAGGGTTTACTAGTGCTTGACTTAAATGTTTTCTTTGGTTTACATTCAATGGTGTATCTTTGCTGTGGAACACTTCACATACTTTTTGAGGTTAAACAAATCAAGCAACTTGAGAGGAGAGCATGGAGTTTGTTGAAAGTTCTGTAAGTGGTAACAAAACTTTGACAGAACATCGTACTGCTTGTATTCTGTACTGTTAGCCTGCTATAATGTTTTGGTATTCACTCATCCTCTGTTGCAGGAGTGTTTTCACCATATCATAGAATATTTGAAGAAATGTTGCCATGTTCATAGAATTCCCCGAGTTTCTCAAGATGAGACACCTCTTTTATAGCAAACAATAATTTCATCAAATGCATGGGAGTCATGGCTAAGTATTTTTTCGGTTTTGGTAATGTATACATGAACTGCACTGAAGACATGAACTCAATTCAGGTGAGTTGGTTACATATTTCAAAAATAGTGATTCGCCATCTTGTTTGAATTACTTAAGGACAAAGCACTTTAGTGTTGGTGGCATAATAAACAACACGGTCAGGAATTGTCAGGTGACTTGTTTCCATAATGTCGCATGTTTGTCACCGACTACACTAATAATCCCTTTCAAGGAGCCTCATTAGATGAGACATTATATAGGGAAACGAAGTTCTCACTTTATAATAGTGATATCAACCAACTTCCTCCTCGTTTAGGCTGTCTATTTCTTCGGGTTGGATTATTGCTGGGAACACAAGATTGTCACTTCCTTAGCAGTTTTGACGAAAATGACCCAATGTTTACTTCTTGATTTGAGGGGGTGCATATCTTTTACACACATGCCTAAAGCAATATCTGCCCTTAAATATGAGCAGATGGCCTTGGGGGTCTGAGTGTTATAGGCATATGGGCACGCTTCAGAAACTGAAAGACCTCTTCCTTGCTGGCCTAATCATCCTATGCACGACTACAGTACTCCCCTGATGTATGCATCGACTACAATGATCAAAGTGTTGTGTGAAATCTTCAATGTTCTGCATAAAGCTCTCTTATTTTAATTTTTTGCTTGATTCCAAGGATACTTGGGGTTTCCATACAATACGTCAAACCCTAATTTTTGGCCCCCTTTGACATCTAACCTCTCAATCCACCTAATTCATTGATTTACCCCTGATTTATCTTAAAAGAATGGTAAGCTTCCAATACTACACAACAACTACCCAAACCCCAGGAAATTTTCCCTGTTAAAATCAATAGTGAACAATTGTGTAGACAAAAATATACAAAATAATGATAAAAACAACAGAAGCTGAGAAGGGATTTACCTTAAAAGATGAATTACTTGGGTGAAAATTAGAAGGGTTTTAGGAACAGAACCTGGTATACCTTTCAGAACTCAACTGCTTGATGTGAGCCTTTTCTCTTCAATTAATAATTGCCATTTTCTTTTGGCTGCCTGTAAAATTGGAGGTTTCTCGGGATCTCTGGATGTACATCTTTGGCACATCTTCCAGAAACAACGGGGATGCTAACTAAGTTAGAGGTTTTGCAGCTTAGTGGGTGTCTGAAGCTCAAAACTCCGCCATCTACAATAGGGCAATTGCCTCTCCTCATGATACTTGATTTGAAAGGTTGCTTCTCTTTATGTTTATTGTCTCCATTTGTGGGTTAAGCTCGTTTTCTAGATTTGAGCAAATGCAGCAATCTGTCTTACACTCTTTCATACCATGCACAATTATTACTGCTTGTCATAGCAAACCGTTAAGCAAGCATGGCAGTTCCAATTGTTCTGTAGAATATTGATCAGGTTGAGGTTTTCAATGAGCATACCTCAAGAACATGACTTTTTTGCCTCAAATAATTGGCATAATGCACCATATGTGAAAGATTATCTTTCTAACTGTAGGAGAAAGGAGCTTTTTGTAAGCATAAAATTCATAGGTTTTTGTTGAAAATTACTTCATGCATTTCTATTGTGAATGGGGGAATCTTGATTGATCTTAAGGCTCTACAAACATTATGAAATTATGCATATGTTTCCTTAGTAGTTGAATCCCAGTTGAGGTGATTTGCTGATTCCATCCTTAATTGTATATAGCAAGTAAGGTTTAACCCGTGTTTGTGCTTGTCATATAGGCATACTATCATTTCCCAAGCATACCCGGATCTGGTGGAATGGACTCATGTTCTTAAGGTGTTTAAATCTAATTTTAGTGTAGTAGTAGGTTTTGATGATTCGATCCTTACTTAAAAAGTTAAATATACCAAGTAAGGCTTAACTTGTTTTTGTGCTTGTCACATAGGCATACTATCATTCCCCAAGCATCCGTGAAACTGGTGGAATGGATTCATGTTCTTAGGGTATTAAATCTTATCCTATTAAATATTATAATTTCTTTATAAAACCACAGAAATTTGTTCCGAAGAATTCTACCATCAGAATATTTTGAGGGCTTGCATTTCTGCTCGCAACCATTTACTAATGCTACTTGGCCCTCTTTTTTTTTGTGACTGGCGGAATCGGCAACTAGTTGGGCACGTACTCGTGTGACACATGGTCGTGTTATCCAACTGCTACCACTATAACTTCCAGGTGCCATACGTATGTCCCTTCCGCAGGCACAGGTAAATCGGGGGGATCTGAACTCGGAACCTCATCAAACATAACACTTCATATCATGGCACTTGCCAATTGAGCTGCCCCCGGGGGCTTCTACTTCGCCCTTTTAAAAATTATTAGCCAAGGCCATGGCACACATTTCATTAGGATTTTACTTCTGGAATACTCTTATTTTTATCTCTGGATCTAAGGTATTATTTCCTTCTATTTTGAGTGGGGCTTATTTAAGTGAAATATAGGATGAAAATTTGTTGTTGATTTAAGAAAGAGGTAGCTCTTAAAAAGGCTGCAGGGTAGATCTTAGATTTTTTGAAGAGCTTGGCCCAATATAGCCCGTTTTTGCTGAAAAATCATGGATACTAAACACTTCATTTGGCAAGGGGCACGAATCACAGAGGTTGTTACTCTGGTTTTATTCTCCATTAATTCATGCAAAAACAATTTCAATAACCTTTTGGATTTGAGGGCATTTAGCAAATTAGCACATCTACGAATTGTTGGATTCTAATATTTTTTTTCCAAAGGAAAAAATCTTAAGTTTTCTATTCCATTGAGAAAAAGAAAAAAATACAGTATGCCTATGCCATTTGCACTCAACAAAACCAACCCATATTTGAGTCCAAAATACTTTCATACCCTGACAAATCTTAAACAAGAAAATCCCCAAAAACCATGATCATCTTTCAAAATCCATATGCTCTTAGGAATAAACCCTAGTAACTAGCAAAACATAAAGGTCTTCAAGTCTCTGGAGAGTGACAATCCTGATTATTCATTTGTAAGATATAATAAGGTCTTCCAAGATAAACATAAGAAGGAAATCCCTCAAAACGATACAACACCACTTATACACTGATATAACCAAAACTAAAAAAGAGAGAGATCATCAGAGGCTTCATAACTTTCCTTGAAAGTCTGTGCAACAAAGAGAAACCACAAAACTAAGGGACTGGAGCATTCAGTGCACTGGTGATTGCTGGAAGAACTTCATCGCCCCTAGTCTCAGAGTCTCCAAAGAGACCACTGAACTGACATCTGCTTGTAAAGCCTCTTTTCACAGAGAATCTATCTGAGAGTTGAGTTCTTTATAGATATGCATGTAAGTATTTTTTTCAAAACTCCTCTCCACCGTCTTGAACTGATCATATATTGGGGTTAATATAAGATCTTTGACACTTATACAATTTATGACAAGTTTGTGGTCACCATAATTCTGCATATGAGAAATGTTCCTTTCCACAACACATTTTAACAGTAACATCAGTGTAGTGAATTGAACATAGTTATTAGATCTTTCACCAAGACCAACTTTAAAGCTAATATAATGAGACTCTGGGATACATGATATTTCCAGCCCCATAAGACCTTGGAAGCCCTTGCTTGGCTCCATCAAAGAAGCCCCAAACTTGAGATTTGTCTATGATCAAATCCTCAATCTGCATGGGTTGTTTTACCTTCATCATAACTAAATATTATTTGAGATATAACTTAAAAGGTTGGAGCATCCTTGTCTTAGAAGTTAGAACAAGATTGACTTCCTCACAAGCCATAATTTCCAAGAACCACACATGGAAGTGCCCCATGCTCCTTAACCCCTCCATTTATAAATCAGTTCACATTCCTCTACAGTGTTACCTTGCCACACACCATTGCCACTTACTAGAGACAAAGCTTTAGACCAGACAGCGAGTGAATAAGTACAATGAATCAATACATGATTTACGGATTCCTTTGCATCCCTGCAAAAAACAGTGACCAAGCCCCTGCCAACTTCTCCTTTGCAACACATCCCAAGTGAGAACCTTATCGATACGACTTTGTAGAGCAGCTTTAGCTAAGACCCGAGCAGTTTCCTGGAAACTTGCTTCGGATATAAAACTTTGAGTATTAAGTGATGTCCTTGTTATTCCTAATAACATGGTTTGATAGTAGATTGCCTCTTCTAGAGCATGATCCATTCTCTGTGCTCGTGATAATCCAATGAGTTCCCCCGGTGAAAAAACATTAGCCATTCCATCTTCTGAAATTAAGACTTTTGATGTCATTTGGCGTACAATAATCTCTATATGCTTATCACAAATTTGTACCCCTTGGGATCGGTAAACTTTTTGAATCTGATTGACCAAATGAATCTGACTTTGTTCCATAGTTATCCTAGCACTGATGAATAACCCCCAAAGACTTCCAAGAAATCTTGTCATATCTCCGGTCCAATTTTCAAAACTTTCTTTTAGATTCATCGATATTGAATTATTCAAACGGGCTTCTGACAATTGCTCAACTTTAGGAAGACCTTGAATTATATCACTGGATTTGAACCTTTCATATATCAATGTTATCAATGTATCTCCTTTGTCAATAATTTCTCCATAATGACTATGAACAGTCGCTTTTCGAGCAGCCAAATAGGGTTTAGCTGATCTAATGACTAAAGATTCCTCATCAACTGCTATAATTTGACCAGATTCGGGGAGTGGTTCATCCTCGGATATACATACACTTTCAGGAATTAATTGTCCAAGACTAACTACTGGAAATATTTTTTTGCAGAATTTGGATGAGGAAGAGCACCAATTTGGACCCAAGAGATTGGAAATGATGTTCCTGCACGGATCAAAATGAGAAATTCTTGTATTTTCGTCCATGAAATAGTATTTAGGTACTTGGAAAGTATTGAAAGAATTGTGGAAAATGGAATGTTTCTTCGACAATACTTTTTTATAAGTTAGAAAATGGGAGGATGGGAAGCGGTT
>ML777436.1:93021-108767 GCA_009831015.1 Picea engelmannii | reverse complement strand
TCTGTCCATGGCATTCCCATATCTCGGCGACATAGCCAAGCGGTAAGGCAGAGGACTGCAAATCCTCCATCCCCAGTTCGAATCCGGGTGTCGCCTTGTTGAGGTAAGTAAATGGAAGGAAAAGTCTTGATTTCCATTACAGAGCCTCTGGAGACATATTGGTACATATTACCAATATAGATAGTGAGTTACGTACATTTGATCTCGATTCCGTCGTGAATGTACGACTCTCAAGTTAGTTATAGTAACTCGTTGGTCAATGATCAAATGGATTTATTTATCTCTGATATAAGCTCGAACGTCAGTAACGTTCAGAATGGAAAGGTGGTCCATTTCAACTTCAAATTTGCACTATCATTAATAGTTCCATTATCATCTCGATAATGAAATCATTATTTTTTAGAGAACATGATCCGTATGGATATAGTTGGTATAACTTGGGCTGCTTTAATTTAGTTTTTACATTTTCCCTTTCACTCGTAGTATGGGGGAGAAGTGGATTATAATAGTAATGCTTAAGAATCAATTATTGTGTTCCTTCCAGATCATGCATGAGAATATTTCATGTTCCATAAGTATCCAGTAATTTTGAATCTTCGTTCCAAATTGAAAGACTCTTTCCATGGAATTATTTCCTCTTTATCCCCGCAAGGGCTGTGCATAATCCCATTCATTAAAAACAACCACATAAAAATTGTGACTCACCTTCCAAGCCCAATGTAGATGCACTCTTCCATCCCTGATGCCATAAAGATGATGCTAGTGGATCAGTGGCCTGAGCTAATGACTAAATACCTTGTAGTTGTAAAGCTTCAATCACTGTTCCGGGTAATCGCAAGTGCTCTGCATTACCTATCCCCAGTCCAACTCTTTCTCCATTTCCCACCCTCCACTCTAATTCTTTTATGTTATACCCGTCCCTGCTTTGCTTTATTTAATGGAACAATTTATTTTTGCAGTGAGATGTCAGTTCACTCTTAGGACATGCATTGGTTTTGTGTTTCATTTCTCAAAGTACTATGTAATCAGTGAGATAAATGCGTTGAAATTGCTGTGTAGATAGGATTATAAAACATCAGTGAGAAATGCATATATTGTGTAAGCACCTTTTAACATATCATACTAAGGTCTCGAGAGTACTATGGTATGTCTTAAGTTCAACCGAAAGTAAATTCTTTGGTTATTTTGTTTTTCATCTGCTTGTATGGTTTTTTTTTTTTTCTGTAAGCAATGGACTCTTTTCACGTCAACATACTTTAGGTTAAAACAATTTTGGTTGCATAACAGAAATCTATATATATGATCGAATGTTTTTGTTCAAATTATATAGGATGGGCATTGTAGAGGATGACCTAGAGGGCATGTGCTTCAAAAGGATAAAAGGCAATCACATTTCTTTTTATCCTCGTGCTCTTTTTTCTTTATTTACACATATGAGGTGCTAAACCACCAGAATTTGCGATCCGTAAATGGTAGGTCTATGGCCTGTCCATCTCATCAGCACAGATCCTCTGCGGAATAAAATTAATTTGATTGTCTCTGTTATTTACAGTCATCAATAGGCACGAAGGAGTTCTGTTTCTCTGCCGGGTTCAGGGCTTGGCTGCCTTGTTTAAGGTGCTAGGGCCAAATAAATAAACAGGTCTCTATTTTAATCTCCGGCCCAAAAGAAAACTGTTGATACCAACAGTTCAAGCCCAGAACAAATACTTGGTAATAAGTCTGTTTATGCAAACTCAGATCAAGACTCTGCTCTTTTCAAATGTGCAGTCACATCCTTCATACAAGCATTCCTCTGTATATATATATACATGTATGTTCTAGCAATAATAACTTCGCTAACTGAAGGCGCCCACACAGCACTGTTGCCAGTAGAATGCTAAAGATGGAAAAACAATTCAATTCATGACATATATCTGCTCAACGCAATTAATAGAATATGTATATGCCCAAGCAAATTAGTTAGACACACCAATGCATGGCTGTAGCTAATTACCAATTGAATACACACACTTACACACTGCTGTGGTTGTCCTCAAATATGGCACATGGCTTGCTACATTTGTGACCTTATCGGATTGATTCTGTATGATTTTCCCACCTACATTTGGCGCGTCAAATTTTTGTGATGAAAATGCACCGTTTTATCTACCTGGTGTCTGATATTTCAAAATTCTGTCAAATAGGCTTTTATTTATTTTATATATCAAATTCTAAGATGTATAAATTGTATATGGTGTATTGATGCAAAATGTGATGTCGTGTCCCACCATCATCATATTAATATCGTGTATTGGAAATCTGTTAATTAAATTAAATGATATGGAGATTAGAGATAAAGCCATTGTCTCATCACTGTACACGATAGAGATAAATCTATGTCTGGGATATAGAATAAAGATACAGGTTTGGTATTCTTAACACAAACCCCCTTTTTAACCTTATACTCTATGAAACATGACATGTCCATTTAGCCCTTCGTGTAGTGTATCCGGTGCGGGGACACGGATTCGTGAGGATACGCGTCGGACATGGATTTGGGACGTGTTCTGTGCACATGACATGTCCCAAATTCGTGTCCGTCCCAATTTCAGGACACATATCGTGCATAGGAAAGGTCCCAGTCTCACGTTTTCTCATGCGAGTTGGAGTTGTAAGGTGTTTTGGTGTGGAACTGATGGTTATTTTGCCCTACAGGGCACACCCCAAATTTGTGTCTGACATGTGCCTTGCATGTGTCCCAATTTCAGGATATGTATCGTGCATAGGAAAGGTCTGGTTATTTTGCCCTAATAATGCTATTTAAAGAGGTCCCCAACCCCTCTATTTCACCCACCCTAGTAATTAATGGTAATATTAAATTCTTAAAAGTAAAAGTGACATTCTCATTTATCTTTCATTTTCATCATTTTACTTAAATTTTTAACATTACCATTAATTGTTTCAGGATGTTTGAGAGTGGTTCCAACCTCATTGGACTTCATATGGAGAAAGTATAATTTTAGGTCCCATTCAAAATTCAGTTGACTTAACGATTTTCAAGATTTCAAGATTGGCAGGATTGCAATGTTTTCACTGGATTCTATCATGACGGTATGGAATTGGCATTTAATCAAGAGCATCGAGCCCTTTATGTACCTCAAGGCTCAATGTTGGTGGCATTGATCGTTGAACTCTTTTGTCATGACCCTAGTAAAAATGTACCCTTCACTCAAGTATAAACTCTTCTATTGAACTCTTCTGTTGAACTCTTCTCTTTGTCATCGTGTTAGGTGACTTAGTGGTGTATGTGCACACAAACCTCCGTCTTATTTACATGCAGAGAGAAGAATGGTTAACGGGAAATACAAAGATGTGGGATGTGTTTCCTGATGATATTGGTTTGGACAACAATGTTGAATTGGCATTAGTCAACTTGGATCTTAATGAAACAGTTCTAACGCTGGTCACTTTTGATGATGGTGATCCTTTCGAGGGGTCATCCTCCACACTAGTAGATGCACAATTTGCATTTGATATAAAGGAGGATGGAGTAGAGAGCACTAGTAGAGCACTAGTAGTGATGCTAATCTTGATGATTATGACATGGAGGACTACTGACAATCGCGACTCATGAGTTATGAGATTCTTTCATCTACGGTTTTGTTATCTACCCTATGGTTATTTTGTATTTTCCATTGTATTCCCACCTATCGTATCAGTGACTATGACTCGGTATCTATGTGCATTTTGATTTTGATGACTTATTGAGATTGAGAACGTTGTAGCTTATGGTTCTAATTTCCCGTGTGTTCAGTGTTTGTCCTTTGATCATGATTGATGTTACAATGTATAACGAATCATGATTTAAGATTTATGTTACATGTTTAAAGTTTTTTATCATGTAAATCCTCTAGTTTCTAACAAAATATAATTTTTTTTTGTCTAAATTTCATTTTTGTATGTGTTTTTCAATTTTTTTTCATATATATATATATTTTAATGCACACACACATATATGAACGGGTCATCTGTGTCCTCTTTTCGGGGTCAAAATTTTACGTGTCAGATACTCGTATTTTCGTGTCCTTTATGTCCCCTGTCATTGTGTTAGGTGACTTACCTTATACCTCTTCCAAACCAAAGCAATGCATGCAAAACCCTATGGCTATTTTGTATTTGCCATTGTATTCCTACCTATAGTATCAATGGCTATGACTCGGTATCTATGTGCATTTTGATTTTGATGACTTATTGAGATTGAGAACGTTGCAACTTATGGATATAATTTCATGTGTGTTCAGTGTTTGTCCTTTGATCATCATTGATGTTACAGTGTATAATGAATCATGATTTAACATTTATGTTACATGTTTAAAGTTTTGTATCATGTAAATCTTCTAGTTTCTAACAAAATATGAATTTTTATGTCTAAATTTCATTTTTGTATGTGTAATTTTCAAATTTTTATTACAAACACACACACACACACACATACACACACACATATATATATAAATGGGTCCCCTATGTCCTTTTTTGTGTCCGATACTCATATTTCCGTGTCTTGTGTCCCATGTCAGTGTCATTGTGTCAAGTGACTTAACTTATACTTCTTCCGAACCAAAACAATGCATGCAAAATAATCCTCAATTATGATTTGGGTCTACTTATTATGCACTACAATCCATTCAATATTCTCATTAAGGTATCAAATGTTAATGAATTGGTTTCTAGCACTTGCATCTCTTCCTTGTTGTGTGTATTCATCCCATACGTGTTGAGGCTATATGAGGGGAAGTAGGTTGCATGAGGTTAGAGGTGCGAGGTTAATAATTAAGAAAAAATAGTGCAATATTTTTAATCTAAGAAGTGACGCAAAAGTGTACCCTTTTTATGGTACTATTGACACATTTCCTTC
The DNA here is from genome assembly GCA_009831015.1 of Picea engelmannii. NCBI lineage: Eukaryota > Viridiplantae > Streptophyta > Pinopsida > Pinales > Pinaceae > Picea > Picea engelmannii. The sequence continues at coordinate 103,867 of ML777436.1, read as the reverse complement.
TCTTTTTTTAGTTTCAGCCTATAGTGCCTTCATGTGTTTCATGTCTTTGTTTTTCCCTCTGATTTCATTGTGTTTCTAATCACTTGGTATTTAAATAATGTAAGTGTTCTTAGGAATAAAAGAATCGTTATACTTTATTGCACTGTGCTTTTTCCTTTGGCCGTACCATTTGAGGATTTGAGAAAGATAAGTCTACCTTCATACTTTTCTTTGGGTTAGCGCTTTTGCTTCCCCTTTTATTTAGGAGCGAGATAGCGTATTTGACTAAATCAACGGTTTTATTTTTTGTGTTCTTTATTTGGCGACATATTTTTGTAAGTATGGATGGGAATTATAAGCATAAGATTATGTACATATTTCACCAAAAGACATATTTCTTAGGTTTTAATTGGTATATCTGTATTTTTTCTATCTTGGTGGTTGCCTTTGGTTTAAACTTATTTTTATTGTCTACTTAAACCCTTTGTGTGTAATGATAACACACTGTATTAATAAAAAAAGGAATTTGCTCACAATATATGTGAGCACTTGAGGTCAAAATCACCTCACATTTGGTGGAAGTGAGGATAAATAACTAGACTTCTACAATTGTAAAAAGTAGTTTCCAAAAACCTAACATGGACAACTAATCACGCGAGTATGATAGATGTTCATTTACAATTAATCTAGAATAATAATTTATTCTCTAAAATACGATTCTATGATCAATCTTTAACTTTAGAATCATTCTTGCTAACAATCTCCCCTTTTATCTGAAAGTTCTAATGAGAACACTAAGTCCAGTTATGGACTTGGTAAATTTAATTCTTTTAAGTGCTTTAGTGAAGAAGTTTGATATTCTTTTGTACAATATTCTAGTTTGATGATTCACTTTATGATAAGAATGTTGGTGCAATGGTACTTTGTATCAACGTGCGTTGTCTTTGAACGAAATATTAGATTTCTAACGAGCTTTATTATCAATGGACTATTGATCAATATTGAAGTAACTTCATTGTGGATAACCCCAAGACCTTGCAAAATTATTTGTAACCATACTATTTCACATCCAATCTAAAAGGTAAATTTTGTCAGATTTCATTATGGTTACAAATAACTTCATTATTTCATACTTCTCGAGTCTAATTTAGTTCATTTCTCTTTTGGAATAAGGGCACAACAAATTGAACCAAAAAATTATAAGATGTTTGATCTTTGGTTTAAATCCATATCATACTTCAAATGGATTAATTCCGTCCAAAAATAAAGAGCTAGATCTATTCTTCAAGTGAATTGTTGTATGTAGACTCTCAACCACACAATTATAATTCAACATTTTAAACATCAATGGTGCCCTAGTTATACTCATCATTGTTTGATTCATCTTTTCAATGACTCTACACATATTGCTAAGGAAAAATAATTAAGAGACAATTGACTAACTCCATCATCGATGCCCAAAGTGACAATTTTCTTTCTTTAGTTGTAGTTTCAACTAAAATTTGAAAAGAATTGAACTTCTCAAATGCCTTTGATTTTTTCTTCAAAAAATAGACCCAAATCATCATACTAAGATAGCCAATGAAAAGTATAAAGCATTGACACCATTCAATTGAAGTTTCCAAATCTCCACAAATATCATTGTGAACAAGCTATAATCCCCTAGTTGCCCTCCAAGTACTTTGGGAAATGGTAACTTTCTTGAGTTACCATAAATGCAAACTGATAAAACATTAACAAGAACAACATGGCGGAAAATACTTACTAGCCAACACTAAAATGTATTCACACCAATGCTACATATTTATAGTACAATGGGTGATGCCACTTCATAAAGAGATTTGCTCTAGATCCTAAAATCATGCATGATGACTAGGCTAGGCAATCTTAACTAAATCATTAGTCATCACTTGAAGATATATTACTAATATCCTAAATGAATAATATAAATATAGGTGACAATTTAGACTAAGTGATTGGTAAAGGTAAACCATAGGCTAACAATCCCCTCCTCAATCACAAGTCTGTTTAATAATACCAGCAATAAAGCATAAACTGGTATCAATTCCAAGTCTTCATACTGAAGCTCTTGTGCTGAGCCTCAATGAAGAAATGGTTGAAAAATCGCCAATCCGGATGTTGAATTTGTTCATCTGAAATGAACTGGAAGAAAGATGAAATATGGAAGTGAACAACTGCAATATCTGAACATTCCTTGATTGCTTGACAATTTGATCATTTTGCCAAGTGTTTTAGCTAGAAGAATCCGATGTCTTCTGCTAATTGGTGAACATGTAGTATCACCACTCTACTATCAATGTATCACTGAAGTGCTCTCTGAATCCGTGGTTTGAGATGACCACTAACCAATTGATACCATGTATCTGATGGATTTTGGATAACCACTAACCAATTTTGACACTTTTAGGTGTCCAACAACATCCCAATGTATCATGTATGATTCAATTGCAAGTCATTGAATCATAATCCTGCCAAAGTCTGCCATCTCTGGAAAATCTCACTATGTAATCATGTGAGCTAGGATGCATGCTATTTGTTCACTTAATGTAAACTCCAATATGATGAGAGCGAACCAAGAGAAGTGAATCAACTTCTAGTCTGACACATCCCTGCAAAATACTTGACAACTCAATCAAATACCAAGCTGCAATGCATAAGGATCCTCTTGTCCTCTGCTAGGTCGAATGACCATCTATGTGAACCAAACGTCCACATCATTGCTCTCAAAATCAAAATTAACATCCAAATTATGTATGATTCAACTTACACTTATTGAACCGTAATTCTGCTAAGTCTGCCATCTACAGACCGTAGTTGTCCATTTTGCAAATTTCATGCCCATTTGGCATATTTGATGTTTGTTGTTGTCGAAACTTTCTGTGTGACAACCATCTTCAATTCCATCATCAATTCCCCCCTTTGTCAGTTGAAAGGAGAGACCACAAGTGGTTTCATGAATCATCGTCATTGGAATTTTGAACTCCCCCCCTTAAGGTGCATGAGAGTTTCATCATTTGTACTCCCCCCTTCTAGGCTCAAGAGAGTACCATACTTGTTCCATTTGAGTACAACACAAAGTGGGCATGCAGAGAAAACCACATGTTATCTTATCCCGTGAGGGCCATGCTCGAAAGCTACACCATAAGGGGACCACTTATGTGAGGTACAAAAATGTATTATGTGCTACAAGATTGGTCTTTACTCGAGATTGAATTCTTCGGTGAGACTTATATAATCGCTTGGTTGTTGATGACCACTGCCAAGGATCAATCCACTCATAGTGAATCTTCAATCTTGTAGGTTTATTCAGTGTTGAACATCTATATGAAGAATGGTTATGCTTGCTACAATGCTGGCAAGGATGGAGATCGAAACATTGATTCTCCTTGTGACCAACTCGATTGCAATGTTGGCACTTATCATTCTGATGTTGAACTTGAACAGGTGAAGTTGAAGCTTCTTGAAGGAATCCAACACTATGGAACTTGATTGGTCTGGAATAATAAAAAATATGAAAGGTAACTTTGTTGTCATCTCCAAGTCCTGTTCTATTCTTGTTGTAGATGATTTCTTCCCAAGGTCTGATGATGGGCTTGGAAAGAGTATTCTAAACCTGTTGCTTTGAAATCTGTGGAAGTGGATTTATTGCATGTTGTTGCAGCATTGAAATGTTTTCTTCATTAAACTCAAAAGAGAGCTCTTGCAAAGTAGGTTCATGAATAACTTCTTCTCTGTCTGCATCTGCAATTGTCTTACTGAGTTTCTCCTTCACTGACTGTTGATCATCATCATCATCATCATCATCATCATCATTATAGAGAGGATTGTGTTGAACAAAAACTAGTTTAAAACACTTCACTGGCTGTTCATTTTTGAGATCAGTCAACTCATCATTCAATAGATGGGATAGAGATTGAAGAAGTCTAACTTTAGCTTGCGTCACTTGCAAACAAGTTAGAACATATTGAAGAGTTTCTTTGTTCAATATTGCTGTGTTGTCTTCAATGGTGTTTATTAAAGTGTTCAATAACTCTAATGATTCGAGACTTTGAGCCATTTCAAAACACTAAAGGAGGTCTCCTTGTGCAGGTAGATCCTTATTACAATTTGACTCGACAGAAGAAGACTTATCTGCAACTCACTCACTTGAATCGCTCGCTTGAACTTCACGCTCACTTGCTATTCACACTCACTTGAACTTTCCTTGCTTGAACTTGCTTCCAGGAAGTTGAGGATGTCGGTTACCACCGAAAATGCACCCGAAAGTATTACAATGGCTTGAGTTCTACTCAACCTTTTTAAATTTTGACTCAATAACTCAAACATGTAATAAATCAATCTTGGGTGTTGGGTTCAACCGAGAATGCACCTTATGAAAAATTCAATTCAACTCAACTTGATTTCAAAAAGACAAGTAAACTTACAAAAGGACTATTTGCAAGTTACAATAAATGTTGACTCTGAAGTTGAATTACTCTTCAAATTTGAATCTGTTGTTGATGCTTTTGAGTTCTAGTTCTCCTTTGATTACGAGCTTGACTTGTTCATTGCTTTAGTATTCTTTGTCGATGCTTGATTTGCATTACTTTTGCTTGAATGCATGCACATGAGTAACATTGTGCTTGAGTTTGTGTGTGTTGCGTTAAATGCTAAAAATTGTGAGTTTGTTTATGTCAAAACTAGACAGTAAACAATATAAACCTCCATGAAAATTTCACCATTGAACACTATGCAAGGTGTTCCTAAGATCTCCTTATTCAATTTCGAGTGGATCTAGGACACAAGCAATTTTTTTTTTTTGATTTTATTGAGATATCTTCTTGGTAGCATAATGATGTATCCATACCAATTACAAGCCTTAAAACTTTTACATAATCTTCCCTTATAACATATACAAGGTCCCCTTCTCCAAAAACATTTTGGAAAATAATGATTCCATCTATCCTCACTCCTAACTCAATAATAACCCAAGAATCCTTTTATAGCATAAGACTTTCCCAAGGCCATCCCACTCGTAAAAGTTTGCAACTTTGCACATTCCTTAATACAAAGTATAACCTTTGCAAATGTCTTTGCTTTTCAAAAGCTTGCATATTCCCCCCCCTTTTTTTTTCTTTATAATTTTAAATAAGGGATAAATTTAACATCCCAGGATTATTGAGATGCTATCCAAATTTAAAATATAAAATTATCCAATCTCTTAGACAATGGGCCCCTTTTTCCTTTTATTTATTTTTAATTTCCCTCCACGTGTAACCACAACTTTATGAATTATTTCTTGTATTTTTAAACAAAATACTTCTACTTGCATGAAGTATGCTCATGAAAGTGAGATGTGCACACTTGCTTTATTAAATAAAAACTCACTCACGTGTTTGAATGGCCATTGTTATGAGAAAATTGAGTGCGCTGAAGATCATTTTGCCCACCAAATGTGAAGGAGATCACATAGAGATCGAGAAACTGCCCGCACGCAGTCTTGAGATCATTGGTGTGAACTTTGGCTCAATTTCCTGTCGCTTACTATCCTTTTGAAGCTCTTGGTTGGCATGGCAATACGGAGGGCGATGAAAAATTATCTCTAGCGTAGATCGAAGATGGAATGAACTTTATTGGGCCAAATCCAGACAACAATTCGTGTTATGGGTGACAAAGCAACACCTCGGGAAACAATGAAAAAGGCTGGGGTTCCAACTGTACCAGGAAGTGATGGGATTTTAGATTCAACAGAAGGGGCAATCATAGTTGCTAATGAGATTAGTTTTCCAGTAATGATCAAGGCAACTGCAGGTGGTGGAGGTCGTGGAATGCGTTTGGTCAATGAACCAGGAGAGTTTGTGAAATTATTACAGCAAGCCAAGAGTGAGGTAGGTGCAGCCTTTGGGAATGATGGCGCCGCTGGAAACCTCATTAGCAAACCTGTCGAACCTCAATTCCAAGTTTTGGGATCCATTGCCATACTTTTAATGGTCACTTTAGTCGGATGCGATATTCATCAATTCCGCAGGGCTGAGCAACACATGGAGGAAAATAAAATGGACGGGAGATCCCATCGGTCTACCACTCAAGCAACGCCCCTTGAAATCTGCTTTATGTTGATGGCATGTCAACATCCCTGCAAATCCTCCTTGTGGTTGTGGAGGTATCCCATTTTTCTTGGGATTGAATGCAAATCGTGTGCAGTGGATCAATTATCTGTCCAGTCCACGTATTGCATCAAAATATTGCGATCCTCCATGAATTCAACCGGTTCTTCCTCGTTGTGCCTTCATGCAAACGAACAGTCCAAGTGTTCCTTCATGATGGGTTTTGTTCAGTCTAATCGGAATCAAAACCATGTGTTTTGACACCCCCAACAAAATGGAGGATCATGGCGCATTGGCAAAGGAGGAAACATTAAAAAAAAGTCAGCGTCCCAATGGTGACTAGACGACAAGTCTAGCGAACTGGTGATGACTACTCGCTTCAACAAAGCGGATACAAATAGACCAAGGAGCTTACAAAGCACATGGTAAAACAAGAAAACCAAGGAATTTCTCAATACAGAAAGTAGTCCGCAAAGAGATGCTGGTTCGACTACATCAACCACAGTTCTTGTAGGGGATCGATCGCTGGTATATGCAGAGCTAGGACAAGAGAAAATTTATAGATTTTTCGATTGCAGGATTCTAGTGCAAGATTCAAACATGAGAGTCGATCTGGTACTAAGGATGTCGTGGGTGAAAAGATGATCTGATAAGGATTTGGATATGAATTCTGAAATGCTACTCATAAAACATAAGAACATATTGTTGATATTATGGTAGTTGCGGGAGGTATTTACCTCCACGTGTAAACCTGATGAGAATAGAATACTCCAGGAAGCAAGAAGAAACCCTAATGAGTTGGATAATAACCCTAGAAGACATGTCAGCTCAAAAGGATAACTTGTATTAGGTTATTAGCCTCCAAGAGAAGAAGTTGGCCAGAAGAAATAATATATATTGAACAGACAGATACCCAGAATGAGAAGTTGGCCCAGACAGTTAGCCATAATTACTATAAATACAGGAGGCCAGTCTTCATTCTGGCAGGCAGTCTCAGAATTGCAGAGCAACACTTGTGCGCACTGCAGTGCCTAGTTTTGTGCACAGGTTTGGAGGAGAGCTGCCATTGCAGCTGCTGCAGCTAACAAATCACGTTTGGCTTGGACTATCTCTTGGTTAGGGTTTGGACTATCTGATCAGCTCTTGTTGGTGCGCTATCCTTGGGGAAATGTGCACTACCCTTTGTTTGGCTATCTAGCCTAGGGTTTGCTTCCAGAGTGATTCTCTGTAAAGGTTAAGGTGCTCTGAGGGTGGCTTCGGCATATGGTTGGGTGACAATAGCGATATTGTCAATGGTAAAATGAGCACATCCATTATATTCTAACAGGTTATGGGCCCACACCTCCTTCATTTAGTCTAACCACTGGAAGGAAACATAGCTATAAGGATATTAAGCTTGTTGAAGAATTGTCGCTAGGGATTCTAGCAGGAGCAGTCACCATAGCACTACAACTAGGGTTACTAGCAGCTGCAGTTGCATAAACCCTAATCCTCTCATTGAGGCACCTTAAGTGAAGGGATTGACCTATTTTCCGGATAGATCAGTGCGCCCTAGCCTAGCGCATCTCCTGATACTCCAAGCAAGCCAAGACGTCAAGTTTTGAGTTTTTGGTCAGATCTAGGGTTGACCAAGTCAAAGTAGCCATGACTTACTCTATGAAGTCAGAAAACAAGTTAGATGGAGCTTCTAACTTCGGAGCATGGAAGACAAGGATTGACCTCATCCTTGCCAAGAATAAAGTATTGGATATTGTGAAAAGAAAGATCGTGAAAACTGAAAACAGAGTTTGAAGAAGGAAAAGAGAAGGAACTACAGAACGTTGCAGTTATGGAGAAGTTCAAATACAATGACATCAATGCTATGAGTATCATAGTGGAATCTATAAAATACCACTTGATACCCTACATCTCCCATATTGATTCATCAAAGAAGATGTACGATGCCCTAGCAAACCTCTTCTCAGTGATAAACATTGGACAAATAATGAGTCTGAAGAATGAGCTTCGTGACATGAAGATGAATGATGATGACATCATAACATCATACTTTGTGAGAATCTCTCAGTTAAGAGATCAACTACAAGCTATTGAAGAAATCATTTCAGAGAAGGAATTGGTAAACATAGTACTCAATGGTCTTCCCAAGACGTGGGATGCATTTGCCGCAAGCATGAACACAAGGAAGGAGTATCCTACATTTGAAGAACTTTGGACTTGCTGTGCTCAAGAAGAATCTAGGATCAATGCAAAAGATAAACCCCAAAAGAAGTATGATGATTAAGCCTTCACAACAAGATTCAAGAATTCCAGGAACAAAAGGAAGTTTGGTTCAAAGAGGAAGATAAATGAAGAGAAAAATATTTCAAAAATACAATGCTTCAATTGTCGAAAGTATGGTCACTACAAGAATCATTGTCCCGAGCTAAAGAAAAGGAAGGAGAAACACGAAGCATGAGTTGCTGAAGAAAATGAACCTACAAAGAAGACTAAGCATAATGAAAGAAACTTCTTCTTCTGAAGGTAACAATACTCTTCTTATTTCTTGTACATATCTTGTTTGCATAGTCTCTGTACATATCTTGTATATCTATCTCTTAGAAGATAATATGTTCCAAGAAGAACTATACTTATGGAAGAATAACAAGATAATGATTGCTATCATTACACAAGTCAGATATATCATGTGGAATCTATTACAAGATAAGCCGAAATCAAAATCAATCATGAAGAGACTTAGAAGAAGCAAAGACAGAAAGAAGTCAACGATCAAGAGAAAATTGGAGAAAGACTTATGATGTTTTGCATAAGACAATAAGACGAAAGCGTGGACTCTGTTAGATGGAGGGAGCCGATTATATGAACTCATACATGAAGCAAGGATTAGGAGGGAGATAATCCTATGATCCATTGAAGATGATGAAGTATATATCCATGGTAGCAGCCATGGAAGACAATACGTGTTTAGTTCAACCTCAGAAGAAGTCTTCTTCGAAGAGAAGCCTTAAAGTATCCCTGGTTGTCCATACACATCCATGATTCTATAATAAGTGTAATCTTTAGGGCATGAAATCTATAAGAAACTCCATGGACCCAAGAGCTAAAGAAAACATCAGGAAGAACATGAAGATTCCAAGAAAGGAAGAGAAGCCAGAACAACCAGTCATTAAGAATCACAAGATTACGAGCCTCATATGAACTCACTAAAAGCAATCAAGCAGAGGAACTGAAAGTTGTGATGAAAAACAATGTATATATGCAAGCATTGCAAGATCCAGAACTAGAGGTTCTCTCAGATGGAGGGAGAAGACTATGACGATTACTTGTTCCAGTAAACCAGACATACCTCTACATGAGTTATTATATCATCCGCGATATCCATGGGTTGGAGCTCTACATCAGATGAATGTAAAGACTGTTCTCCAGAGCAATTGAACAAAGAGCATATGAAGAGCAACCTCAAGGCTTTGAGGTATACTAGAAATAGACCCTTGTATGCAGATGGAAGAAGACAACATGGTGGAGAACCTCCAATGCACAGCAAAAGCGTGGTGAAGATTTTCTATAAAGAGATATTGTATCAAGATGATTACTCAGAAGATCAGATCTCATGATGACAGAAGAAGTGCTACATGGATATGTTCCAGTTTTTCCAACAATGATATACTTTATTGATCAGAGCTACATGAAGCCTTCAGAGAAGACCAGTGTTCCAGACCGAAGTACATTTGAAATCAACCATTACATTATCTGTGATGAAGTCCAGAAAGGAGAAAGTGGTTCTCCAATACATATCTCCACAGATGAGCAGATAAGCAAACATTTTGATAAAGCTTCTGTTCAAGATGAAAGAGTTTGCGTACTCAAGCTGGGGCTCGTGGAGACGACTTTCTTATTGAAAAAGGAAGATATGACTCCCAGGTTGGGAGGGAGCACTGATGTATTATTGATTGATGGATACGATGAACATATTCTTTCCAGTTCGGAAAGTGGATTGAGATTTCTGACGGACAAACATTTTCCAATTCGGAAAATGGTCCAAATTGCTGATGTACCATATACAACGACTTCCCATTGTGGTTAACATGGGGAGTGGTCTAGGGTAGTCTCTCTTCTTGAGGGTTACTCAAGAAGACTGCCCCGCCTCGCCGGACAACGACTTCCCATTGTGGTTAACATGGGGAGTGGTTCGTTTTGGAGGTTGGTGCAGGACAAACATTTCCTCTTGTGGTTAACATGGAAATGGTCCGGACAATCATTCCTTATGGAGGATTCATTCTCTCCAGGTTGCACTTTGTTTAGTGCCGGAGGAATGGCCCAGGGTGGGGAATGGTCCAAGTTCAACAATCAGGGACATACATTCCTTAGGGCAGACTCATTCTCTCTAGGTTACACTTTGTCTAGTGTTGGAAGAATGGCCCAGGGTGGGGAATGGTCCAGACTCAGAAATCATGATAGTTATTCTTCCTTGCTTGAGAAGAATAGTCCAGATAGCTCATCATTGATGTTTTACCTTCTGAGGGCAGACACTCTTCCAAGATATAACAGATGTGAGTGGAAGAATGGCCCAAATGATTCAGTTTATATCATAACATTGTTTCTATGTAGGTTGATATTAGATGATTGTTATGAAGACTGTATATCTCTAGAACAATATATGTATACTACTGTGGTGGATGTGTTCCACTATTTGTGACTATACGTCACTGATCAAGTACCTGTGTGCTACTTGGTGTGGTAGTGTACCAATGGATTGTAGTTGT
>ML777436.1:80890-92092 GCA_009831015.1 Picea engelmannii | reverse complement strand
AGAATGAGAAGTCAGCCCAGGCAGTTAGCCAGAATTACTATAAATACAGGAGGCCAGTCTTCATTCTGGCAGGCAGTCTCAGAAATGCAGAGCAACACTTGTGCACACTGCAGTGCCCAGTTTTGTGCACAGGTTTGGAGGAGAGATGCCATTGCAGCTAGCAGATCACGTTTGGCTTGGACTATCTCTTGGTTAGGGTTTGGACTATCTGATCAACGCTTGTTGGTGTGCTATCCTTGGGGAAATGTGCGCTACCCTTTGTTTGACTATCTAGCCTAGGGTTTGCTTTCAGAGTGATTCTCTGTCAAGGTTAAGGTGCTCGGAGGGTGGCTTCGGTCTATGGTTGGGAGACAATAACTATATTGTCAATGGTAAAATGAGCACATCCATTATATTCTAACACATATGTCATCGATTGCGACTTGTAGCTTAGCTGGGAAATGATTTTGTGCAAGGAAATAAAAAATTTATTCTTGCATTCCTGTGGTAGTGTGCCAAAATATTCATGAGAACTGTAGATCAATCATTGTCATTGCCTTGAAAATATGCCCACATTTTTATGATACTATTATCTAATTACAGAGATATCACCATCCAGATTCGAACACAGTTAGGTGGAATTTATAACCAAAAACAATCATGGATGTTAAAAACAAAATACAAAGAGATAATTATGATTGTGCACATGCTTTATTTTTGTCATTGGTTTCTCTTGGAATTGCAGAAATAATACAACTCAAGCATTTTTACTTGTCTCTGCTTCACGGTTAATTCTCTTGGATCCTCTTTCTTCATGCACATATTCATACCATCAACTGCACTTCACCATCGATCAATACTAATCAATTCAGATTTGAATGGTTCACTGATCACTACCATTAAACTTGATATTCTCACCTTCCATGGATCACTACCAAGATGTTACCAGGTCCTTAAGATCATAAGAGCTCTGATATTATCACCATTTCTTTACCATGGCTCTGATACCAATTGATAAAACATAAACAAGAACAACAACATGGCGGAAAATGCTCACTACCCAACACTAAAATGTATTCAGGCCAATGCTACATATTTATAGTACAATGGGTGATGCCACCTCATAGAGAGATTTGCTCTAGATCCTAAAATCATGCATGATGACTAGGCTAGGAAATCTTAACTAAATCATTAGTCATTACTTGAAGATATATTACTAATATCTTAAATGAATAATACAAATATAGGTGACAATTTAGACTTAGTGATTGGTAAAGGTAACCCATAGGCTAACAAAATTGACATATTGCATTATCTTTTTGAAATGTTGGTTAATCCTTCACGATTGCTTGTTGTTGAACTTGAATGATACTATCAACATCCAAGTGTCCAAAACAAATATGCTACAATATGATGGGTGTAATTCGAGTCTCATTTGACCCTACAATTTTTTTCATTCTTCGAATGATCATTCATTTCATCCTAAAAAGTTTACCATCTTCAAAACTTGTCATCCTTTTTCGACTTGATTTAAAGGAACCATTTTTCCATTAAAATTTGATGACCTAATTGGAAAATCAATACAAAAAGTACACATTTTTCTTAAATGTGGGAACACAACAAACATTATAAATCATTCTTTCCCCAATTCTCGGAAGAAATACATTCACTAAACTTTTTTCACTTGGTTTGTGTGTGGTGTCATCTGCTAGACGCATTAAATTTAAGTTGCAATCTTGATAAGTCCTAAAGAAATATTTCATAAATAGTCATATGTTGGATGGCTCCTGTATCCAAGATCCATGCATTTTCATAATCAATTTTAAAAGAATAAGTTGTCACATTTAGTTTGTTGCTTTTGATTGTTGAAAAGCCATAAAAACATATTCAAAATCTTCCTTTTTCTTTGCATTTGCATATTGTGTTTATGGAAAATAAGTTTTCTTATCGATAATTATCTTCTCAAAGGGAATTTTATGATATGAGGCATGGTGCCCGACTTTATTGTATCCAAAACAAATCATTGTCTTCGTCCCCTTCATCTTTTACTAGATTGTGTATGTTGATTTTATTTTCCTTTTTTTATTCCAAGTCATTTTTCTTCTTCCTCTACCCCTTTACCCTCAACCTCTTCCTCTATTAGAACATTGATTTAGATTTTGTTGATTTCCATTACCCTTGTTAGGGAAAAGACCTTTTCCATTTGAAACTTTAGTGGTGTTCTTGCTTGTGCTTGCGACTAATATTGCTCATCATTTCAAACTTTTTCTCATGATTGGCTAACAATCACTTAATTTGTCAAAAATCACGTTCTCCAATTTATCTATAATTTGTAATGTCTCCAAAAAGTGTTTGTATGACTCTAGCATCCTCGATATCAAAATTGTGACCATTGAACTATCTTTAATTTTAACAAACCATGTTTTAGCAATTTCATGCCTAATATTTTTGAGCTTGGAAATGTATTCCATGACATCTCCAATTTTTGCTGTAATAATTTTAATCGAAGGTCAACATTTGGCCTTAGGTCGAGAGTCAAACAAATTTTAACGGCTTCTAAGATGATCAAGAATCTTCACAATTCTCAATGCAAACAAAGACTTTGTTGGGAATAGTACTATGAATAAGTGCTAATGCTTTATCATTTTTTAATTCTCGTCGTTAATTGTGCAACATTAGTGGGTTATGTGGGTTTGCCCATTATGAATATCTTTCAATAACTCATTGTAGATTAGAGTGCTTTGAATGGGTCGACTCAAAACTTTGTAATTCTTTGATCCCTTTAGTTTGGAATTATTAAAAAGATTAGCAACTTTAGATGTCGAGGAGTTGTAAATTACACCTTGTGTCACCAAGATTGAATTGCATGAACTGTACAAAATACTCCTTAAAAATGTTTGCAAATGAGATTTGTGTGTCTTGTTTATGATGCATGGGTTCTCGTCAGGTTGAAAAATATGTAAGCACCATAAAAAAACTAGCCATAAGAAAACCACCATTTCAAGAGCAATACCATGCACATTACAATCTCCACATGTGCCACTCCACTCAAAAAATGAACTATATGGGATTGGTCTTGACACACCTACAATGTTGTTAAAAAGTTATTGATTAAGCTTTACGGTGCTCTAATCAATACTTGATGGTACAAAAGGATAAAATGAATGCTCTTTTCAACGTGATCTTTTCAACAAGATCCAATGGATGATTTTTACGAAGATGTTAAGATTTTACGTTATGATATATTTTTTGCAATAATCAATATTTCAAAATGTTCAAACTAGGAAATTTGTGTCAATTTCAAGAACTCTATAAATAATCACATTATAACCAAGAGCCATTATATTTAACTCCCTTATACATTGCAGTTTTCAACCATTGCCAATAAAAAATAATATTCCGTGAAAAGACAACAAAAGTGAGCAACTTACAAAGGAGGACTACTGTGTGATGGTGAATGAAAAATGAGACACCGCTTGATGTTGGAGAAGAAAACCTTACACGTTAATCAATGATGTGGGATTTCCCAATGAAGTGGGAAATCCCACTCAAAAGAGTTGAGTTCACACACAAAATGTTGAATACAAACCTATACTAGTTTTTATTGACCAATAAAAAGCTTCTATAACTTTACAAGAGGTAAACTACCTCAACCAATTGAGAGAAGAACTCTTCAAATCCAACAAAATAGGATCTATACACAAAAAAAAGGAATAGGTTGAGGAAAGATCTCAACCATTCCCATAAAATCTCAATTAGTCCATATTTCTAGGAAACTAAAAGGATTTGACAAATGAATCCTCAATAATAATCTCCTATTTATAATTATTGGAGAAGACAATATATATGCAAATCATAGGGATTAAAATCCTAATCATCCCTTCAAATCTAAGAAGCATTGGCCTCCAATGCTTTCAGGCGAGATAGAAAAATTGTTGGCATTGTAGTCGATGTTGCTGATGCCGAAAAGACAAAGTGGTAGATGAAATTGGAGAAACCAGTGATTCAAAGACCTGGAACCCAAATCCATATAGGATTAGATGAATTCTCAAAACCAATTGAAATTCTCCCAGCAAACAAGCTATTGAAAAGGCTATTGTTGATTATTTGGGTTGGTTGTCATTGATGTCAACCCTTGAAGAAAGTCCGATAGTGAATTCTGGTAGCACAAATGTTTGGGTAATAGACCCAAGTTTTTTTGATGTATAATGTTATGAATTTTAATATATTTGAAGGTAAGACTATTCCAGATGGATAGTACATGTCATTCCATTTCCGGTGGTATGTGGAACGTCACATAACTCCTCACGATTAGAGAGTTATGGCCATGTGAAGTTGGAGAACCCTCATGAGTCATCTAGAAGCCCCAAAAAGTCAAAGTAGTTGCAAAGAAGAAATTATTTAAAGAATAAAGTAAAGTGATGAGTGTACTAGAAGTCAAAGTGGGTACAAAATAAATTATTTAAATAATAAAGTTAATGGATAAATTACTAAGTGGACAAGTGGTTAGAAATGGGTTAGCCCTAAAATAAAAAAAGTGGTTTAAGATGATTATAAGGTAAATAATAAAGTGAAGTGATGAGTGTACTATAAGTCAAAGTGGATACAATTTTTTTTATTTGAATAATACAATTAATGGAGAAATTACTAAGTGGACAAGTGGTTAGAAGTGGGTTAGCCCCAAAATAAGGAAAGTGGTTTAAGATGGCTAGAAGGTAACCCCTTGAGGAAGCTACATAAAAATATAAATAAGAGGAAATAGTCTCTCATTTAATTACACTTGAGAATATTGAATATCTACAAGTGACTGAGGTAACCAAAGGATATCTAAGACAAATTTAAGAGGGAAGGTGAAGTAAAGAAGGCCAAAATTGAAGGGAGGATAAATTCTTTTGATGATGCTTTCTAAGGTATGTTGTTTACAGGTCATTTCACCATTTTTGCAATAATTTTTTTTCTAGAATGATTCAGACTGCGAAATTTGGAGACCGTTTAGAAAACATATCCAAGTAATTGTGATACACATTTCATCTTGTGGGTCATCTTATTTTGGGAGTTACACGCTGTGTAAAATAGGGTTTGTGGCTAGTCCTGAAATTAGTCTAAAACAAGTGTTTCAGGAAAAAACGTCATAACTTCTTCATAACAGATTCAAATTAAGTAAGACCAAATGTATTGGTTAGAGTACAATATGTAGTATGTTGTGTACCATTTTCATATCTATACAACAAATATTCCGTGCGGGGTATTCTCTACAAGTTCGATCTCTAGAATAAGATAGGATTCAACAAGGTATGCCATTTTTGCTATAACTCCTTTTCTGGGAGGTTCCAAGAAGTGAAACCTAGAGAAATTGCAGGCAAGACATTGAAAAACATTGTGTACTATTTTTAGACCTTCATTCATTACAGGTACATAGTTATGATTATTGCAAGTTAGGGTTGTTGACTAATCCAAAACTAGTCATGTGAGACTAAAGTAAAATTTGATGAAAATGCTAGTCTCTTATTGAGGAAGGTTTGCAGGTATGTGATCATATACACCAGGTTTGTTACAGAGTTACAAATCAGATTTGGATGATGAAATTGATGAGGGATTTTTGTTGAGGTTGAGGTACATGTTGATGCATGGTTGATACATGGTTCTGGTTGTTTGGTGCAGGTTGATTGGTACAAGTTTACAACAGTATATTTCAAAGTGATAGTGTGACAGTGGTTTCATCATTCTACTTATATTTTAGGGCGGCTAGACGGGGCAAGGACATGTGGTTGTAGCCACCTTCTGGTTGCAGCGGAAGAACATAGGGGGGTTGTAGCCTCCTTCTAGTTGTAGCTAGAGAATTGGGGAGTTGGAGCTTCCCTCATGTCGTAGCCTGAGAAACTAGGGGGTTGGAGCCTCCTTCTAGTTACAACTGGAAAACAAAGGAAGTTGGTGCTTCCAATGAATGTAATTCTTAAAGACATATAAGAAAAAGCATTTCATGGTTTTCTCCTGCTTTGGGTTTCCACGTAAAAACATTGGTGTACTGTGTATGTGTATGATTGCTCATTTGTTCATTTTTTATTTACTTTGCAACTATTGTATGATAATGTTACATTGATATAACACTTGCATTTTATGGTTAAAAATGATCAAATTTCTCTATTACTAATTCAACCCCCCTCTCAGTAATCCAACAACTACAACACCATGCACTTAAGTGTGATCCAAGTGAAAAAGATGTCGAAGTAGAGTGGAGCTATTGAAAATCTCCAAAATATACTTCAACAAAAGCTTGGCGTGGAGAGTTTTAGTCCTTGAGTAATTGCCAAAAGAAGACATGTAAGCTCCCATAGTCACGGGTACCAAAGCAAACTTGTAAAGAAAATGCATGAGTGGGAAAAATCACTACTCAAAGTAGTGTTACGAAGAAGCCCAAAATGTTGGTGGATGATGGCAATTATGGACATCTCCAAATATAAAAAATGAATTGTCGGTTCCCAGATCAAATGATGATGCTCCTTTTGTCATTTGTAAGACTGCGATATGAAACAATATACCAACTGTAAATACTGAACCATTGGCCATCATATGGACATATTTCCATCTATTGAGATACCTACGTACACAACCACAATGCTCACCATTTATCTAGGAAAAGAGTTTTGATACGTGATGTATCCAAGTCAATCTTAATTCTTTATGCACTTGCAATAAACAATCTTTTATGAAACATGTAGCTATATTTTTTCTATCAACGACCACACACCTAACAAAATTAACTCAAAAATGATTTTCATATTGCAAAATATTGCCACACAGGGTTACAAAATATCAACAATATATAATTATAGGATGAAATAAAAGGAGCTAACCCCTAAGGGTAGGAGATGCAGAGCCAATGGATCTCTAGTTGCAATTTTGTTCGTAGCTTTTATTACAGGTGATGAAATCAAATTTTGTTGAAGACCCGTTTGAGGTATCGAAGAGATATTTCCGTTGATATAAGATACTTTCTCTATGGTACCATGTGGAGTGAGAAAATTCTTCCTGAAATGGAAGGGATGCGCGATCGCATTGTCTTATAGACCTTTGAGACTTCAATCAATGATATCTCATAAACCAAGAAACAAAATTAAATTATGCAAAATACCCATTTGAGTTAACATAAAATCCTTCAAAATGAGCTATAATATGCCCTCTGAAACACTCTGTAGAGGTTGTGGCACTTGTCTTGAGTTTTCAGATTGATTTTTGAGTTGTAAGATCACAAGTTTTTGTAGATAGAAGCCAAATTAAACTCTCACGGTGGTTGTACAACTGTGTTTTTGTTGAGAAAGGTTGGTTGAACCTCCACGCTAGTTGTACGACCACATTTTTGTTGAGGAAGGCCACAGTTTGTACATTGCCATGGACAAATTTGATTATCCCAAATAGATATAAAACGATAATGGCATAAAGCTGATTTCCTTCTCATTTTCTTCACACAAGGTTAGCTCAAAATACAAATCTAGCATCGAGGAAACAATGCTGAAAATACAAAGAATGCCATCGACAAGAAACAAAGAAACAAATAGTAGCACATTTAAAACAAGCCATTGAAACTTGAATTCACTGAATCAGAAAGAAATATTCAAAGAAGCAAGGAGTAACAACGCAAACTCATAACACATCAGAAGCTACACTGATACCAATGCTGTGGGACTTCCCAACGAAGTGGGAAATCCCACTCAAGAGAGCGGGGTTCATACACTCATACACAAAATGCTAAATAAAAACCTAAACTAATTTTTATTGATCAAATAAGAAGCTTATATAGCTTTATAAGAGGTAAACTACTACAACCAACTGAGGAGAGAGACTCTCCAGATCCAACAAAATAGGATCCATACACCAAAAAAAGGAATAGGTTGAGGAAATATCTCAATAATTCCCATAAAATTCTCAAATAGTCCATATGACTAAAAAACCAAAAGGATTCAACAAATGAATCCTCAATAATAATATCCTAATTATAATT
Source organism: Picea engelmannii (assembly GCA_009831015.1). Lineage (NCBI taxonomy): Eukaryota > Viridiplantae > Streptophyta > Pinopsida > Pinales > Pinaceae > Picea > Picea engelmannii. Next base: position 84,114 of record ML777436.1, on the reverse strand, counting down.
ATTAGAGATGACAATACATATGCAAATCATAGGGATATAATCCCTATCAATCAAGGAAGCATTCATGTTTTGAATAAACTATCTCTAAAATGCAACATATGTTTGATCTCATAAATTATGAATCTTTTTTGATAGGGATTGGTTGCTTGTGCACTTTCTTAGGGTTTTTATCAGTGTCTAATACACAAGTCTTGGCCTAAATGGACAAATAAATAGAGAACACCCTTATATGTTCTTCAGAAATTCACTCATCATCTTCTCTCTTCCTTGTTGGTTACTGGGACATGCACACAATTAAACCGTATCTTTGACCCCATGGCATAACATTAAACTTGACATTCATCATTAAACAAATTTAGATTGTGACTGAAATGAATTCTTTTCACTCTAGTTGAAAATGGAATGAGATCCTCCACTATGTGAGTCGAACAAAGTACATGTAGAAGGCTAGAACATTGGACTTTGTATAAGGGTATAAGATTGTTGTAGTAACCACATATCCATTGAAGTTGCCTTCAATAATTCATATTAAATGAATTGAGATATGAATTCAAAGAAGAACATCGAATTGGTACTTACAAGAACGAAGATTGAGGGAGGACCGTTGACAATAGTGATAAAGGGAGGGTTTCTTGAACCTAGTTTTCCAAGTTCCTTCTATAGATTAGCAATGATAGAAAAACTGTATCTTGAACCCAAACTACTGAATGTTTTTGACAAATTAGAATGGATAAAGAGATAACTTCTTGAAAGGAAATTACCAAGTTCCTTATACTATATATATATATATATATATATATATATATATATATATATACAAATTTCACATTTGTTCAAGAATTTCATCCCAAACAACATAAATGCAATACATAAATTTTTAATGGCACAAGTAATTCCTTCCCACATACCTTTTGATTTTGCCACAAGAAAATATATTAAGAATATGAAATAGTAGTTCACCATCAAATTTTGCTATTCCAAATCCCTTATTCTTCAATTTCTCCTCGACCTCTTCCAATGGTAGATGTCCAATGTACATCTTCAACACCTTCCAACAATAACTTTGATAGCACTTTGTTAATGAAGTGTCCTCGAACACATCAATTTTATTGGTAATAAAATGAATTATATTAGAATACATGTGGGGGATAAGGGCCAAAATCACCTTACAATCAAGTATAAATAACTCAACTTCTACAACCATAAAAGGTTGTTTCACAACACTTAACATTGACTACCAATCATTTAATCACGCGAGTATAATAAGTGTCCATTTACAATTAATCTAGAACAATAATTTATTTTCTAAAATAATATCCTATGATTTATCTTTAACTTTAAGATTGTTATTGTTAATATGTAAGCCATGTTGTTTGAAATTATTTTTGTGGCCTCATCTACAATTTGTGTTGTTCAATGGTTTGTGCATCCTTTGTCATCATTTTTCAATGATTCTATTGTCAACTGTCATGTTTTCTTGCTTTGATATAGCTTAGGGGGGCTTGGGTTAACATTGTATTAATTTTTTTCTCAAGTCATTGGAGATTTATAATAGTTAATTTAAGAACATTCAAAACAAAGTGATTGTTATCATGCAAGAAAAAGTAGGGTCACAATATTTGTTGGATTACTGAGAGGGGGGGTGAATCAATAATAGCGTAATTATAATCCTTTTTCTTCAAATGTTATATCAATGTAGAATTATTATCCAATAATGAGCAGTAAGAAATAAACAATCACACACATACACAGTACACCTGTGTTTTACGTGGAAACCCAAATCAGGAGAAAACCACAAAATGCTTTTTCTTATATGTCTTGAAGAATTACATTAATTGGAAGCACCAACTTCCTTTGTTTTCTAGCTGCAAATGGAAGGAGGCTCCAACCCCCTAGTTTCTCAGGCTACAACCTGAGGGAAGCTCCAACTCCCCAATTCTCTGGCTACAACTAGAAGGAGGCTACAACCCCCAATGTTCTCCGGCAACAACCGGAAGGTGGTTACAACCACCTGTCCTTGCCCCGTCCTGCCACCCTGAAGTATAAGTAGAATGATGAAACCACTGTCACACTATCACTGTGAGATATACTGCTGTAAACCTGTACCAATAAATCTGAACCATGCATCAATCATGTATCAACCTGTACCTCAACCTATAATCAACCTGTACCATAAACAAGTGCATCAACCATGCACCAACTTGTAATCAACCTGTACCATAAACAAATGCATCCAACCATGTATCAAGTATGTTCCAATCATGTGTCAACTACTCATCAATATGTACCAACATCATCAACTATACACCTCATCTATGTGCGCCAACTCATCAACTACTTGTCTCAACCATGTACTCAACATGTACCACAACCAAAAAATCTCATCAATTTCATCATCCAAATTTGATTTGTAGCTCTATAATAGACCTGGTGTATATCATCACATTCCTACAAACCTTCCTTAACTTTAAAAACAAGAGACTAGCATTTTCAACAAACTTTTCTTTAGTCTCACATGCCTAGTCTTGGATTAGTCAACAACCCTAACTTGAAGTAATCATAACTTTGAACTTGTAATGTATAAAGATATGAAACTGATACACAATGTTTTTTAGTGTGTTTAATGCAATTCCTCCAAGTTTCACTACTTGGAACCTCTCAGAAAAGGAGTTATAGAAAAAATGACATACCTTGCTGAATTCTGGCTTATTCTAGAGAGCGACCTTGTAGAGCGTGCCCCGCACAAAATATTTGATGAATTGATATAAAACTATTAAAAAACATACTATATATTGTCCCCTAACCAACACATTTTGTCTCACTGAATTTGACTCTGTTATGAATAAGTTATGACGTTTTTACCCGAAACACCTGATTTTGACTAGTTTTAGGACTGACCACAAACCCTATTTTCCACGGAGTGTAACTCAAAAAATGAAACGACCCACAAGATGAATTTTTTACCAGAGATACTTGGATATGTTTTCTCACTTTCATAGAAATGTCACAGTCTGAATCATTATAGAAAAAAAGTTATAGCGAAAATGGTGAGATGACCTATAAATAACATACCTTAGAAAACACCATCAAAAGAATTTATCCTTCCTTGCATTTCGGCCTTCTTTTCTTCACCTTCACTCAGAATTCCGGTTTATATATCCTTGGTTACCTTAGACACATATAGATATTCAATATGCTCAAGTGTGATTCAAATGAGAGAGCCT
>ML777436.1:66332-76829 GCA_009831015.1 Picea engelmannii | reverse complement strand
TTGTGACTCTGTTGAGGTTCTTTAGGAGGGACTGTCATTCTGCAATTTTTGGCCATGTGTCCAAAATTGTTACATTTGTAACATTCCATTTCAGTGCTCAAAGATTCAAACCTGTTGTAACTTCTTCTCTGTGTTTCACTAGGGTTTCTTGAATAACCCCTTTGTGTATGACTCTCAAAGTAGTTATTGTTCCTGTTGTTAGCTCTGCAATTTACAGCTTTATGTCCAAAATTATTACATGCATAACATAAACAAAAAAATATGGTTTGATACCTGGTAGTTGAAGATCTTATGAAAGGAGGTTCTCTTATGAATCCTTCTTCTTCTTGAGGCCTGTCTATCTGTTGTTGATTTTGAAATCTGAATCTTTTCGGTGAATGAGTGCCCCTGTAATCTTCCTTGTATATCTTTTTATCCCCTTTGATTGTTTCTGCATAACTTTTTGGATTTGTTTCTTTCTCTGTTGTTTTGGATCTTGATCCCTTTTTTGTCTGATTGTATCCAAGTTCAGACTTGTCAAGATAAGATTTTTAACTGTTGATAATGTCATCCAGAACTTTTGAGCTATTCTGCATATTTTTCTTTTGAATATTCATTCTTAGTGTGACAATCTCTGCTTCCAGGTTTCAAATGATCCCGTCCTTTCCTTCTAGCTGTTCTTTGAGTGTTTTTTCAATTCTTTTATCTTATTCTATTTGAACCTTCAATTTTGTGATCATTTGTTCTAGTTCTTGAGTGTCTTTTTTCTTATCTAGTTCTGCTTGTAGTTTCTTTCTTTTCTTCTTTTCTCTTCTGATAACTTCTATAGCACTCATTAATTCTTCTCGGAAGTCAACTTCTGCCTCTTCAATTTCTTCTTCATATGCTTCTTCATATTCTTCTTCGGAGTCTTCTTTATCAGAGTCTTCTACTGCCATGAATAGAACTCTCACTGTTTCACTGTCACTGACTTCATCTTCATCTGATGATGAGATGTCTTCTTTGGTGCAAAAGTTTTTCTTGAAAAATTTCTTTGTAGTTCTTTTACTTTTATATGTTTGCCTGCCTTTTGAGTAACCTTCATCATTTCTCTTTTTCTTATGAGGATATTTGTTAGCAAAATGACCAATACCATCACAATTAAAACAAATTAAAGGAAGCTTACCTCTGTACCTACCGTTGGTTCCCTTGTTAAGTCTTTTGACGAAGTTGGCCACTTCTTCATCATCTTCCGAGACGTCGCTGTTGTTGCTGCTATATTCTTCTTGTTCATTTTTCTTTTTCTTTGATCTTTTGGATGCTTTGAAGGCTGCTTCTTTTACATATGCATTTTCCTGTTCAGTTCTCATCTCATAAGCTGTGAAGATTCTATGCAGTTCATCCATGCTTATTGAGTTTAGATCCGATCTTTTTTCTAGTGCTGATATCTTAGGGTTGAATCTCATAGGAAGATATCTTAGTACCTTTTGAACAATTACAGATTTTTCGATTTCTTCTCCCAATCCTATGATTGCATTCACTGTTTTATTGACTCGTAAGAAGTAGGCTGCGATATCTTCATCTTCCTTCATTTTTAGTTGTTCGAACTGATCTCTGTAAGTTTGAAGCTTTGCTGCTTTGAATTTTGAATCTCCTTCATAAATATTTCGAAGCTTGTCCCAAATCTCTTTAGCAGATTTACAATGTGAAACTTTGGTGAATACCGTATCACTGAGACCATTCAAAAGTGAATTTATGGCTTTGAAATTATTCTCACCAAGTTTCACTGCTTTGTCATTTGTTGGTGGAACTGCTGGTGCTGTGTATCCATCTACAATTGATTTCCAAACTTGAAATCCCTATGCCTGTATATATGTCTTCATCCTTATGCTCCAAAAGGCATACTTCTGTCCATCAAACTGTGGTATTCAATTTTTATACGAGTTGGTACTCTCCATGATCTACCTTTCAGTGGTTAAACTGATTTCTGAAGGAACCTGCTCTGATACCAATTGTTGGATTACTGAGAGGGGCGGTGAATCAGTAATAGCGTAATTATAATAATTTTTCTTCAAATGTTATATCAATGTAGAATTATTATCCAATAATGAGCAGTAAGAAATAAACAATCACACACATACACAGTACACCAGTGTTTTACGTGGAAACCAAAATCGGGAGAAAACCACATAATGCTTTTTCTTATATGTCTTGAAGAATTATATTCATTGGAGGCACCAACTTCCTTTGTTTTCCAGTTGCAATTGGAAGGAGACTCCAACCCCCTATTTTCTTAGGCTACAACCCTGAGGGAAGCTCCAACTCCCCAATTCTCTGGCTACAACCAAAAGGAGGCTACAACCCCCAATGTTCTCTGGCTACAACCAGAAGGTGGCTACAACCACCTGTCCTTTCCCCGTCCTGCCACCTTGAAGTAGAAGTAGAATGATGGAACCACTATCAAACTATCACTATGAGATATACCGCTGTAAACCTGTACCAATAAATCTGAACCATGCATTAACCATGCATCAACCTGTACCTCAACCTGTAATCAACCTGTACCATAAACAAGTGCATCAACCATGTACCAACCTGTAATCAATATGTACCATAAACAAGTGCATCCAACCATGTACCAAGTATGTTCCAATCATGTGTCAACTACTCATCAATATTTACCAACATCATCAACTATACACCTCATGTATGCACGCCAACTCATCAACTACTTATCTCAACCATGTACTCAACATGTACCACAACCAAAAGACCTCATCAATTTCATCATCCAAATCTGATTTGTAGCTCTATAATAGACCTAGTGTATATGATCACATTCCTGCAAACCTTCCTTAACTTTAAAAACAAGAGACTAACATTTTCATCAAACTTTTCTTTAGTCTCACATGGCTAGTCTTGGATTAGTCAACAACCCTAACTTGAAGTAATCATAACTTTGAAATTGTAATGTATAAAGATTTGAAACTGATACATAACGTTCTTCAGTGTGTTTTATGAAATTCCTCCAAGTTTCACTACTTGGAACCTCTCAGAAAATGAGTTATAGCAAAAATGACATACCTTGCTGAATTCTGGCTTATTCTAGAGAGCGACCTTGTAGAGCGTGTCCCGCACAAAATATTTGATGAATTGATTTGAAACTATTAAAAATCATACTAAATACTATCCCTTGACCAACACATTTGGTCTCACTGAATTTGGATCTGTTATGAAGAAGTTATGACGTTTTTACCCGAAACACCTAATTTTGACTAGTTTCAGGACTGACCACAAACCCTATTTTCCACGGAGTGTAACTCCAAAAATACAATGAGCCACAAGATGAATTTTTTACCACATATACTTGGATATGTTTTCTAACTTGCATAACAATTTCATGGTCTGAATCATTATAGAAAATAAGTTATAGCTAAAATGGTGAGATGATCTTTAAATAACATACCTTAGAAAGCACCATCAAAATGTTTTATCCTTCCTTGCATTTCGGCCTTCTTTTCTTCACCTTCACTCAGAATTCTGGTTTAGATATCCTTGGCTACTTTAGACACACATATATATATTCAATATGCTCAAGTGTGATTCAAATTAGAGAGCCTTGCCTCTTATTTATACTCTCCAAGTAGCTTCCTTAAAAACATCTTCTAGGTCACTTGGCCCACTTTCCTTATTTTAGGGTTGGGTCCACTTGTAATTTCTCCATTAAATTTATTATTGAAATAATTTATTTTGTATTCACTTTGAATTATAATACACTCATCACTTCACTTTATTATTTACCTTTTAAAATCTCTTAAACCACTTCGATTACTTTGACCTTTTGGGGTTTCTAGATGACATATGAGGGTCCTCCAACTTCATACGGTCATAACTCTCAAATCGTGAGGAGTTATGTGACGTTCTACATACCACCAGAAATGACATGACATGTACTATCCATATAGAATAATATTATCTTAAAATATATCATAACTCATACCGTTACCTATCAAACAAACTTGGGTCCATTACCCAAACCTGGGGTCTCCAACTTCTCATGGCCATAACTCTCTAACCGTGATGAATTATGTGACGTTCCACATACCACCGGAAATGACATGACAAGAAATATCCATATAGGATATTTTCCCTGACAAATTCACTTTCCTTCATCTCATTATTCCACAATTAAGCATGGGTTCTCTTACTCCACAAAGCGTCTTCCCGTGAGGGCTTTCACCATAAGGGGACCACTTTGGAGTTCATCCATATTTACTTATCAAAAATGACAAAACAATAATGATTCATATTTACATCAAACAATATTGGGTCCATTACCCAAACCTTTGTGCTACAGGTCTTTCTTCAAGGGTTGACATCAATGACAACCAACCTTAATCAACAATATTCGTATTAGATTTAACACATAAGATTTTTGAAGAGTTTGAACTTTTAGGTATACCAATATCCATTCCTTCTTAAGAACAACTTGGCATGGGATTGAAGGATTTACAAGGGTGACACAATAGGAGAATGAATGATGCATTGGAGCCTATATCCCCTTTATGAGAACTTCTTGGACTCTAACATAGATTGAAGCTATAATATCACATTCAAAAAAATGTATATCCACATAGGTCAAACATCTTAAGACAAACACATATACACAGATCAAAGATTAGAACACCGATGTTCACACAATTATGACCCTTAATGAAGTAAACAATCAATGACCCCAACCAACACTGCCACTTGAGGCAATACATTAATGCAAAAAGTAAATGAATTACATGAACATTTTTAACAATCGATCATCAACAAATGACCCTCCATGCTTTTTAAATAGAGATCATGGACCAAGCCAGTGTTAAGCTATGGATCAAGTGCTGTTAATACCAAGGAGAGGATGAAATCCCATATCACTTTATGTTTAGAACGCAATCATGATCGTTGGATTAGTTAATTAAAAAAGAATACTTCATCTAAAGATGCATTAGACCAAGTTGATATTAACTAACACTTAAGTGTGTAAATATCCTAACAGTACCACTATCACCTAATGATTCGTAAACGGGAGGCTTATAGTCTCACCATTTTACCAACATGAAAATCTATGTAAAACAAATATAACCTTATCTCTTTAGAAGATGGGAAAGACTTGACTAGCCAAGCCACAAGATAAGTCGGCTCAAATAATAATGGAGTCGACTAACTGGAAGTCGAGACATGAAACAAATTGGAAGAAAGGAAATTCGAGTCAGACGCTTGGTCAAAATTTGAGTCGACCAAATTTTGGCTGACCAAGGTAGTCAAACCAAATAAATGAGACCCCGATCAAAATGTGGGTAGATTGGGTCGCCTAGGAATGACTGTCAGGCAAATGAAGAAGAGAAAGTCGACCAATAAAGAACCCCATTGGAAATGGGTTGACCAAAGGTTAAAATAAATAATTAAAAGGCGAATTCGGTGACCAACTGTGAAGGAAACTCCTTTGAAAGTCGGATTTGGCAACCAACAATTGAGGGGAAAGTATATAGGTCAAATTTGATAACCAATGGCATCTAAAAATGTTTAGAGCATGAATTAAGTGACCTATGTCATACAAAAAACACTCAGGGGCGATTTTAGCAACCCATAACACATCAAAAACGTTTTGAATTTGAGTCGGGCATTCAACAATAGAGAAAAACGTATGGGGAAAAATTGATAGCTGACTGAATTGCAAAAATGGGTATTTGATTCATGAGTAGTTAATCAATGCCCAAACAACCCCAAAAATCAAAGTATGATCTGTATATGAATTATGGGCAAAGGAAAATGCCCATCAACTAGAAACAAAATCGAATTTGGGAGTGACAGAACCCCTAACGACTCTTATAATGAAATTAACAACTTCTAAATAAATAACAACAACTCAAAACAAAGGGCCATCGATTTCCTCCTTCAAAATCAATGTACGTGTACGATTAAAGAACTCTTAGTCTCGCTTACTGGCCCATGGGGACCATATTAATATAAAGCAGGCTCAAACAATAACTGGCATAAAGTTCTCTTTGCTAAACAATATGCAGAAAACCACTAAATTACAATACACTCCATTAACCATTCATTAAATTATAGTACATACAATTCCAGCCATAGACAACAAAATTCAAACACAACAACACACACAAAAATCAAAATTCACTTTGGAAATCCAAACGGGAAAATCAACATTCTTTTGGATTTGACCAAGATATTTATTATTCAACAATGAGAAAGTTACAGTGGCTCATATCTATGCTCCTCAATGACATCTGGGAAACCTCTTTACATCATTCACAACCAAATAACCCCTCTCTCATTGTGGGGGTACATGATATAGAAAATTGAGTCGATCAGGAGGATAGCTGGAAGGTCACGTGTCCCCAATGCTTTAACTTTTTTCCATTATGTTTCTCATTTTCTTTATTTGTTTGTCTTTTCTCCCACGTGGAAATGGTCTCATGAAAGTCTCATTATTTCTTTACGTACAACAATATACTGCCTGACTTTACATATATTACATACAAAAATGGACATAAATTGTGATGGCATGGGGCCCTTCACGCTAACAAGTTGATCTCTTTCATCATCCACAACCTTAAACAATGCTCGTGCTAATCATCTTAGAGTTTGTGCTGATAGCCAATTGTTCTTGACAATGATATATGGGGGAAATTGCTTGCATTATGGTTCCTCTCATACCAATTCACTTTCCTTGCAATCTATCATTTGAGACCAATCTGCCATATTTCTTGATGTCATCTATGAGTTGTCTGGTCCTTGTGCTGTAGAATTGTGTCTTCCTTCAACTCCTCAAGTCCATGATCTGCAAGGTCTTCAACAATCAGAAGAACCTAATGTTATTCCTCCTCATCCAACATGGAGGGTTCGAAAAACTTCAAATTTTCCACGTTCACCATTGAGTTGATCTGCATATAAGGTGGAAGTTTCAACATGAAGGCATTCTCATTCACTTGTTCAGTGATCTCAAATGGTTCATATCCAAGGGGCTTGAGTTTCTTTGTTGCTATTTCTAGTTGTTCCTTACAATATAGAGCCACACCTTGTCTCCAACAAAAAAATTATGATCCTCTCTATGTTGATCAATCATGGCTTTGTGCAATTGTTGGCTCTTCTTGAGATGCTCCTGAACCTTAGATGTATATGCATGCTCTTGTCCATGAATGTGCTTGCCTTCTATTCTTCTCCTTGCAATCCCGCTTCTTCCTTCTGCCGTCCATAAACAATATCAAATGGTGAAGGAGGTAAATAACCAAAACAAGTCTCGAAAGGAGACTTATTAGTGGAATAATGAAGTGATCAATTGTAAGAATGTTGAGTGTAGACTATCTGCTCATCCCAAGTCTTTGGATATTTGTTGTTGTAACCTCTCAACAATTGGACCAACATCCTGTTTACTACCTTGGTTTTTCCATCAGTCTAAGGATGGAAGGAATTGGAGTACTTCAACTTGGTATCCATTCTCTTCCAAAGTTCTGTCCAAAACCTTCCTAGGAACCTTCTATCTCGATCAAATATGGTGGAGGTTGGCAATACGAAATGTACCCAGACATGGCTGAAGAACAGTTCAACTACTTCTTGTCTAGAGATCGTCTTCTTACAGGGAATGAGCACACACATTTTTCTGAGCAGTCTACTACGAAAAATAAGTAATCATGGCCTCTACGAGTCATAGGAAAACCTTCAAAAAAATCCATGGAGATGCTCTCCCAAGGTCTGTTTGGCACCGACAATGGCATATACAAGCCAAGTTTTGATTTCTTGGATTGCTAGTGCTTCAAATAACACAACCTCTAACAAAAATTTCCACCTGCTCCTACATCTTTGGCCAATACACATACCATTTCAAATTCACCACTTTATTTGTCACGCCAAAATGCCCAACAACCCTATAGGTGTGTGTGTCTCTCATCAACTGAACTCTTCTGCCCCAGGGTATTCATAGTTTGACCAATTTGTACAACCATCTTGGAGGTGGTATTCATTTCTTTCCATGACAATGACTAACCTCTCCTTTAATTTCTTGTAGAATCCTCTAAAATCTTCATCTCCCTCATAATGTCCACTCAAAAGTTCATGATTGAAGGGTTGAAACTGCATTATCATTCCAATTGCCACAATTATATTCTTCAATGGTAGTCGAGAGAGAATGTATGTTAGTCTATTCATTACTCCTTTCTTGTATTTAATCAATAAATGAAATTGCTACAAGAAACCTAACCACTTGTAATGCCTCACCTCCTCCATCTTGCTATGACTATGTAGATACTAAAGGGGTTGATGATCCCTGTGTGCGATAGTCTCTTTTCCTAAGAGGCAATGCTTCCACTTCTTCACTAATTGTACAATTGGAAAGAGATCCTTATCATACGTGGGGTATTCAAGTACTTCTCCATGAAACAAATTTGAATGATAGCACATAGGCCTTCCTCCTTGCATGAGTACTACTCCTAATGCATATACACTAGCATCAGTCTCTAGTTCAAAATGTTGCTGCAAATTTGGCATGGATAACACTAGAGAATCATTGATTTTCTTCTTCAAATATTCAAATTCTCTTTTCTATGTATTACCCTAATGAAATCTCTTTCCTTTGGCGGTCACAACGTGCAATGGTTTTTCTAATGTGGATAAGTTTAGAATGGATTTACTCAAATACTAAGTTTCTCCCATGAAACTCCTGACCTCTTTCACATTGGTGGGAACATGCCATTGGGTGAGGGCTTCAAATATTATTTGGATCTACCCTTAGCTCTCCTCCTCCAATAATGTGCCCAATATTTATCAAGGAGGTCTTTCCAAACTCACATTTCTGCAAGTTGGGAATCCATTGAGTTTTCCTCAATGTTTCTAGTACTTGTGTCACATGTGAGAGGCGCTCTTACCAAGTATTGCTAAAGATTAGTATGTCATCTAGATATACTATTACAAAAGAGTCAATGAAGGGACATAACACATAATTCATTAGTCTCATAAACGTTGCAGGTGCATTTCATAATCTAAAAGTCACCACTAACCAATTGTACAAAACTTGTCTTGTTTTGAATGTTGTCTTCCATAAGTCTTTCGCCTTGATCCTTTCTTGGTGGTAACCTGATTTGAGGTCTAGCTGAGTGAAAAATTTGGCTTGCTGCAGTTGTTCCAACAAGTCATCAATCCTTGGAAAATGATATCTATTCTTGATGGTGATATTATTCATGGAACTACATTCAATTCACATTATCCAGCTTCGATATTTCTTTGGCACCGCGATGATGGGTGAACCACAAGGTGATGTACTGGGTCTGATGACTGCTTTCTCCAACAACTACTGCAACTACTTTACTTCATCTGGTTTGATGATGGAATGCTTATACAATCCAATGTTAAGAAATGGTGACTCTGGAAACAACTGAATCTTGTGTTCAACCTCTCTCTTGGGTGGTAGTCCCTGAGGCTCTTGAAACACTTCCTTGTAGGATTCAATCAATTGTTGTGGTTGTTTACACTTCTCACCACTACATCCTTCCAAGGATTCCTTCATCTCCAACTTGCTACCTTCTCCTTGTTTCTTTCCTTCTCTCAGGAGCAACAAGACAAACTTCTTTGTACTTCCCATGACTCTTCTTGCTTGATGAGCACTGATCAAAGAGAGCTTAGTTTTTTCCTTGTGTGAATTTATGACATAAGATTTTCCATCCTTAACTAGCCTATACTGGTTCACTCTCCTTATGAAAATGGCATCCCTCACGTACCAATGTGGACTTCCCAAGATGACTCCACATATGTCCATAGGAACCACATCTACAACTACTTCATCAACAAAGTTCTGATTGATGTAGAATTTAAATTTTCACTTCTTGCTCACTTTCAACTCCACATATTTCCTTACCCAGCCTAGGGGGTATGGATTTGGATGATATTGAGTCTCCAGACCAAGCCTCTAAATTAGTTGTGCATATATGAATTTGTATTTTGAATCGAGATTGAACAAACAATCAACCTTGTTCTGCTTCATGTGGATTTAAGTGCAAAAAAGTTCAGTTAACACCTTCTCCTCCTAGTAATTGCAACCAAATATGTCACATACCCACTACCTAAATCGGATTTTTCTGGTCTTCTGCCGGACCAGAACCCCTAAATATCCATGGAGGCCCAACGTAACTGTCTCTTTCTCTCTCCTTCTCCGTTCCCATGTGATCGCGGGTCGTGATCGCGGTTCAATTTGAACGCAGTGCCTATTTTTATTTTGCGCCTCGGTGCTACAGTAATGTCAAATCGTTCGAATCTGCAATTGCCGAACCCCGACAGGGCTAGAGACCGACCAATAGGGACGAATCCCTACAGGGTTAGCAAATGGCCAATCGGAACAAATTCCAATAGGGCTAGAGAACAGCCAATGAGAACGGCCCCGTTGCGCGGTTAAGTGGAATACATGTGGCAGAGAGGGAAATGTGACACGGTGGTCGACATGACAGGAGGGGCCCCACTTCACACGCCACACTATTTTGGATC
>ML777436.1:35680-56726 GCA_009831015.1 Picea engelmannii | reverse complement strand
CCCAACCATAGGCTTAGCGACTCCCAGCGGATTTACCACTAGCCACCCCCGAGCTGAGACCACGATGCTGTGAGACTGCGTCTCTGTTTTCCAGTGACCAGGAGCGAAGGTTGCAATCCTTCCTCTCTGCTATCACTCACTCTACATAATGCTAGAGTTCTCCCCTCACGTATGCCCCCAATCGCTTCTACCCCACGCCTTATCCTCTTGCGAGGTTGCGTGTGGCGTGATTACCCTCGCGCTAATCAGGTCTGACGGCTCTACGGATGGGAGGTTCACCTTGTTGGCAAATATTTAAGAGACAACGAATGGCATAAGTACAGGAAGAGCGAATGACATAAGTACATGAAGAATGTACATAGGATTGTTGGCAAATATTTAACAGACATCGAATGCTTGTCATTGATGGCAAGTACAATGGTGAAGATGGCATGAGTATAGGCAGTTTGTGATCGAAAGACAAACAAAATATAAGTCCAGGAAGATCGAATGATTGAAGGCAACGCAACATTGACAAAATGATCGAAGGCCCGAGAAGCATTTCTGATCGTTGGATCCCATCCAAAATTCCCGACAGCATGAGGGCCGTCAGATCTGAATAAAGAAAAGAAGAGCGCACTGAAGAGGAGGATAGATCTCAGGCGTTAGATCCAAGCGCAGGGTCCGACCACCGTTGGATTGAGGAAAACCTGCATGATCTTTAAAAGTACAAGGAGTAGAGGGCTCACAAAAACTCGACGTAATCTGAGCCGTCAAATCAAGATCACATCTGAACCGTTGATCGGAGTTTCGAGGATCGCGTGTTGGAAATGTCAAAGAAACAATGCAACAGGAATCCCGATTTCTCGATAGATCACATCTGAACCGTTGATCGGAGTTTCGAAGATCGCGTGTTGGAAATGTCAAAGAAACAATGGAACAGGAATCCCGATTTCTCGATATGAAAAATCCCGACGTAATCTGAGCCGTCAAATCAAGATCACATCTGAACCGTTGATTGGAGTTTCGAGGATTGTGTGTTGGAAATGTCAAATAAACAATGCAACATGAATCCCAATTTCTCGAAATGAAAAATCCCGCCGTAATATAAGCCGTCAAATCAAGATCACATTTGAACCGTTGATCGGAGTTTCGAGGATCGTGTGTTGGAAATGTCAAAGAAACAATGCAACAGGAATCCCAATTTCTTGATATGCAAAATCCCGACGTAATCTGAGCCGTCAAATCAAGATCAAATCTGAACCGTCGACTCGACTCACGTCAGCAGACCACGTCAGCTAGGAACACGTGTCACAACTAGGTAATGACAAGTGTCAGACTGATTCAACATTTCAGGCACATGTAAGTCATGAATCAGAGTGACACGTGTCAATCCATGTGTGACATCAGCAGATGGACACCTTGTCGGTGTTTCGGGGATCGAGAGTTAGAGATGTCAAAGTTTTTTAACATCAGGAATCCCGATTTCGCGATATGTGAAATCACGATTTAATCGCAGCCGTTGAATAGAGATGTGATCTGGATCATTGATCCGACTTCTTTACGGAGTGTCGAGGATCGGGAATTTGAAGTGACAAAAACACCGAACGTCCAGAGTGTCGAAATCGCGATGAGTGAAATCCCGACTTAATCTGAACCGTCAGATCTAAATATGATTTGGATCATTGATCTGACTGCTTTACGGAATTTTGTGGATCAGGATTTGTAAGTGAAAAGAACATTGAACATAAGGAATGCCGAAATCTGATTTAAAGGGAAGATTAATAAAGTTCATCCAACGGTGCGGATAAACTTGAATGTTATTGGAGGGTTACTGTTCCCTCTCATAGTTAACTCCTCAGTTACAAATCTGTTAAAAGAAACAGACTCATGATTGAGAATCAGTTAACGTTTTAGTTGCTAGGACAATTGTCCTTGTTTTGCCTAAGGAAATGCGAAGTGGAACCATCGGGGAAGTGTGTATAAAAGAAAATGAGACAGAATGTGAAAGGTGGGTTGTTTTGGATGAAAAAGAATGAAACTATAAGAAAGGGAATAGGAGAGGATGCGCTGTATGAAATTGAGGATATGTGCAGATTGAAATTAAAGGCAGAGGAGAATAACAGAGCAAGGTGAAGCAGAGCAGAATGACAGAAAAAGTTTATGCAGAGCAGATCTGCTGAACAGACAGAGGAAGAGGAGAATTGAAGAACAATTTGTAGAAGATCAGACTTACAGAATAGAGAAAGAGTGGTAATAATTGATTTATCTGTGTAGTTGTCTGTGTATTCATTCCTTAATATAGGGAGGTTGGGAGGTGCTTGGGAGGACTGTTGTCCTCAGAGTTTCAAGTGGGAGCTTGAACATAGGAAGTTGTAGCTTCCATCTGGTTGCAACCAGAGAAACCAAGGTGGCAGGGTGGTGCTAGTGAGAACAGGTGTTCTCTGTTATACAGGTTGGAGCCTGTGTAACTGGAAGTTGGTGCTTCCATCCAGTTGGTGCTGGAACATATAGGGAGTTGGTGCTTCCCTCTAGTGGGTTCTAGAGAAACCAGGGAGTTGGTGCTTCCTTCTAGTGGGTGCTAGAGAAACCAGAGAGTTGGTGCTCTCAAACAAGTTGCAGCTTGTAAAACATAGGTAGTAGCCTCACATTGAGTTGGTGCTCAATTAAAGATGATGTACAAAACTTAGAAGACTACCAATCATTTCGAAGAAGAAGAGGTTTTCTCCCTTTATGGGTTTCCTCGTGAAAATATGTCTCTGTGTATACTTTATGTGTGACTGATGCTCTTTGATTTTACTGTCCAACTGTTGTATATTGTTGATGATCACTTGAAGAAAAATTAATAATATTTTAATAGACTTAAAATTGTTTAAGCATAGTAACAACTGATTCACCCCCCCTCTCAGTTGTTTTAGTAATTTCAACACACCTCCCATCCCTCATTAAACCATCTACCTACTAGCCTGCGAGACATTTAATTCGGGGCCAGCGAGCCGCTTTTGGTTCTCCGGGCCAATGGAGTCCAAATACGGTATTAATTCTCGGTGGAAGTTAACGACACCTTTCCAGGTGCCTTCCACCACCATCGTGGTCTCTTTTTCTGCACATCCCCTCTCAACAGTCTTGCAATATAAATTCATAATGTTATTCACATTTATTGACCTTTTCCACAAGGTCCATTTACATCACATATTCACATTTATGAGTTTGCCACAGTTCTTGTCTAGTCCAATTATTTTTACAAACTGGGGGAAACAGGGTGTTACAAAATAATGCCACCTCTTTCTAAATATTAGTGAAATTAATCTTCCCCTTTGGGTCTGAGGTGCTATCCACCATTTCCTCAACATCCATTGGTATCAATTCTTTATTCTTCCTTTCCTGAAAATATTTGGGGCACTTCTTAGGGTGTAATTTCCAACAGTTCTCCTCAGTGTGTCCCTTCTGATCACATCCTTTACATTGTTGGATGGAAGGTGTTTCTTCTTTTGTTTTGCCACGACCTTATTCTCATTCCACTTCTTCTTGTTTTCCTTTTTCTTTGCAACTCTTGTGGTTCTACTTGCTTGTGAGTAGTTTTTGGCTTCCACTTGTCTCCCTTAAGGTACTGTTCTTGAATACCGGCCTCATCAATTGTCTTATGCATAAATAACATCAGTTGTCTATGAATATGAGTCAACAATTCCCCCAAATACTTGACTAACATGTCTGTATTTTTGAGAGAGACTCCCATATGAATTTCTCTCTACCTAAACTTTGTCATGAACTCATGCATTGATTGTCGTTGTCTTTGCCTGAAGTAATGCCATACTATTTGTTGGTGTTCCTCATATCCTATTTAATAAAATTGATATTTTTTCATGTCCTTGAACACCTCCGAATCAGTTAGTAGTGGCTCATTTCTTAGTGCTCTTCTTACTGCATCACTTTACTACCATGTCAAAGCATGGCCTTCAAGCTTCAACTGAGAAAAAATATATATTTTGTTTTCTAGTTACCTCATGCATGCTGAAGTATACTTACATATGTTGTAGCCATTGGTTTAGTGTGATAGCATCCACTTCTCCAGTATATGGCTTGATTTCCACCTTGGCCTCTACATGAAAAGGTACATGTATCTTGCTGTAGCTGCACTCTCCCATATCTAGCTCAGTCTTATGCTCTGTCTGTGGCTTATTTGACTCCTTCTTGGGGCCTTCATGAGAATAATTTGTCGATGGTGTTTCCTTTCTCTTTGCTTCCAATAGTTATGACACCATTGACATCAATGTGGCCAAACTCTGCTCAAATCGATCCAATATGACTCTGGGATCTTTTTCCTCTTCTCCTTCATAATGTTCCCCTAACATTCTTGATGCTCTACTTCGCTCTAGGCCCAACAACAACTCTTTTCCACTTATTTTGCAATCACTGTGGGTACTTACCATACTATTAGCATTGGAAGTCACCCCTGGATTTCTAGCAGGAGTAGAGCCCAACGCCCATCAGTTTTATGTCACGATTTGTTTAATGGGGCGATCAAATGGACAATGACTCAAGATGGTATAGCTTTAACTCAGGAAACTGGGTCCGGCATGTAGAAAACAAGGGAGGTCTTGATCCAACTTCTGTCAGTAAATGGATTAAAGGGTGGTAGATGGAAGACTTGTGATAAGGGTGAGCAAGACTGCCTCGGGCAACAGGCCTTCAGAAGCTTGAAGAAGAAAAACTCAAAAGCCAAGATCCTCTTGGTCCAGAGTTTCAAGGAGCTGAAGGGTGACTCGAATGGATCCTCCAATTCCAAGCCATTCTAGCACTGAGAAAACACAAGAACTAATTAGAAACGATGCGACTGTTGCAGTGATCCAACCTACATCATCCTACAACAGTGCAACTCGACTGGATCCTCCAATTCCGAGCTGTTCTAACACAGTAAACAAAGAGATGGAAAAAGAGGTTGACATCCATAAAGTAAGAAGTCTCAAATGCCTTATACATTAACCAGAGCGACCAATGCTGCAACAAAACTTTACAATCGGGAGCCTAGCGAAACCATCGACCCTTTACAAAAATAGCGAAAACGCCTACATATACTCAAAAACAACAACAACAACAAAAACAAGACGCTGCATTAAAAACATTGCGTCTGCATGTCTTCTGACAGTCTGCGCATGCAGACTCTGGCCGATCGTGCACCCAAGACTTGGTGTCCCCTTGGCCAAATCAGACGGCTATTCTTTGTCAGACGCCACCTTAACTGCACATGGCTCCTGCAAGGGAAGTAGATGAGCCATTAAGAGCCGAGCTAGCGTGTGCAGACCTCCTTGGCGAGTCGAGAACTTGGCATGGCTTCTCTGGAAAAATGGGTACACAGGACCCTCTTGAGCAGTCCGCTTGCCATACCCTCCATTCCTCGCATTTAATGAATGAGGAGAGGCCTCAACCACCCTTTCTCGCCTTCATTTACTCCAAGTGAAAAATAGGATCGAGGTCAGATCAAATGGCACTTGGAGATCGCAGTGATTCCTTCTGTGAACATACACGACGCCTTCGACCCTTCTTGAGCAACTCTTTTCTTTCCCAAGTGACCACGTGTTGTGACCATGTGCTCGTTCCCAAGGTGCCTTAGGCGTTCGCAAATGGGGAGGAGCTAATCCTTGCTTCTTGAAATCGTGATGAGCGAAACGCCGAGACGGCTTAATCTGGTGCCATGCGTCCCTCTAGATATGACGACTCTGAACTCTCCCGATGATGCTGTGGGCCCTGGACCTGGACACTCCTGACACCTCACGCATCGAGGATATGAAGGAGTTTCTCTTTGTGCGTCGGAGTCGCGATGAGCGAATAGGCGAGGAGCCTAATCACGCGCCAGGTGTCTCCTGTGAATGGACGATCGAGATTGCCTCGTGATACTGCGGGCCCTACTTTGAGCGCCTTCGGCGCTTTCGGGGTTCGGGGTTTCGAGAGATAGGACAACATGGAACCTTTACCGCTTGAACTCCCGATTTCTGAAATGCCGACGCGAGTGGATCTCGCGCCACGCGTCCTCTGGATGGACGGTTGTTATCTTTCCCTGCACACAATATGGGTGCCATCCATTGCGTTATCTTCGGCGCACCTTTCTATTCGCGATTTCCCGCCAACCGTTGATATGCTCATATGGATGGATCTAGACTATTAACACTATAATTTTAAGTCCGAAAAGGACTTCTTCTATTCGCTGCGCTTGGGCGCTCCTCGTGCAACCTGCAGACCTGGATATCCCGATGCCAAAGACAAGTAATGTTGCTAACACATACAGGTCTCACTAAGTGCATTCAAACTTCTCATCTGATACCATATGATCTGTAACCGATATGCTTAGAGTCTCACCATTTCATGAACATGGAAATATCTGTAAAAGAAATACAACCTTAGCTCTTTAGATGACGGGAAATAATCGACCAACCAAGCCACAAGTTGAGTCAACTCAAATAACAATGGAGTTGACTAACTGGAAATCAAGATGAGAAACAAGTCAGAAAAAATGCAAGTTGATTTAGACGCTTGGTCGAAAGTCGAGTCGACCAAGGGAGTCAAACCGAATAAATGGGACCTTGGTCGAAATGTGGGTGGATTGGGTCGACTGGGAATGATTGTCAGTCAAATGAAGAAGAGGAAGTCGACCAAGAAAGAACCTCATCATAAATGGGTTGACCCATGGTTAAAACAAATAAATAAAAGATGAATTCAGTGACCAATCGTGAAGGAAAATCCTTTGAAATTCAGATTTGGAAACCAACAATTGAGGGAAAAGTATCGACAAAAAATTTGATAACCAACGACACATAAAAATGTTTAGTGGATGAAGTCAGTGACACACGTCATACAAAATAAACTTAGGGGATATTTTAACAACTCACAACACATAAAAAAATCTTTGAAGTCGATTAGAGCATTCAACAATAGAGAAAAATGTACGGGGTGACATTGGTAGATGATTGAATTGCAAAAATGGGTATTTGATTCATGGGTAGTTAATCAAATCCCAAACAACCCCAGAAGTCGAAGTATGATCCATATGAATTATAGGAAAATGAAAACGCCTCAACAAAGTCAAAAGTGTCTAGCACGACCTACAGACCAAGTGCAGACATTAACTAGCAAAAAAATAAACTTTGGGAGTGAGATAACCCCCAACGACTCTCTGAACGAAATTAACAGCTTCTAAATAAGTAACGATGGCTCAGAATAGAGGGTCATCGATTTCCTCCTTCAGAATCAATGTATGGGTATGATTAAAGAGATGTTAGTCTGGCTTATTGGCCCACGGGGACCATATTAATATAAAACGAGCTCAAACAATAACTGGTACAAATTTCACTTTGCTAAACAATATGCAGGAAGCCATTAAATTACAATACACTTCATTAACAATTCATTAAATTATAGTACAAATAATTCCACCTATAGACAACAAAATTCAAACACGACAACACACACAAAACTCAAAATTTACCCTGGAAACCTAAACGAGAAAACCAACATTCTTTTGGCTTCATCTAGGATCTTTATTATTAAACAATGGGAAAGTTATATGCTCTTTGGTTCATCTCCATGCTCCTCAGTGACATCTAGGCATCCTCTTTACATCATTCATAGACAAAGAACCCCTCTCTCATTGTGGGGGTACATGATATAGAATACTTAGTCGAACAAGAAGATAGTTGGAAGGTCAGGCGTACCCAATGCTCCAACCAGAAGGAGGCTCCAACCGGAAGAAGGGTACAACCCCCTTTCCTTTCCCCATCCAACCACTCTGAAATATAAATGTAGACCAATCTGTCACTACCTATGTTGATGTAATTGATAACCTGTTGCTCATGCTATTTCTGATACTTCTGTTGCTGCTATTGATTTCGATATCTCATCAAGACTGCAACCACACATACCTTATACCAAGATACACAAGACATTTCTCCAAATTAAATGCTTATGAATCACTCTATACACACATGGTATGAGTACATTTGCAGGATATAATGACTTATGTTGGGAACTATAAATAATCAATCTTAGTGATGTTGGGAATTGACATGGCATACATTGTTGAATTTTATTGAGCGATGCACTATCCTCTACAAATCAAATGAATCACTCTAGAAATGAAGCTAGCTCTTCATACAAACTACCTTCATCATATGAAGTGATTAAGAGTTTTATTATGGTCTAAAGAGGTAGAGTGCCTCTTTTTTACTTGCCCATATGTAGCAACAACACTTGTGTGATTGGTGATACATCTGTAGCACCCATTTTCTGTCATCAAACAATCCAAATAAAAACATGAATTTTGTTTTGAATATAGAGAAACAAGTGAATACATATCCTTAACAAGCTTAAAGTTGCCAACAAGAACACACAACGATAATGCGATCACCATCAATAAGATAAATACCAAATACAAGCCATCATTTGCATTCATCATGCAACATTACCATCACCATTACATTTCACATGCATTACAATCAATCAACAATAATGTACACTCAGTATTGTCCAAGTCTTTATTCAAACGACACTTAATAAGAGATTAGGAATCAAATCGTTGATTCACAAGCCAATATTCTTTGACACATTTTCAGAATCAAGTTCTTTTCAACAAATGGGTTTTCAAAAAAGAAATGACCAATCTCATCAACCTTTATGAAGATGCTTGCATGGCCTTATCAAGAAAACATTATCAATTAAACATAGTCCACAACCATATATTACCCAACTTTTGAAGTATAATGGCATGAAGCCAAGAACACCTAAGATTATCCAAATCCCAAAACAAGATTTCACTATGGAACAACAAATATCAAAACACCACAATGATTTTGGTTGTATAAACTTTTTCTGCTCTTTGACTTAAGATTAGCTTCTTGCAAGCAATCTTTTCACAAGCTACCATTTCAACAATGTTACACATGATTATAATTTTCCTCCACAATTAGTTTTATCCATTTATCACTACAACATAAAATCTATCCATTTATCCATCAAGTTCATCATTAATGGAAATTCATTGAGTTCATTACTTTGTGATAAAATTAAAAACTTGTATATTAATAAAACCATAAATGAGGTTTTAGCTTTGACTAGACAAGAAGTATCAACTCCGACATTATCAGTTGAAAGAAGAGGCAGCAAAAGCATAGTCCTCAAACAACATTTTTCATTATACACAATGTAATATAGTGAGTGAAGACTCCAGACAATAATTTCTAACCACAAATATTTTTTCCTTCTATGCAATTTAATAGATTAACGAGTGAAGAATATAGACGATAATTTGTACCTACAATATTTTTTTCCACACTTCACACAATTATCATAACAATAATACTATTATGTTTCTTGTACACTCAATAAAACAAACATTTTTCAATATGTCCATTACAATTACCTCTACAAACAAATTTTGACATATAAGGAATGGCACAAGAAATGCTCAAGCTAGGAATAAAAATATATGTGCTTTGAACTTCATTCCAAGGAAAATTAAGTGTAAACAAGAAGACCAAAAAAATCTACTATTTTGCCTTTCCACAATGAATTTTCTACATATCAATGCCATTACCTATGTTGGCTATATGGGTAACAATTTACCCATATCACTTGTCCACACAACATTTTGCTTGCTAGCGTGAATAAGCATGTCTCAAGCTAAAATAGAGAATTGTTTTCATCCCAAAATGTTTTTGATATATCTAAATAATCATTGCCCATACAATGTTTTGCTTGCAAAAACATAATATCAATTCAACCCATCATTTTCAATTTGCTCACACTAATTTTATACATGAAAGACAAACTTTGGTATTGATTTATGCGCTCAAATTGATTTTCCTGATCTATTTGGTTGAGACAAATTAGAAATCACTTTGTGTGCACTTTGAAGAGCGTCGTTATAACTATTATGAGCAGTGATTTGCTCCACAATGCCATTTTTCCCAGTTAAGAGATTACATAAAAAATATTTTCCACGTTGGGAATTGAATTATTCACCCAAAAATATTATAACAAACATATGCAAAAAATTCCATGAGTTTGGACTTAGATTTGCCTCCTCAAAACTTTTAGATCGTTCAAAATAGTGCCAAAATGAAAATAATGAGTGTGATTTTACTTCTACAAATTGATTTGATTCCAACATATCCAACCAACTAATGTAACAGATCTAGATCCTTGCCGGGTCATGTTACAACAAGTTTTTGCTTTGATACCATTATGTAACATACCCCATGCTTTGGTACCTAAATAATTAAGATTCTTGATGGATTCAATCTTTTGATACCATATTAATTAAAAACAAGAAGCATGCCTATCAATAAACCATGCATGGAAACAAGAAAATGTGTATGGTATATACAATGCATAAATATCATGCAATATACACATTAGGAAGTAAACACACAATGAAAATAAGCACAATATAAAAACAACAATACACATATTGAATTAAATACACACATAACTTATCTTTAAAGATGAACTTTACCAACTAGCTGTAGACATTTGATGTTCCACCCAATTGTAGACATTGCTGCTCCAAATATCTCAGTAGTAGGTCACCCCCAACCTAAAGCTATGAATCCAAAAGGTCAGGTGCCTAGGCTGACTCTAATCTCACACAAACAATCAAGTTCTCTTGATGTTATAGTGTACTCAATCACACAACAATTTCAACTTACCAACTCTTTTTCCCCTTCACCCTCCACAACCCAAAGAAAGGATTCCCCTTCTTTGCAATGCAGTCCTTCAGGCTATTCCACTTATTTTCAGGGCTCCAATACAATTTGGTAAGGAAATATCAATGTTGGAAGCTCCAAATATTTTTAGTTGCAGACAATTTTCCTCAAAATACCAATGCATCCATGCACTTAGACATATTTACATCGTTGATAAATAACTAGTCTTCTCATACAACCAACTAGCAATGGATTTCTACCACAAAAATATTCTCTTATCTCCAAGAAACAAGAACAAGAATGAATGAGAAGAAAGAATGAGAGAATCCCCCCCAAAAAGCATCAAAATATATGAATTCTCATAATGTGCCATGTTTCTTCCCCAAGAAGCTCATCTAATTCATTTTGTCTCGTGAAATCACAACCCCCTATAATGTTTTCCTTGTTTGTTTGTAGCCAATGACATATTTTTATTATTAATATTAAAAAAACACCCCCCCTTTATTTTGGAACTGTCCTCAATGCACATCACCATACATAATTTTATCAAAAATTCAAAAATGACCATGGGTATGCCTCATGCATTGCATATTCTAACTCCCATGTCGTTTCTTCAAGGCTGTAGCATGTCCAATGGACCTTTACTTGTCCTATGGTTTTTCTCCAAAGCACCATGACCTTCCTGTCTAGTAAAGACACTGGTTGTATATAGAAGTCTCCTTTTGGATCCACCTGAAACAAAGTCCAATAAATGACATGGTTAGGATCATGCATATACTTTTTCAACAAAGATACATGAAATACATTACACACTTTCATGGAAGAAGACAATGCAAGCATGTATGACATTTGTCCTATCCTGTCCAATATCCAAAAGGGACCACCGAATCTGGCTGACAACTTGTTACAACTACCAAACTTCAATGAACTCTTCTTAGTGTCAGGAAATGAAGACACTTCCACACTAATCTTAGCAGAAGAGAAGAAGAATTTAATCAAGAATGTAAATGAAACAAGAAATCACACAGTACACCGAGATTTTACCCTGGAACCCTTAACCAGGAGAAACCAACATTCCTTTGAGCATTCTGATCTCTTGTGTCTTATTCATTATGAATAAAAGGTTACATGTCTAACCTTGGTCCAAATCTAAGTCACAATCAACATCATACCCTCTTTCCTACACAAGAACAACCTTGTATCCAATTTGACTTACATATGCATGACCAACAACCTACAACTACACATGCATTAACTTGCATAAGTGCATTACAAAATTAGCCTTTACAGCCTTACAACACACCTCTTTATAGGATTTACAACAGGAAAAACCCTAAATATTGGCACCCGAAAACAATTACAGATCCATACATATAATTGGCTACAAATCCCACAAATCCCAGGATTATGTTACAATCGACTTTCAAGTCGGGTTACCATTCAGCTACCAGTGGGTCCTTCATTCAGTCTCAAGTCGGTCGTCTCATGCCCGCACTTCGACCTCTTGTCGTTTGACTTACCGTCGATATCTTTGACTTCTTATTTTCCTGGTCAACTAATTCCTTGACATTTGACTTGTTGTCAACCCACCTCGACCTTCAATCGTTAGTTGATCTACCTTGAATTGACTTTCAATACAAAGAATATAACAACCCAACATTCTCGCACTTGTTTTCTTCTTTGATGAAACAAGAGATTCCTTAAATTTATTTCATAGACCCAAGGAAACAATTCCCATTTCCTCTCTACACCAAGAGAACTTCACAACACTCACAGACTTGGTCAACGAGTGTACTATGTTTTCCAACGTGTCTACTTTCTCTAGTAGCACCTTGTTACTTTCCACCATATCTCTTACGAAATGGTACTGCACATCAATGTTCTTAGTATTGGAATGATAAGGAGGGTTCTTTGCCAAAAATATTGCACTTTGACTATTGCAACTCACCTTCATAGCTCTCTTCTCAAACTCAATTTCTGAATAGAACCTTTGAAGACATACCACTTCTTTTCCTCCATGAGTGTCCACCATGTATTCAACTTCTATTGTTGACAAGGCTATGACCACATTCGCTTACTCATCCATATCATTTCTCCACCGAACATTTTGAAGACATATCTGTTGTTCGACCTCCATCGATCCATATCTCCAGCCTAGTCGGTGTCGACAAAGCCATGTTGACAAAGCCAGTCCGTTGTACATTTAATTTACCACTGTCACCTCTAGGTTTTCCTTGGTAGCATATAGCATAATCCTTAGTGCCACACACATACTTGAATACTCTCTTGACAGTTGTCCAGTGATCCTTTCTAGGGGTCGACATGTACATGATCAACACTCCTACTGCATGGGTAATGTCTGGTCGAGTGTAGACCATTGCATACATTAGACTACCAACAACACTTGCATAGGGAACACATGCCATGCCCTCTATTTCTTTATGTGTCTTTGGACATTATTAAGCAGTAATCCTTGCTCCTAATGGAATTGACACCTTCATCGGTTTTCAATCCTGCATGTTCAATCGTTTTAGAACTATTTCAATATACTTCGTTTGATTCAACCGAAGCTTTCTAGCATCTCAATCTCTCTTAATCTCCATTGCCAAAATGAAGTTAGCTGCACCGAGATCCTTCATGTCGAACTTGGAGGATAGCTGCTGCTTCACCTCCTTTATTGTGTCCATGTTGTTTCCAATCAACAACATGTCATCGACATACAAAGCTACATATATGAATCACACACCTTCTTCCTTGGAATATATGCAGTGATCGACTTTGATTCTCACAAATCCCAAACTAAGGATGTATGTGTCAAACTTCTGGTACTACATCCTTGGAGATTGTTTTAGACCATAAATGGATCTTTTGAGTTTGCACACCAACTCTTTCTTTCCCTTTACTACAAATCCTTCAGGATGTTTCATGTAGATTTCTTCTTCCAGTTCCCGACCATGTAGGAACGTTGTATTCACATCCATCTATTCTATCTCCAGATTGAATGCTACAGTCATAGACAGTATTACTCTAATGGAAGTTAGTTTTGCAATAGGGGAAAAAATATCACCGAATTCGACTCCCTCGACTTGGGAATATTCTTCTTGTACACCTACTTGCTACCAACGAGCTTCCTTCCACTGGGTAACTTGACTAAATCCCATGTCTCATTCTTGTACAAGGATTCCATCTCTTCGACCATGGCGTCCTTCTGGAGTTTTCCCTATGCCGAGTTGACTACCTCACCAAACGACTTGGGCTCATCGTTGATGGCAGTTATCATGAATGCAGAATGAAATTTGGGAAGAATATACCTCTCAACTGGTTTCTTTGCTCTTTCTAACCTCCTTACCACCCGAGTCATTTATTCCACCTCTTTCTCAGATTCAGTCGACTCATCTGAATCATCTTCTTTGTTCCTCAGTTCAAACCACACCGTATCAGGATTATTCTTGGCCTGAACAACTCCCTCAGGCTCAGATTTACCTTTGATTTATTTGAAGACCACATCTCGACTGTACACTTTTCTCCTTGATGCAAGATCCCAGAGCTTATATCCTTTCATTCCTTCTTTATATCCAAAGAAAATACATTTGGCTGCCTTCTTGTCCAACTTGCTCCTCTTTTCCTTGGGAACATGCACAAATGCATCACAACCAAATACTTTGAGATGTTCCATAGAAGGATTCTTACCAGACCATACCTCATTTGGATTCATGTTGACTAGTGCCGATGAAGGAGACATATTTACCAGATATCTTGCAGTCTCAACTGCTTTCGCCCATAATTCTTGTGTGAGCCCAACACCACTGAGCATGATCCTTGACTTATCCATCAAAATTCTATTCATTCTCTCAGAAACTCCATTTTTTTATGGGGTATATGGTGTGGTAGTTTTAAGTGCTATGCCACACTGCTTATAGAACTGATCAAATTATTTTCCACATAATTCACCACCATTTTCAGTCCTCAACACTTTAATCCTCTTTTCTATCTAGTTTTCCACAAGAGATTTAAACTCCTTAATCTCTCGAAAACCTCTGATTTCTTCCTCAAGAAATATATCCATGTTTTCCTAGAAAAATCATCTATGAAGGAGACATAATACATGGATCCACTGAGTGAAGGCACTATAATCAGACCAAACACATCACTATGCACCAGTTCTAGAATCCCTTTTTCCCTTGTCGCTCCAGATGGGAACCACACCTGACTTTGTTTTCCATATATGCAATGTTCACAAAAGTCGACTTCTAAATCACATTTAGGAAAACCTTTGACCATACCTTTTCTTTTCACAGATCAAATTCCTTTTTCTCCAATGTGTCCCATCCTCTCGTGCCATAACCTAGTCAGGTCGATCTTATCATGTCTTGGCAAGTTGGTTTGAACTGACTTGGCTCAAGTCGAGTCGATTTGTGTCGACATTGATTCAATTTGAGTCACAGTTGAGTTACATTCAGGGGCAATGATGTTGTTGCATCCAATCGAGTTGACATTCCCTAACAACTTTTACAAGGTACCAATCCAAACTCCTTTCATTAATACCATTACACGTCTGACCATATTGCATGAATCCTTATGAAACATAGTATGCACGCTTACATCACTCATATTGCTGAAAGATATTAGAATTCTTGCTAAACCCAGAATGTGTAGCACATATGGAAGGTTTCTTTTCCTCCCATCCTGTAGTGTCATTCAAACTCTTCCCCATCCGACAATTTTGGTTGTCAAGTCGTTCCCCAAGAACACATCACCCCCATCATATTTCTCATATTCATAGAACCATTCTTTATGTGGTGTCATATGATAGGATGCTCATGAGTTGATCAACCAAACATATTGATTCGACTGTGTACTGGTCGACGCAAGATACACATCACCTCCCTTGTCCAAGGTCATTTTTCTCTTAGTCGATTGCTTCTCGTTGGATCTACCACTGACTT
This sequence comes from Picea engelmannii, assembly GCA_009831015.1. Classification (NCBI taxonomy): domain Eukaryota; kingdom Viridiplantae; phylum Streptophyta; class Pinopsida; order Pinales; family Pinaceae; genus Picea; species Picea engelmannii. The sequence continues at coordinate 41,107 of ML777436.1, read as the reverse complement.
ATGTTGGCTTTGATGTATAGTCCTTTTTATAATTCCCAACTTTACTACATTTCCAGCATCTTCGCGTCGACTAAACCGAGGACTTCGATCTACCCTTTGACTTGAACTTTCTACCAGAGAATCTGCCTTTATCTCCGTCTACCGATCGACCTCTCACTACCAGAGCATATTTGGTCGATCCTTCCATGTTCTTCCTTCTCATTTCTTCAGAAAATAAAGAAACAACCACATTCTCTAGCGCTAGTGTGATTGTATTAATCCCAATAACAATGACTAAGCTATCCCAGGAGTTTGACAAAGAACATAATAGGATGATACACTTCTCCTTCAATTATCTTAATATCCACATGTGATAATTGGATTAACACGATATTAAACACATTTAAATGCTCAGTCACAGAACTTTCATCTCTCATCCTCATAAGATACAATTTCTTTATGAGAAACAACTTATTTACCAATTATTTTGACTGGTATAAGCTTCCCATATTGTACCACAGTTTCTTGGCCGAATATTCACCTGATACATTCAACAACACCGAATCTGCAAGACAAAGCCAAATCACACTTCTTGATCTTCTTTTGAGTTTCACCCATTCTTCTGTCGACATGCCTGTCAGATGGGTACCTGGACAGTACCCTGTCCATTGTTCTCGCTCCAAAAGAAGATATTTCATTTTAAGCTTCCAAAGCTCAAAATTCTAGCCATTGAATTTTTCTATCTCTATTCTGGAACTACTCGCCATTCTTTACCACAATCTTTAACACAATTTCTGACTTACGAATCTTACTGTACCTAGGGTTTAGTTCTCAGATTCAATATTGGCAAATCAAGATCTAGTACACTCACCAAAGCATAGCACTGCTCTGATCACTCACTTATCAGGGAAAACCTAAGCTTTGATACCACATTTCAGGAAATGAAGACACTTCCACACTAATCCTAGTAGAATAGAAGAAGAATTTAATCAAAAACATAAATGAAACAAGCAATCACACAGTACATCGTGATTTTACGCTAGAACCCTTAATCGGGAGAAACCAACATTCCTTCTAGTGTTCTGATATCGTTTTGTCATATTCAATATGAATAAAAGGTTACATCTCTAACCTTGGTACACACCTAAGACATGATCAAAATCATACACTCTTTCCTGTGCAAGAACAACCCTGTAGCTAATTCGACTTACATTTGCATGACCAACAACCTATAACTATACATGCATTAACCTGCATAAGTGCATTACAACATTAGCATTTACATCCTTACAACATGCCTATTTATAGTCTTTACAACAGGGAAAACCCTAAATATTGGTGTCAAAAAAATGGTTACAGATCCAAACATATCATTAGCTAAAAATCCAACAAATCCTAAGATTCTGTTACAATCAAATTCCAAGTCGGGTTACCAATCGACTACTAGCCGGTCCTTCATTCGGTCTCTAGTCGGTCGTCTCACACTCACACTTTGACCTCTTGTCGGTTAACTTACTGTCGATATCTTCAACTTCAACTTTGCCTGTTTGACTTCCTCGACCTTCAACTTGTTGTCGATCCACCTCGACCTTCGATCGTTAGTCAATCTACCTCGACTCGACTTTCATTGCAAAGAATATAAAAACCCAACACTTAGCCTTCACTTCAAAAAATACATGCTCTCCCACTTTAAATTCTTTATCTGCCATGTTATTATATGCACAAATATTTTTTCTATCTTGTGTTACTTTCAAATTCTGCTTAATTTTAACCATATGTTGTTCCATCTCCTTCAACAATTCTGGCCCAAGTTTTATTCTGTCTTATGGGCTGTCCTAACTCACTGTAGTACCACATTTTCTACCATATAGAGCTTCAAATGGGCTCATTTTCAAAGAAGCTTGATACCCATTGTAAGCAATCTCATCCAAATGAAAATAATTCTCCCACTTGGATGACTTATCTATCACAAACATCCTTAACATGTCTTCAATCACTTGGTTGATTCTCTCTATCTTCTCATTTGTCTGTGGATGATATGTTGTGCTAAAATTCAATTTTTTGCCAAATTCCTTAAACAATCTACTCTAAAAGTTTGAAGTAAACTTCAAATATTTGTTTGAAACAATTGTCTTAGGTACTCCATGCAACTTAGAAATTTTGTTCATGTATATCTATGCAATGTTAGCTGCCTTATTAGTCATCTGTACTCGAATAAAATGTACAAATTTTGTGATCTTTTCGACCACTACCATTATTGAATTATACTTCCTTATTGTCTTGGGAAACTTAGTAATAAAATAAATGGTGACAAATTCCCATTTCCACTCTGGAATTGGAAATGGGTGTAGCAAACCTGATGGGTGTGTAACGTCCCCACTATAGTCCCCAATTTAATTAATGCTTAATGTAGATATAAAGTGTGGTTGTGGCCAAACGATGTGTATGCAAATTGTATTTCTAAATTTTAATATGTAAAATGTGATGTCACCTACTAGGGGATATGGACACAGATGGGGGATGATTAATCCAAAAGAGAGGAGGGGGTTTTATTCATGAGTTTAATTCCCAATCATTTTTCCCGATTTTAATGTTTGGAGTAAACTTTTGTATTTTGTTGTTGAGTGTTTCCAAATCCAATCACTGAATGTATGTAATAGGGTGGATGTGAGACACCACATCCCATAGTTATTGGGAGCATGGGGCTGAAGTACAATAAGTTTGGGATTGGGTTTGAGTCAACTTGTTTGGGGAAAAGGAAGTCAAATTCGTATGGGCAGAGCGAGCAGTTTTAGATAGTCATGTTTTTGAATGAACAACAAAAAAACAACATAGAATATCACCATAGATGGAGAAACAATGGAGGGTGAATTCTGGAGAATTTGTGGAGCTAAATATTGAACAAACAAAATTTCAGGCTTGTAGAAGAACCAGGTTGTTAGGCCTAAAGAGTGAACTCTTGTGTGATTTTCACTGTAACAACAAGTTACTGCTATTTTTTACTGATAGTTTTTCCTAGCAATGAGTTCTCTTGAGTTTCCTAGTTACCTTTTCCAGAGAGACCCTGATAAAAAAATGGGACGCCTGATGGATTAAGAGCAGTGAAGGGGTGCATTCCTTGGGTTGGGTAGGTCGAGAGGAAGAGAGCCGATGACAAATCGAGATAGCTATAGGAGAATGCCAAGGGGTTGTGGGATTTTTATGAACTGTGAGTGGACAAAGAGAGACCACCGTTTTTTTTGGATTTTCTAGCCCCAACTTGGGGGTGAATTGTTGTTGATATTTGGAACATCAAGTCTATGGTTGGGTGGAACATCCATCCCGAGTAGCTGGTTGCACAACTATTTTAAAAAGATAAGTGTTTTATCTGTTTTTTGTTTTGCATTATGAGTTTTAATTATCGTGCATGAACTCTATGTATGATACTGATTTATATGTTTCTGTAATGTGTTATTTCAACATGGTGTAGATGCATTTAGATAATGGTTAAATATGCGTGATTAATTAGATGGTAAGCTACAGGAAATTATTTAGCAGAAAATTTTAATTTCATGTGTTTTTTGCGTAGTAATGTTCCTCAGTTTGTAAGTTTTAAACATGTGAAGTAAAGAAATGCATACATATTCTTAAGCAAAATATAAATTAATCAATGGATCATACACATAGTACACAAAGATTTATGCTGGAAACCCTTAATCGAGAGAAAACCAACCTTCCTTGGTGCCACATATTTCAACTCTTCATTATATTAATTTCACCATTCACAATACAATATATACAATATTTTAGGTATTATGTAGCTACCAAAACCCTAATTCCTTAATCCGAGATTAATTTAGAAAACCGCTAAAAATAGCAAAATCCGCTAAAATAGAAAAAAAACCGCCCAATTTTTTTTTTCTAGGGCGCTACCCCAAACCCCGTCGGCTCTGGCCTACCACCCAGAGACGAAAACTACGCGTAACCAGGGGGGGAACCTGGCCTCCCCTGGGACCCCCCCAGGAATGTGCCCGATGCACACGACACAAAGAACAAAGGAATTTGGGATCATCAGACACAGTTGTTGAATCTGACATGCTCATACACACATGCAAAGAATATAACACACAACCAACATTCTCCCACTTGTGTTTTTCTTTTCATATAGGGGTTCACAGGATTACATAGTCAACAATCTAGGGAAACAATGCCCATTGTTACTCTACACCAGGAGAACTTCTCTGTGCTCACAAGCTTTGTCAATGAATCTGCAACATTCTTCAAAGTGTCAACCTTTTCCAACAACACCTTTTCTTCAACCATGTCTCTCACAAAGTGATACTGAATATCAATATGCTTTGTCTTTGAATGATAAGCATGGTTATTTTCCAGGAAGATTGCACTCTGACTGTCACAATCTAATCTCACTACTTGTTGTACCAACCCAATACCTGAACACAATCTCTGTAACCATACTGCTTCCTTGCTTGCATGAGTGGCTGCCATGTATTCAACTTCTATAGTTGAGAGTGCCACTACAACCTATATTTTTCTCATCCAACTGATTTCTCCTCGAAATAGGTTAAACACATACCCACTTGTATATCTTCTATGATCTAGATCTCCAACCTAGTCTGCATCAACAAACCCATGTATGTCCAACACTCTGTCCGATCCTGGTCTTCCTTGGTAGAAAAATCCATAACTGGTAGTGCCACGCAAATACCTGAAGACCCTCTTTACTATTGTCCAATGATCCTTCCATGGTTTTGACATATACCTGCTCAAAACTCCCATTGCATGTGTAATGTACGGTCTAGTACAGACCATTTCATGCATCAAACTATCAACTGCATTGGTATGTATAACATGGGACGTGTCCTCTTCTTCTTCCTGTGTCTTGGGACATTGATTTGCAGATAAATTTACACATATAGGAATAGGAACCTTGATCGATTTAATTCCATGCATATTAAACCTCTGCAATATTGTCTCAACATATTATCTCTGATTCAACCAGAGTTTCTTGTTTGCACGATCTCTTTTAATCTCCATTCCTAGAATGAAGTTAGCAACACCGATATCCTTCATGTCAAATTTGGAGGATAACTATGATTTCACCTCCTTGATAACATCCATGTTATCTCCTACCAGCAGCATGTCATCAACATACAACACTACATAAATGAAGTGATTACCAACCTGCTTGGAATATACACAGTGATCAACCATGGTTCTCACAAATCCCAATCCAATGATGTATGTGTCAAACTTTTAGTACTACATCCTAGAACATAGTTACCAACTTAATGAGAACTGTGACCTTAAAACGAGAACTCTGGTCCAAAAAACCCATATTTTTGCATAAAAAACATCAAAATCAACCCCCAAATCAAAAAGTGGTGCTACCGGTAGCACCATGTTTTAAAACGGGGTCAAAATTACAACATTTTTCAAACATGGGCTTCA